>PVKB01001632.1:0-383227 GCA_004027205.1 Ctenodactylus gundi
AAAAAAAAAAAAAAAAAAAAAAAAAAAAAAAAAAAAAAAAAAAAAAAAAAAAAAAAAAAAAAAAAAAAAAAAAAAAAAAAAAAAAAAAAAAAAAAAAAAAAAAAAAAAAAAAAAAAAAAAAAAAAAAAAAAAAAAAAAAAAAAAAAAAAAAAAAAAAAAAAAAAAAAAAAAAAAAAAAAAAAGCCCCCATTATTAACAAATGGGAGTATGTCAAATTAAAAAGTTTCTGCATGGCAAAGAAAATTAACAACAGTATAAAAGAAACCTGAGAGGATGGGGGAAAATATCCACCACCAATACCTCAGATAGGAGGCTCATAACCAGAATATACAGAGAACTGAAGAAAATTAAATCCCTCAAAATCAAAAATCCAATTGAAAAATGGGCAAAAGAAATTAGTGGGTTATTTTTTTTTTTTTTCGTTTATGGTACCGGGGATTGAACCCAGGGCCTTGAGCATGCGAGGCAAGTGCTCTGCCACTGAGCTACATCCTCAGCTGGGCAAAAGAAATTAATAGGCAGTTCTCAGATGAAAAAGTTCAAATATCCAATAAATGCATGAAAAGATGTTCAACATTCTTGGCCATTAGAGAAATACAAATCAAAACATCACTAAGATATCTAACTCCAGAGAGAATGGCGTATATCAAGAATACAAACAGCAATAGTGCTGATGAGGCTGTGGGGAAAAAGGAACCCTCCTGCACTGCTGGTGGGAATGTAAACTGGTACAACCACTATGGAAAGCAGTATGGAAGTTTCTCAAAAGACTGGAAATAAATATCCCCTTCGACTCAGCAATACCTCTGCTGGGAATTTTCCCAAAAGAGATAAAAAACAACATAGAACAGAGATACATGTAGACCCATGTTTATAGCAGCCCAACTAACAATAGCTAAAATGTGGAAGACACCAAAATACCTATCAATAGACCAATGGATACATAAATTGTGGTATACTCAATGGAATACTACTCATCTATAAAGACAGATAGGTTGGTAAATGGAGGCAACTTGAGACCATCACGCTTAGTGAAGTGAGTCAAAAGCAGAAGGTGAAACATCAATGATTTCTCTGATATGAGAAAACTAGATCACAATTATTTCATAGAACTAACTGCGGGGAATAATGGGAACTGGAGGGCAGGGGGAGGTACTGGGAGGGTCGAAAAGGGAGAGAGGAAAGATTTGTAATTTTGCCATTATATGTATGTGCACAAAATACTCAAGATCAATGTAAACATTATGTATTGCATTTATGAATATCAATAAAATGGGGAGAAAAAAGAACACCAACACCTGGAGCCTAGAAACCTGGTACCAGATCTTATGGGACAAGAAAAGTCCTGGAAGACCTAGCAGAGGGATTCAAGAAGGTGAGCTGGGAGTACAACTTTCCACACAGGCATAGAAAACAACCCCTTAATCAGCCTGCCTAAATTCCAACCTTGCATTTATTCTGTGAGGTTTGGGGTTTGATACCCTCCACAGGATGCTCATTTAGAAAGCAAACGGCCTACTCCTAGTAGGTCAGAAGGCTCTTCCAATGGCCTTGCTGGAGCTGTGCAGACTCCTCCTTCCTTTCAGGAGTGGGATATCCCGGGAAAACCTCAAGTACACTGAAACTATTTCACTTCCAAGTCCTTCATATGTTCTTATCTGTTGATTAAGTAACAAGTGGCTCTGGTGAGGCTGACCTGACCAGTTTGAGAGGGTAGGTTGCCAAAGAAAAAGGGACCGGCCTGTCTGGCAGCCCCACCCAGCCTCAAATCCAGTTCATTAGCACCAGCCCCAACAGGCTGGCCCTACCTATATGGAGAAATGGGCCCCAGTCCAGGCTCCCTGGAGGGTGGAGCATCCAGGGTCCTGGGCTCTGCCTCTGCATCTGACCCGCATTCTATCTTCCTCCTGGCACTCTGGTTAGAGAGAGCACCTTTGCTCAGAGGTGTGGCCTAAATAACAGGCAAAGGACAGAAACGTTTGGAGAAGACATTTCATTTCACCATGGGCCCTTCCCAGGGGCTCTGTGGGTGGAGAGAGGAGTTCCAAACCTTATCACAGGGGAAACATACCACCTCCAGGAGGTAGTGAAAAAGCGCCTCTTCTGAAGAGCAGAGATGGAAAAAAGTCCAGTTCCTATTGGTCCTTCTAAACCTTGGAGGGGTTGAATATAATCATTTTAATAAGCTTTAGAAACTCCTACTGTATACCTGGGCCCAGGTGTTACAAAGGAGCTTTGAATCACAGGTGAGTGTTATGGCTTTAGGAATCAAAGAAGTTTCCATTGCCCCACAGCCAGGGACACAGCACAGCTTCCTGGAAGAGATGGCAGTGGGACTGAATCTTGGCAAATGGGAAGGGGTCCTCTAGTGCGGGAGAAGAAGGAGGCGCCAAGGGAGGGAAAGGCACTCTCAGAGTGTCAAATCCCTGCACAATCTCAAGCCAAATCTCCTAGACTCCACAGCTTCAAGCATTGTGCTATGGGGTGACTTCACACACAGCACAGAGCAGCCTGGCTTGCCACAGCCATGCAACACCAAGGGGAAGGGAACTGTCTCGAGCAATGTAAACCCAACAACTTCCCTAACAAGGAGGATGCTCATTGTACAGACTTTATTTATTAAGAGGATTCCACAGAGATCTTCTCAACAGGCTGTAGTGATCCAAGTAGTGAGAGGAAGAGCTCCAAGCCTCCCAACTCAGCAGAACAGGGAAAAGGATGGCGTCTCCATTTCCATGTACAATCCCCTCTGTTCCTCGGGATTTCTATTGTTTTATGTCAAGCACTAAGCACCAGGATCCCTTCTGCCTGCCAGGAGGCTGACGACCACTAGCACGCAGGATAGGAAGTCAGGAGGCTCCTTTTGCAACTCCCTCCCGATCCTAGGCAAGCCGTATGATTCTCACCCCTCACTCCTGGTCCCAACTTTCACGTATAAGATAGTTTGAGGGACTGAACTTGGAGAGGAAGGGGTGTTAATGGGGGACAAACCTACAGGCATGGCCCAGTTAGAGGTAAAGCCAAGGGACACTAGTTAACACATTAGGTCCAGGAGGGAGCACAAGCAAGAGGTCAGCAGGACGCAGGAACAGGACTTCTGCCCCCACGCCCTCTCCTAAGGCAGCTAGTCCTCCAGTTGCTTGTTAACAGAACACAAAAGAGTGCCTCGGGTAACATGGGGGCAGAAGAGCTGCAACTGGTAGAAGTCAGCCTAGGAGAGTGGCTTTGTACAGAGGTCAAGACAAAGCAAGGAGTAGTGAGGCTGAAGGAAAGGGGAAGAGGCCCAGCTCCTCGGGAAGAAGGGGCCTGCTCCTCTCCGGCCCCAACCAAACAGCCACAGCTATAGAGACAGTGACCACAGGCTTTATGTTTCATGAGTGCCTACTGAAATCCAGACTTCTTCCTATGCACTATCTGCATCTCCTGCAACAGGGCCAGAGAACGGCTATGGGGAGAAATAGGGAGAGATGGCCTGAATAAGCACACGCCACAAGACAAGAAGCCAGTCTGGTGCTCTGAGGCACAAGGAGCTCTCGGGAGGCAGACAGGCACAGAGCCCATGACGCTTGTGTATGACAGCTGGGGAGAAGGTAAGAAGGGGAAGGGAGAGGGCCAGGATCTGTTCATGAGCTGAATGAGCTCCTGGGGCTCAGGACGGCCTGTGTGCTAAGGTCCTCAGGATACAGCCCTCGGCCCTGTAGGCAGAGGGCAGAAGCTATAAGGGAGAGAGATGCTGTCTCCGCCTGGACAGTCACAGCCACAGCCACAGTCCACTGAGCATTGTGCCAGAGGTTGTGCTGGTCCCATCTTGGAAAGTGATGAGGACCTGCCCAACTTGGTAGAAAATTTTAGGCTTGGACAGTGGGAGAAAGAGGGAGAAGAAAAAGAAAGAAGCTGGGGTCAGAGCCACATCTAATTCTTGACCCTTTATAGGGCCAATTTAGGGCCAGATCCTGAAGGTTCCAAAACAGTAGTCCCAGCATGCACACCCCTATTCTAAAGGGCCTGTCTGCCAGTTCCCAGCCCAGGGAAAGCGCTGAGGCTTTAGATCCAAGAGGACAAGTTGTGGGAATCAATGTAGTCAGAAGCTCCCCCAGGTCACTGCTCAGACACAGCATCTATGAGAAGAGTATAAGCTCGCCCTGCTCAAAGCTGGCGCTTCCTAAACTCACAGACTCTGACTTCCCACCAGGCCCCTGCCTAGCTCACAGCATCTAGACCCCACAGGGACTGGTCAGAGCTCAGTCCTGACTCACAAGATAAAAGCCTCAGTATTGAGAAAAAGTCCTCTAGCCCAGTCAGACCCCCACCCACCCAGACTGCTTCCTACCCTGGCACAGGTGGAAGGGCTAAATGGTACCCCAGGAAAGAATGAACACTTACTCCGTTTTTGTTTGCACTCACCTACTGTCAGAAAGGCCACTTTTCCCTGAAGGACTCAGCGGACTCCATGCCTCAGCTCAGAAATCCTCTCCCCTTCATTCCACTGTTGAGTCAGTGAGCAAAGAAGCTATGCTTGGGACCCAGGCCTGATGGCTTCCCAAACCCACACTCGTTATTACTTTCAGGACCATTCTGGGGAGATGATTCTAGTGCCCATGGGAAAGACACAGAGAGCTGGGCCCAGCTCCCATACTCAGATATCTGTAGATCCTGTCTCTGTAAGTGTGTTGCTTCTCTAGGCCTATGTTCGGTCCTGTACCAAGCACTCTACATGCACTAACTCACTTCATGCTCAAAACTCTGTTCTTTCCCACTGATCAAAAGGAAGAAACTTGGCCTCAAGAGTCCAAGATCTTGTCCAAGGTCGTAGAACCAACAAACACAGAGCAGAGATTAGAGATACTCTTGTAGGACTCTGTACTCAGGTTCATAACTGCAACCTCTAAAATGCAAAGACCTTTTACTTCTAACTTTCTAACCTTCTAACTTTCCTGCCATGTTCTACCCACGCAGGTGCCCCTGACATGAGCAGCAGATGAACAAAATTTCCAGGGATAGTAGATTCAAAGATTTCTGGGCACAGGGCAAGGTCCTTGGCCAGAATTGTGTATCTTAAGCCAGAATTGAGTAGCCACTCCAAGTTGCCCATGATCCATGTGCCAGGCCCCAAGGCAGACTTCAGTGTGATGTGGCTAAACAGCTTGCCCACCCTCTGCCCAGGAACCAGGGTAGGTCGGGCTTGGCGCAATGCCCACTCCTTTCAACATGGAACTAGTGATTCATTAGGAGCCCAGCAGTAGCCTCCTGCCCGCCGGGGTGATACCCACTACTCAGCCCTGGGAGGCTCACTCCAATCTAAATTAGGCAGATGGGGCCAAGAGGAGGAGGCAACTACAGCCAAGGCTTTGTGGGAACTCAATCTCAGACAGAGGGACCATCCTAGTCCTAAGACCTACTCTTGGAAGCAGCCAAGCTAAGAAGAACCCTTTTGGGGCCTGAACATATAGGCCCAGCCAGAAGCAGAGTCCTAAACCCTTCCTTCCCTCCTTCCTCCTTCCGGGTACACCAGCTCTGTGCACCCTGACTCCACCTCTAGTTGCCGGGGACACCCAGAGCTTGGCTGGACTGAGCCTGTTTCCCTATGGGTAAAGCAGGGAAGGCCATGAGTCTGACTTCAGAGGACAGTGTAGAACGAAACACGAAGCTGAGGATAGGAACTCAGTTGGGTCTCTGCACATAGGTATCGGTGGGACCCTCGAGGTCGCCCCTAGCCCCAGTGAGGGGTCACTAACCTTAAGGGCACACTTCTGGCCAGTGCGCCGGTGGAAGCACTCCAGCACCTTGCCGTTCACACCCAGGCCCAGCACCTGCTTGGATAACTGGTAGTCATCGGTCACCGCGTACTTCTTGGGCTCACGCCGCCCTCCGGGAGCTGGAGCACCACTCAAGCCGGATCCGCCGCCGGGCGCCGCGGGAGGGAGCGCGAGGTGGCCCTGCTGCCCCGCCGCCTCGCCGTCCATGGCCCCGCGGGGCCAGCCCGGCGCGTCCGGCACCTGGGGAGGGAGAGGGCAACTTTAGGACCAGACCTTTCCTCCGAGGCCCGCCCGGGACGGGACGCGGGACAGACGGCTGCAGGTGGCGGTCCGCCGGCCCAAGCACGTGTCGGGGGGACGCCGCCGGTCGCCTCGTGGCCGCGGGTCCTGAGCGGGCCCGCAGGGGACGGGGAAGGCGTACCTGGCGCTGGGGCCCGGGCGGCACAGCACCTGGCGGTGGCGGCGGCGGCGACAGGGGCAGCGGACGCGGGAGCGGCCGGCCGGGGAGAGGCCGGGGCCAAGAGTCGCGCGGTTTTGGCCCACGTGACACCCCCAACCACGCGTCATCCGGACTTGGGGCCCCGCGAGGTCAGCCTTAAAGGGCCAGGCGGGCCCCTGCCGAGCGAGGTGGGCGGGAGCCCGGGCACGATGGGGGCGTGGCCTCCGAAGGGGGCGTGAGCTTTCCTGGCTCGCGGAGACCATGGACCTCCCCACACACACTTTTCCTGCGACCCACAAAGTGAAAGAGCAGGACATCTTTCTCTGGAAGTCCCCAACTTAAATGTTTCCTCGGCACGTTGCTAGGCCCTACTCCTGTACGGCTTGTTAGGCTTCCGACTTCAATGGCAGTGCCTACCCTCCCCTACTGTATTCAATTTTTTTAATTTTTTTTTTCCTGTCCTGGGATTGAACCCAGGACCTTCTCGCAGAGCTACATCCCTGGCCTCCCTGGCCCTATTTAATTTTTTTTTTTAATTTTGAAACAAGATCTTGCTAAGTTGCCCAAACTTAGAAGGCTCAAACTTGGGATCTTCCTGCTTCTGCCTTCCAGAGTGCTGCCAACGTCTTAATTCTTGCTAGAATGCCAAGGGCAGTGAAGGCAGGAGAACCTTATTTGATTCTTGATTCTCTAGTCCCTGGGAGCTCTGGCCTCTCCTCCCTCACTGGCAGGACTCCCTCCTTTCTGTGCACTTCCTGGTCACGCTCTGGGCTCATTTTTTCCATTATATTGCATTCTATAGATGGCTATACAGAGCTCTTGAACCAAAATTCTTGATTTTTTTAGTTCTTTTTTTATTTTTCCCCACCATTTTTATTAATATATATGAGATCCATAATGTTTGCAATGAAATTGAGTATTTTATGCACATATATATCACACCAAATTACAATCCCTTCCCATTTTTGGCCCTCCCACACCCTCCTCATCCCCCTTAACTCCCACTACCACACCCATTTGGTTCTATAGAATGCCTGAATTCAGAGTTTCTCAAGTCAGAGAAACCACGTGATATTTAACATATTCAATCTTCTGTGTCTGTCACTTCTGCACTCAAATCACCACTCCTTTGCTCAGTTTCCCACCCCTAGAATGAGCTGCAGTGGCCAAATCTTGAGTCCAGCAGAGCCCTTTATTGGGATATTTGCCAAAAGTTCTTTTTTTCTATGTCTTGCTAAATCTTGGTTGAGATTCTTTAACCTGGCCTCACCCACCAGTCCACATGAGAAAAGAAAAATAACAATGTAATTCATATGGCCAGAATATGTGAGAAAAAAGAGAAAAGTTAAATTTCAAATGCCTTCTTAGCTGCATACTGAAAGGTAAATGGTTGTACATTCAAAAGATGTTCAGGTTATCATTACATCAATCAGTTTTCTTAAGATACATTTAACATCAAAGACCAAATAAGTGAATTGCTACATTAAATGAACTTAAATCTGTATCATATAAGTAGATTACACTTAAAGCAATAGGTATAATGACATAGACATACTTAGTTATTTCAGAATTTTTTAACTTTCATAAACTGTTTACTCACCTTTCACTAATTGCTAACATTCTGCCAGATTTGGTTTATCACTTTATCTACATATCCATCCATAAATTCATGTACACATATTTTAAAATATTTTATACCAAGTTTCCATGTTTATATAATTATTATATCTTGCAAACTAATTTACTATTACAAACAATTATTTTGTGGGGAAATTTCACAGATTTTATAAAATAGCTGGTACTGTTTAGAAGTATACCAATCAAATGATTCACATACCAGTCTATTTTTTTGTTACATTTTCTCTTTAGATATTTCCTTTCCTCCATGTTCTTTGGTGCAGCTTATCTCTCTGCCTCTCTCAAAGATTCTTTCAAGTATTTTCTGCAATGCTGGACTAGTGGTTGGAAATTTCTTTAGGGATTCTTGGTCATGAAAAAATTTTACTTCTCCTTCCATTTTTCAGGAATAATTTGCTGGATACAACAACCTTCGTTGACACTTGCTGTCTTTTAAGGCTTGAAAGATTTTTCTTCAGGCTCTCCTGGCCTTTAAAGTTTGCATTGAGAAATCTGCAGGAATTCATAAGGATTTGTGTTGGTATAATAATGCCTTTTTTTCTCTTGCTGCTCTTAGTATTTTCTCTTTATGTCGTATATCTGAGGTTTTGATTATGATATGTCATGGTGAGTCTCACTGCTGGCTGAGGTTATTTGGTGTTCTATAAACTTTTTGTATTTGAAAATTAATTTTTTATTTTTCAAGATTTGGGAAATTTTCTTGCATGATTTTAGTGAATGAATTATTTATACCTTCAGTGCTGTCTTCTGCTCGTTCTCCCAAACCCATAATTCTGAGATGGGTTCTCTTTGAATCATCCATCAGCTTTTGTATCTCAATACTTTGCTCATTTCTAATTTTGGAGTTATGCCTAATTATAGTATCTGTTTCCTCAGCCTTGTATTCAAGGTCTGAAATTCTGTCCTCACAGTTTTCAAGTCGACTTCCCCTGCTTTCAAATGAGTTTTCAATACCCTGAATTTCAGCTAAATTTCTTTTCAAAATTTTCACTTCTCTATTAAAATGTTCCTTCATATCTTGCATTTCCTTGTTTACTTCAGCCAACTTTTTACTTGTGGCTTCAGTATGCTCAGTAAGCTTTGTCTCTGCTAGGATCACTGTTTAGTAAGTTCCTTTTTAAGCCCACTGACCAATACTTGCATTTCTTTGAGAATATCTTGTTTGAACTAGTTCTTCAACTCATTTATTTGCTTTTTGATTTCCTTCCCCATGAATTCCACGATTTCAGGGCCATGACATTAGTTTCTGGGGTCTCAAGCATGTCTGTGGGTATCCTATAGCCTTATCTTGTTCCCAAGTTTCTGTTGTTGAGAGACTTCACTTGAAAGCCCTAGCTGAGAGGTTTCTTTGAATGAGTATGAGGGTATGGGGAGGAGCCTAAGTTCTTCCAAGTTCTATGCTGGGAGTCATCAGTGAGGGCCTAACAGCCTGATGGCTGCTGAGGTGTCAGAATCCACAGACAGAGAAAAGCGTGGAGACCAGAACCTCAGATCAACCCCAGCCCCCTCCTGCCTGTCCTGGCTTCCCTCTCTCCAGGGCAGGGCTCTTCACCCTTTGAGGTGCTCCCACCACACCCAGCCACTCAGGAGCTCTGTGGCTTTTCTCTCCTCTCCACAACTGTCTCTCATGCCAGTTTTTTAAAACAGCTCCTGCTTGCATCATTGCCTGTTATGGCTGCCGAGTGCTGCTTCTGATCTAGGCTCCAGGAGGCCTTTTCTAGAGGAAGGCTACAGTGCATTGGTAGTATGCACTACCCATAGGCTTGTTTTTGGAGGCTGGGGTACTAGCTGCTGTCAAATGCCACTTCTCCTTGATCTGTGCTTACTTCAGTCTGAAGTTCTGGTCTCCACACTTTCCTCCACTTATGGATGCTGGCAGCTCAGGGCTGCACTCAATTGGCTGCTGTTTTTCTCCACTTCCAATATGTCTTCAGGATTTTTGACCTTCCCATGGCCTTCTTTCAGTTATTGGGACACTCCTTCCTCTCCTAACCTGGTCAGAGGTTCTGGACTCCAAGCCAGCTTTCCTCTGTCTGTGTATGGATGCTAGCAGCTCCCAGCTGTTCACAGTTGGTCTGGGGCGACTTCCTGGGCTGCTGTTTTTTTTTTCCCCCACTTCATGTTCCTTTGGGATTTCTGATCTTCCCCTGGCCTCATTTTATTTTTTCCCCATTTTATTGATACGTATACGTGTAAAATTTAAGGTTTACATTGGAGTTGAGCATTTTGTGCACATATGTATCTTGTCAAGATAAAAAGGGCTTTCCCACTCTCCTTCTGTCTGTCCTCCTACCCTTCTCTCCCTCCTTCCTTCCCCACCCTACCCCCCTGTTTCACTCTGTTTTTCGTTTTAAGTTCCAAAAGAGTTGTGATCTGGGACTCTCGTATCAGAGAGACCATTCGATGTTTCACCTTCTGCTTCTGACTTACTTCACTAAGCATGATGTTCTCAAGTTTCTTCCATTTGCCTGCAAAGGCTTCCACACGGTTGAACTTTATTGATGCCCCTGGCCTCCTTTTACTTGTTGGGGCACTCCTCCCTGTCCAAGCTACATTGAGCAGGAGGTTTTTTACTATATTCTCAGCTTTTTAAGTGGTTCCATGAAGAGACATTGTGCAGCTCTGTTACTCAGCTGCCATCTTGACCAGAAGTCTCAAAATTCTTGATTTTATGTTTGGTTGGATGTATCAACTTTTTATCTTATTGCCTGGTCTGTTGGTATCTTCTTTAAAGTCTCCACCTCCCACTCGGTAACATATTCTTTATTAGCTTGGTATTTTTCCTTTCCATGTTTAGGTCTCTACTTTATTCTGAGCCCATCTTAGCCTGTCCTACATATTTTGATCCAGTTTTCCAAACACAGTCTCTTTTATTTTACAGAGGAAACTGAGGCTTCCAGAGAGGAAACAAGTTATCTACAACCAAATCAGTGTGGCTGTAGCTGTCTCCTGGGTGCAAATCAGCCCTATTCTCAAACATCCTCCAACTCTACCCCTAACCCCAAAGCCAAGAAGGACCCAGGCAAGGAGGCTTTCCCGTGAACTGAAAATGTGAAGGTGGAAGCGGGGTCTCTGAGCGGGCTTTGCTGCCATCTATAGGCCACCCTCAAGACTACCGGCACTGTGACCTTGATCTCACCAAAAGGGGGTCTCGTTGCCATTCTCCAGAGCTTTCTCCACAGCTTTACACCACAACATACATACATACAAGTGCATGATCTACGAGTTCAGGCTCATCAAAGTACTAGCTCCTAGAAAGCAAGAACTTGGTGGCTTCCCCATCTCTGATGTCTGCCTGTGAGGAGTAAGCAGGTGTTGAGTTGGGACAGGGGCTGGAGCTCTGCCTTGAGATAACATTCATGCTACCAGCATTCAGTGAACCAGGGATCCCCAAATGACCATACTGAGCACTTTCTGCTGCATATGTATATGCTTTATCTGAACACCCATGACCTCAACTTGACTGGAAGAGAAAAGGCACACACCCACGCTACAGGTACTCAGGAGAGACAAGCCTAGAGAAGTCAAGTGACCTGCTCAAAATCAGCAGTTACCATATGAGTCTATTTTCCAACCCCAAAACACAACCTCAGGCCTCGGTTCCTCCTCTCTCAATCTCTCTGTCTCGTGCTCTCTCTGTCTCTGTCTCTCTCTTTCTCTCTCTCTCTCACCTTCTCTCTCTCTTTGTGTGTGTGTGTGTGTGTGTGTGTGTGTGTGTGTGTGTGTGACTAGAAACTGAACCTGGGGATTTGTATTGAGCTCCATCCCTAGTCCTTTTTTAAATTTTCAGACAGCCTTGCTAAATTGCCCAGGTTGGCCTTAAACTTGTATCCTTCTACCTCAGTTCCCCAGGCCACTAGATTATAGGCCTGTACCACCATACCCAGCCCATGGTCTCTTGTTGTTGTCCTCTCACCTTGTCATGCACACCCATATGTGAAAGCATAGTCTGATATATACACACAAACACACATGCACAAACACAGAGACACACATAGGCTGTGCATGCAGAGACAAACATGTACATACACAACACACAGGTGTAGTGTGCATGTGCATGTACAGACTCACACATATTTATGCCCAGCCAAACTCAGGATAGATGTCTCTTTGTATCATCTGAGAATTAAATCCAAGATCTTACAACTCTCCAGAATGTGATCCAGAATCTTCTACTGATGGGAGGCTGGGGGCAAGAACTGTCCTCTGCAGGAAACAGGCTTAGACCTGTTAAATCTAAGGCCGTGCAGGATGAACAGGGTCTTAAAGTGAGCAGAAAGCTTGGCTAGCATCATGAGAAGGTGGAGACCAAATCATCCCGACACTGAGGAAGGTACTGTTGCATATTCTTGTGACAGATCTTGTGATTGTTCTGGTTGGGGGAGAGCAGGAGGCTCTGCGACATAGCAAATGCATACTGTGAAGGGACGTCCTAGCAGAGACATCTTTGGGTATTTGGCTAGCACGGTCATGAAAAGGACCACCAATAGGTGGCAGTATGGGCCCGATGGTGTGGTGGGACTCTCATGGGAAGCAGACAGGGTAGAAGAGATAATCAGATGGCCAAAGGGACCCACAGACCTAAGCCACCTAAGACAGAAAAGGAGTACACTACTTGTAGAACATGCAAGTGAGGTGCTCAGATGGTGCTGTCAAACTCACAAAAGGTGATTGACAGGAATGCTTTCAAGGGAACACCCAAAGAGCTCTGACATTGACTGGCCTGGGAACAAGGAAGTTTAGCCAAGGACTTTAGAGCTGGATCCTGCAAGTCACAAGCACCTAAATAAAAAGTAGGAGGAAGGTTACATGGTTTTGGCTACAACTCACTGGCCCCCCTCAACTTTGAAATCTAAGGCACGTTGCAATCTCTCTGTGCCTCACTTCCTACAAGATGGGATAGTATGTGATAGTTGTGACTATAAAATAATGTTGGAAATCGCTGGTTGTCTGGCACATCCAGTAGACTAGTCACAGTGAACAGAAAGAGGATTAACAGATATTGGGGGAGTGGGGTAGGGATTTTATAATTTGGGCCCATAAAGACCCAGGTTTAAAACAGCTCCATGGGGTTGGAGTAATGGCACAGTGGTTAAAGTGCTTGCCTAGCAAGCACAAGGCCCTGAGTTCAATTCCCCAGCACCAGATAAAGCCCTACAATCTCAGTATTCAGGAGCCTGAGGCAGGAAGATTGCCAAGAGTTCAAAGCCAGCCTGGGCTACATAGTGAATTCCAGACCATCCTGGGCTAGAGTGAGATCCTGTCAAAAAAAATTAAAAATACATACATAAATAACTGTAGCTAGCTATAGCTAGATAGATGGATATAGATATATTTGTTATCAGCTGTGAAAGACCCTCTGTCTCCCTAGTAAAGGGACAGTAGACAACTGCTACTGGGGAGATAAAAGCCCACTCAGGGGCCTCATGCTATATTCTGCAGGTACTCAAGTCTTTAAAGTGAGCAATGAGATATTCCTCCCACTTTGCCTTCTATTCCAAGAAAATGGCTTCTCTGGCCTACACAGGAGCGGATTCCCTTCAAGCTTACAAAGAAGTGGCCTCCTAGAATCATTTCCCTTAATTAATTATTGTTTTCCTGTAGCACAGGGTTTTGCTTCCAGTTCTCCTTTGTCCTCTGCTCTGTCCTGGGTAGGAAACCGTCAGCCCAGTTTGCCCTATGAAAGCTCAGACACTATTATTCAGGCCTCCTAAACATTGCTAGGGGGTCTGTCATTCCTGCCCTGGATCTCGTAGCCCCTCTCCTCTCTGAGGACTCTGGGGCACATGCACAGGAGCACACACTGGGTAGTTAGTTAGGGGAGAAGTGGCATCCATTGACTTTCCAAATACCTCTCCCAGTCCTTCTAGCCTAAGGGTTAGAAGGAAGTTCTCACAGACCCTGTAGTCCTCCAAGTTGCTCCCAGGGGAGTCCAGTGGACTAGGAAAGGCGGATGGGGTTGGGGTAGGAGAATGAACTTCTGATTCAGATCTGGAATCAAGTTCTGCCACTCCCAGCAGGGCATTTCATTACCAGGAACTCTATCTTCTTATCAGCAGAACGGGGGAAATACTAGTTGTTGAGAATCAAATGTAGCAAATGTTTGTAAATGGGAGTCGAATCTCCCATCTGTGCCTTACTTCTGTCATGCTGCCCCAAATCTTCTCCCATTCTCCCAGCACTTGGAATCAGGTCTTTCTCCCAGCTCACGAAGCTCACCAAGTCCAAAAGAATGGGCTCTCTGGGGCCGGAGGAATGGCGCCGTGGTTCCGGCACTTGCCATGCAAGAGAAAGGCCCTGAGTTCGTATCCCCAGCCCCACATAAAGCTAGAAACACCTGTAATCCCAGCACTCGGGAGGCTGAAGCAGGAGGATTGCCGTGAGTCCAAGGCCAGCCTGGACTAAAAATGAGTGCAGCTACAGTGCCAGACTCTGTCTCAAAAAAAAGGAAGAAGGAATGGTCTGTCTGGTGGCTGTCTCAGTAGACCCGACCGGAGAGATCGCTGCCTAATGCAAAAGATCGGATCTGCCTGCTCTTCCAGCTCTTTCAAGCGAAATGTTTTTGTTTGGACCCTTGTGGGTTGTGGACCACAGGCTCCACCCATTGGACAAGCTCATCTGGAGAGTGGCGCTCGGCACCCTGACCCTCCTGCGGTGTCTCTCTCCAGGCTCCACCTCCCGGCCACAAGTGCACAGACTCTCCAAGTGCCGGCCAATAGCGTTTGCACACCTGGGCAGAGCGCCTCGGCGAAGCGACTAACAAGGAGGACCTTGATACAGGACCCCGCTCCCAGGCTGGCCCTACACCTAAAGTGAAATAAACAGCCTCATCCCCAACAAGGCCAGAAGACCATCAGGACTGGAACCGCAAGAGCTGACGCTCCTCCTCAACCTTTCCAAACTAGGTCTTGTCCTAGTGGTCGCTTGGTCCCATCCCGCTCATACGTCAGTACCAGTCCACGCTCGGCAATTGGCCTGTCCGGCTTCTAGGCTCCACCTCTTTCTCTGCTATTGGTCAGCTCAAGGAGTTCAGCCCTTTTTTCCTGGAAAGTTCTTGGAAATCTATCAAAGGTGTTTCCTTTCACGGTCCCAGGCGCAGATCGCAGCGCTAAAGCCCCTGCTTGCGGCCCCGAGCCCCTCCCCTGCCTCACCGCACGGCCTGCAGTTCCAGGAAGACACCGCTTCCGGGAAGGGCTGGGACGTGGCGGACAAAAGATTAGGAGGCGGCCGGCCCCACCCCACCGGCCCGTCCCGCCCCCCCTCGCCCTCCTTGGCCCTTCTTGCCGCCACCTCTCAGTCCCTGTTCGCCGCCGTGCCACCCGGACTGTGGCCTGCGCGCTCGGCGCCCGCTGACTCCCATCTGCTGTGTCCCGCCGAGCCCCGACCCGGAGCCGCAGCTGCCGCCAGGACATGGTCCTCTGCGTTCAGGGGTAAGCGCGGCTCTCCGCTCCCTCCTGGCCTCGGCGCGGGGCACACCGAAGAACACAGGCCGCGAGCTAGCCGCCAGGGCTTGGGAGGGCTGGATGCGCTGGAAGTGCCCTATTACGGAAGGACCTCGAGGGTGCGGCACCATATGGGCCTCTGACATTTAACCACACACACAGACCAACTGTGGGTGGGAAAACCAGAAGCTGACCGGAGATAGGAGGAACGCAGGGTGGTTTCCCCCGAGTTCTCACTGAAGCAGATGGACATCTATGGCCAGGTGTACTCCGAGACCCAGAGCGCACCCTGTAACCGGCCGGCTGCCCTTTCTACTGCTGACCTTGCCACCGCCCCTTTCTGTCTGGATGTTCATCCTCCTGCCCCAGCTGACAATTAGGCTCCACTTGGGAAGCCAGCCCGAGAGCATTGCCTCTCCCTAGGCTGGCACCTGGTAACCACCCGCTCTGGGGAGCAAGTCCACAACTGTCTGTCTCTTCCTCCCAGCCCAGTCCGGGATCTTATGTGATGAGGACACTGGCTCTGCCTCCCTTCTCCGAGTTTCCCAAATACATGGAATGGAGGGCAGTGGTGGGGGCGGGGTGTTGTCAGGCAGTCTTGGCCTCAGTTGCGGGTTCTTGGCACACCTGATAGCCTCCGGTCTCGGCATCTCCCTTCAGTCCCAGGTCTGATGCTCGCCACTGATGTGACAGATGTTAAGATCTCAGGAAGAAGGGAGGCGGCCTCAGTAGGTATTTTGTACCCCCGGACAGCGGGTGCCCAGTGGCGGTTGTTATCTGACATGTTATCTAACATGCCTTGCTAACCAGCATAGGCATGGTGCCAAGTGAGGAGGAGTGGAAGGTGGGCCAGGCTGAAGAGCCCCTTGTTCTAAATAGTCTTTGATCCGGGGAAGAACATGTGAAGGTGTTGGGAAGGCATTCTCTCCAGGATATTCCTTCCTCCTCTGAATTTTGGGACTTCTGAACTTTATTGCCCACACCATCTTCCTCCTTGGGAGTGCCTCCCATTCTGGGTTCCACAGCTTGTTTTACATTGTCCTAGTTGAAGGCCTTTTGTAACCTTATGACCAGTGTTGGGCGTGGGGAAGCAAGATCTTTTAAGAGATGTAACACACACACAGAGAGAGAGAGAGAGAGCGAGAGCCAGAACAACTGGTGCCATCAAAGGAGTAAGAGCAGGGATTCCCAATGATAGCTTTGCTGAGGGGACCACACAGGCTGAATTCATACCACTAGAATCTGTGCACAGACAGAATTCATTGACTGGGCCCCAAGGCAGGCACACACATGTACCTGGAATATGCCAGCCCCCACCCCCGCCATAATGATGACACAGCCTTGGACACACCCATGCCCAGATATTCAGTCACTCACCAGAAGCCTGGAGTATCAGCATGTCCCCTCCACACCCAGATACCACTTCAGCTCCAAAGGTACCCACACCTACATAGAACCTGTGTAGAAGCTCTGCTGAACTCTCTGGTCTTGGCTATCGTTGGAGGTTCTGGCCTAACCAGCTAGCCACCCACTTTGTTCACAGAAGGTGCCAGGTCCCCAGGAAGGATTCTAAAGCATACTTAGTATAGCCAGCGTAGATGTGGAAAACTACTTTGAAAGCCGTAGTGTGCCATAGTGGTGTGATCCCTGCTTGTGGGTGATCATAGGGCCAATGACCTTCCAAGGGTCACTTACATTGTCAGGCCCGGTTTCTCTGCCTCCCACCAGCTCCTTTTCTTGCCTCACAAGTAATACCTGGCACTGGATGCCAGGCTGTCATCTCTGCCTACAGTGCCTTCCCCCAGCTCTTGCCTTTGGCCTGGCAGACTCAGCTCAGAAGCAAGCTGACCCTGACTTCTCCATGATACCCTGTGCTCTTATGGCTTTGAATTGTGATTACTGCAAGTGCCACTGTCCCAACCGGTGTGGTCAGAACCCATGGTTTCTTTTCTCAGAATCCAGAGGTCCAGCAGGATCTAAACCCAGAACTGAGGTCTGGGGATATGTTGTGTTTGGAGTGAGGAAAGACTAGTAGACCCTTCCTCAGAAAGCAGGGCTACTCTCTGCCCCATTCCTGAGGAAGAAGCCTAGTGTCACCATGCTGGGTAGTAAACTTTGCCTAGAAGGAAGTTACTGCCCAGATTTTGGCCAGTTCAGTTCTCCTAATCCTAATCATCTAAGGATATGTTGACAGACCCTTCAGTGTCTGGCCTGGTATGCCCCTAATCGAGAGAATGAGAAACCGAAGCCCCAAGAAGAGCAAGCTCTGTACAAGACCATGGAGCCTAATATGGCTGGCTTGCTAGGTGTGGTCTGAAATGTGGGTTGAGTACTCTACCCTTTCAGGAGAGATTGTATTTGTGGAAGGTGAGACTTGCCAGTCTTTAAAGGCCACTGTCCACCCCTGACCCTCAAATGAGAAGAACAGAAACCAGGATGGGAGTCTGACCTGGATGGGTAGGAGGTTGGTTCAGCCTCAAAGTCTTAACCAGAGTAGACCTAGGTCCCAATGACAGACACACCTACTAGTGGGAAGATAACATGTGACCTCAGGCTTCCAACTAAATGTTGGTGCCTCCCTGGAGGACCTCATCCTATGACTCACCCAGAACTAGTGCCACCTGATTAGCCTAGCTCAGCCAGGACAGAACAAATGTGAGGTTACTTTGCAGTGTTTCCTATCATTGTGGTGGGAATGCCAGAGATACTTACAGGGAATGACATGGTTCTGGTTGATACAACGTAAAGAAAAAGAGATTAATTTGCATTTAGTAAAGCCAGAAAAATGGAAAAGAATTTTGAAAAGAAGGCCTAAAGACCTCAGTGATAGAATGCTTGCCTCACCCATACCGCAGTGCCCTATGTTCCATCCCTAGCCCATGTGGAAGAGCAATCGAAGAGGCCTCTCTAGAAATGGGCGAGAATGGGGGCCTCTTCTTATTGCCCATCCACCCTCTCTTAGATCTTGTCCTTTGCTGGCTGTGGAGCAGGACAGGCAGCAGCCCACGTGGGTCCAGTCCCTGGAGCTGCCAGAACCAGCCATGCAGCCCTTGCCTACTGGGGCCTTCCTGGAAGAGGTAGCAGAGGAGACCACCATCCAGTCAGAGAATGAGCCAAAAGTTCTAGATCCTGAAGAAGACCTGCTCTGCATAGCCAAGACTTTCTCCTACCTTCGGGAATCTGGTGAGTCTTAGCGGGGAGGCAGGCCTCGTCCTAGGAAGACTAGCAGAGGGACGCTTACCTTTGTCTTTTGAACCTGATTTGGGATAATCTGACAGGAGAGGTTTCGCCCTTTTCAGGATTCTGATCTGCCCTGGGTTGGTGCCTCCAGGTTATAATTTTCATTATAACCTGTCCCTTGGCCCCCTTCTCCACTTGCCTAGGCTGGTACTGGGGTTCCATTACGGCCAGCGAGGCCCGGCAACACCTGCAGAAGATGCCAGAAGGCACATTCTTAGTACGAGACAGCACCCACCCCAGCTACCTGTTCACACTGTCAGTCAAAACTACCCGTGGCCCCACCAACGTGCGCATTGAGTATGCTGACTCCAGCTTCCGCCTAGACTCCAACTGCTTGTCCCGGCCTCGCATCCTGGCCTTTCCAGATGTGGTCAGCCTTGTGCAGCACTATGTGGCCTCCTGTGCTGCTGACACCCGAAATGACAGCCCTGATCCTGTTTCTACCCCAGCTCTGCCTGTGCCTAAGGAAGATGCATCTGGTGACTCAGCACTGCCTGCCCACGTGGCCACCGCTGTGCACCTCAAGCTGGTGCAGCCTTTTGTGCGCAGGAGCAGTGCCCGCAGCCTACAGCACCTGTGCCGTCTTGTCATCAATCGTCTGGTGGCCGATGTGGACTGTCTGCCACTCCCCCGGCGGATGGCTGACTACCTCCGACAGTACCCTTTCCAGCTTTGATGAAGCCTGGTGCATTGCTCAGCCTCACAGCCACATCCCAGAGGGGACACAGGCCCCAACTGGACTCGGGCCGTTATCCCTCCTCTAATTATCCCAGGAGCTGCACAACTCTGGTAGCTGGGCCAGGAAGGGCCGGGGAGAGGCAGGCAAGCGGGTTAGAGGAGGGACCACAAAACTGCGAGATCCATGCCCCCAGCCTCCATGTGGCTCTGTTGCCGTGAGCCATGTGTCAGGGCAGATGAAGAAGAGACAGGCAGGACTTTGTCTCACCCTGCGGGCTGGGCCCAGGCTTTTACTCACTTGCCTACCCCAACCACCTGAACTTTGTAGACTTTCTAAGCCGTGATTCATCATCACAGGGTGGGGCAGGCCCCCTGCTTCTAGCCAGCCTGTTTCTGGGAAGATAATGGCCAGAGGAACTGAGGTTGACAACGAGAGGCCCCATGCTGGAGAATGGACCAGGCTAGGGAATAGTACAGGAATACAGTATTTATTTATTTATTTATTCTCCTTGAGGTTGGTCTTAAGTAAGCCATCCCACCTCAACCTCTACCTGAAACTCTGCTCCAGCTTCCATCCGAGAGCCCCTTCCTGTGACATGTGTTGCCTGGACCCAAGACAGTTCTAGATGAACTGGCAGGGACCTACGTGCCTGTGAACATGTCTGTGCTCTTCTGTCCCTAACCCTGTTTGGGGAGGGTGAATGGACAGACAAGGAAGTAGAGCCAGTGCCTCAGTCCCCAGCAGCACCTGTAGCTCAGCCTTTGCAGGGCCAAACCGCAGCTGCACAGAGCTGCACAGAGCTGGCCTCCCAGGTGCAGGCCCTTGGAGGGTGCGCACTCTCAGGAAGAGGCTGCTGGCTTGAGGGCTGCTGCCGCAGCTCTGCTAGCTGTTTCCTGCCCAGGAAAGTGCCTGCACATGACAGAAGGGGGAAAACATGTAGCTGATAAGAGTGTAAAATAATTATAACACAACAACCAGTTTGGCATTCTTTTTTTCTGATTTTTCTGTAATGACAATAAAATCCTACCTTTCGTTTATAGAGCCTTCAGTGGGACTTCTTGTGAACTTTGGTCCTATTATTATGATCGTCCATTTCACGTCTGAGCTAGCTGAGGCCCAGAGACATGATGTACCATTACTGGGGAGCTCTTTGTAGGGTGGAGGAGATAAGAATCAGCCTTTCCCCTTCATTCCCCCTTGTCCCTCTTGGGAAAAGAGGAGACAGGAAGTCAAGGCCCATTGGGCCACTTACAGAGTCACTTCAGGCCACCACCGAGTGGGTGGAAAATGGGGCAGCAGAGGAGCACCAGGCCTGAGAGTTGTGTAAACAGGAAGTGCCATTCAAAATTCAAGTGATAGGCTGGGAGAACAGAACAGCAGTTACAGCTCTTGCCTAGCAAGCTCAAGGCCCTGGGTTCAATTCCTTAGCACCACATAAAGTAGGGTGTAATGGCACACACCTGAAATCCCGGCACTTGAAAGACTGAGACAGAGTCCCATGAATTCAGGACTAGCCTGAACTATAGAGCAAGACCCTGCCTCAAAAAAAAATTTCTTTCAAGTATTAAAGTGAAGAATTCCAGGAAGAGGATGCTATGGGCATCCTGCTATGGGCAGTAATTTGAGAAGAGGGAGGCAACAGTCAGAACTTGGGGCTAGTCTTGCAGAATGTACAGTGAATGCAAAGGCACTGAGGCATGACTGGGAAGCCTGTATTCCTGACGTAAGAGGCTGGGATGGGCTTGTTTTTACAGTGGAGCAAAGCAGTTGAGTCAGAGATAGTGACCAGGGAGCTGGTAGGGTCTAGCCTAAGGTGGGACATCCGGGTTCTGATCCAGGTTGGTTGGAGATAGGGGGCTTTTACGTGTCATTCAGAATCTTGCACAACAAAAATAGATGGAAAGACAAAATGAAAATTATGGGCTGGAGGAAGGGCTCAGTGGTTAAAGCGCTTGCCTAGCAAGCACTAAGTCAAGCATTAAGTACCTGAGTTCGATTCCCCAGTACCACATAAGCTAGGCGTGGTAGCATACACCTGTAATCCCAGCACTCGGGAGGCCAAGACAGGAGGATTGCCGTGAGTCTAGGGCCAACCTGGGCTACATCATGAGTTCAGGGCCAACCTGGGCTACATCATAAGTTCAGGACCAGCCTGGGCTAAAAAGCGAGACTCTGTCTCAAAAAAAAGAAAATGAAAACATCCTCCAGTATTTGATGATCTGACTTTGGCTTCTGGGATTCAATTATGTCCTGAAATTTTCTGCATTGTGGCATGGAGGTCCTTTCAAGGGGCTGGGAACGTAAGCTCAGCAGTTAACACACTTGTCTGTGGTACACAAGGCCCTGAGTTTGATTCTCTAACACCACACAAAAATTAGCTGGGTGTAGTGGGCACATGCCTGTAATCCCAGCACTCAGGAGGCTGAGGCTGGAGGATTACTGTGAGTTTGAGGCCAACTTTTGCCGCAGTGCGAGTTCAGGATCAGCCAGGAGTATAGAACAAGAAGAAAAAAAGCCTCCCAGGAAAGCTCTTCCTTCATACATACCTGTAGTGTGGGGATTAAACCCAGGGCCTTCTCACTCAGTTTCATCCTCATATTTTTATCTTTGATTTTGAGACAAGTTCTCAGTAACTAGCTAAACTGCCCAGGTGAGGCTCACACTCACGATTCTCCTGCTTCATCTTCCAAGGCTTCTGTGATTAGAGGCCTATGCTATGCTCGGCTACGCACTCCTTATTCCATAAATTATTCTACTGTTTCTGTTTTCTTTGCTCTCAGACCATTAGATGTTGTCGATTACAAGAGGCAAATATACTGGTGGGTGATAGCAAGAGAGTGAAGTACTGAGGAGGAGACAGGAAAAAGATAAACAGCCACGGCTATGGAGACCCAGGACACTAGGGACACGGAGATGCCTATGCCAAAGAATAGGAATAATACTGGGTGAGAGTGAGTATCTAGCAAAATCTAGGCAAAGGAAGCAGGGCTGTCATTATTGGGAGTGGTGCCTGGGCTCATATGTTCATCCCAGCCCCTCCAGTGTTCTCTTGGCATCTCGGGGCCTTGGCTGGATGTAGAACCAACAGTATATTTCCTCTAGGACATCATGGTCCTGCCAGTGGTATACACTGTTTCTCACTCTTTCGACCTGGATCTTAACCACTTTGTGGCTCCCAAAATGCATGAGATGACCCCTCTGTCATTTCTACCCCATCGATCTGAGTCCCCGATAGTCAGGTAGTAGTCATGGAGAGACTAGAAGCAGTCTGCTCCCCACTTGGTGTGGCAGAAGGAAGCCCAGCAAACTTCACTGTCCACAAAGGGGTACAGCTTAAGGAGCTTAGGGTGCAAGGATGGGGAAAGGGTTTTGCACTTCCTCTTGCACTCACCACAACCTTCAGAGGAGGGCTCCAAATGCTACTTGTACCCTTCAGATGAGGAAATGAAGGCTCAGAGGGGCAGGCAGCTGGCTGATGCTGCCCAACCAGTGGGGCATAGAGCAGAACTCAGCCTGATCTGCTCCTGGACAGATATGCTCGGGAAGACAGGCAGCTGGGAGCCAGCTCCCAGGCAAGTTGCTGTTGTTGCCACCCTGATCTCCCTGCCCACGGAAGACTCTGGAGCTGCTGGCTTGGCCAAAAGGCCTGTCTCTTCACCTCTACCTCAACTTGGGCCAGGATCCTACTCTTTCCTAGGGACAGGCTGCCAGACACTCTGGCTCCCCATTTTTCTGGTTCATTATTTTTGTTTTCCTACCAAGGGAATAAGTGACGCCTTCCTGGAGAAGACAGTGGACGGCGTGTCACTGACCTCAGATCCAAGTCAGAGACCCAGCCTGATGTATGTGAAAATTTTCTGGCTAACACAGCCAGAAGAACTCACCCAGGTGGCACCAGTTAGGGAAACAAGAGCCCTCTGGTAAATTCCCAGGACCCTGTTCCACATACAAATAATAACTGACAGTGAGCCTTTACCAATGCAGTCCTTCACCAGCACACAAGCTCCTCAGGCACCAACTAAGCAGGCTCCTGTGTCCGAGACTCTTGGCCCTAGGCACAGAGCACAGAACAGGACAAACATGGTTCCCATCCTCATGGGGCTCATGGCTAGTGTTGGAGAGGTACTGAACAAGTGAAAAAAATGGGCACATGAGACAAGGTTTGACAGCAAAGCAGGGACGGGGGGAGAGTGGCTTTGGGTGTGAGGACACTCCTGCAGTGAAAGTACTGAGCAGGGTAAGACTGAACCTGGAGATCTGAAGAAAGAGCAGGAGCAGGCCATGCAGTCAACTTGGGGAAGGGTGTTGCGAACAGAAAGAACAATTAGTGCAATGGCTCCAAGGCAGAAGCACACTTGGGAGTCCAGAACATGCTAGGAAGGGCAGAGAAGACACATGACGGTACTAGCATGGTCAAGCAACTCTTCAGTCCAACAGGGGAGCACTCCGCTCCAATTCTCATTTCATCCTGTCAGCTGGGTGTGGAAGGCCTCTTTAGAGCCTAGAAGCAAGAGACCAAAAAGAAGGTTGAGAGGTAAGAGATTTAGAGATGTGGGGAACAGAGGGAAGTAGGAGAAAAAAGCAGCAACTTTGTGGCCTTGGATGGGACTCATGCGCCACTGAATTCTTACTGAAACCCTCACACACACCAGCAAGGATTGTCCTTATTTGCCAATTAGAAGGCGAGGCTCAGAGAAGGGTAGTTAATGGCTCAGGATCACACAACTTATGAAAAGCAGACTCAAATCCTGCCTCCAGGCTTTATTAGTGTAACCACTACGCTACTCTGTCTCCAAGGCTTGTCCTGCTAAAACTTCAGGACCCACAAGATTCAGAGGGTGTGCAGAAGGGTGGGGCTTTCTGAAGGGGGAAGGGACTGGCGGCTAGAATCTGGAGAATTCCACTGGCCACTGAGATGTGGGTTTGGAATGGTGTCCCTGTACGGTGTCCCTCCCTGCCTCACAAGTCTCCCTCTAGAACAGCTTCGGGATAGAGATGCTGCCAACCACCCAGCTATTCTTGCCAGTAAGGTTTAACTGGCCAGCCTTTTGCTAGGATGCTTTATCCAGTATCATCAAGTGACCCAACAATACTTGGGTGACTGGGACCCCAAAGACCCTAGGACCCTGCACATAGGCTGAGCTTTTAATCTGCTGACTGAAGCTAGATGTGGTGGCCTGCACCCGTCAATCTGCATACTTGGAAGGCTGAAGTGGAAGGATTGCTCAAGCCCATGAGTTCAAGGTCAGCTTGAAACTGGGAATGGTGGCACTCACCTAGAATCCCAGCATTTTAGAGGGCTAAGGTAAGAAAATCACAAACTTCAGACCAGCCTGGAAAGCTTAGCAACATAGCAAGAGCTTGCTTCAAAAAGGAAAAAAAGAAAGAAAGAAAAAAGAAAGATCTGCTGGTTGAACAGATCTTGCTGGGTAAAGGTTTGGACATAGGTCTGAATGGAGCTGAGGTTGGGGCCCTGGCTGGGCTCACTCACCTAGGAATCCTCTCACCTGAGTGGCTGCCCACAGTTAGGTGAAAGGGTGAGGGGCCTAAAATAAAGCCTGACCAGGAAAGCAGAAGGATCTGGGGTCTGTGCATTGAGCATCATGCCCTGAGGCCTCACAAAGGCCCTCTTTCTCCTGAAGAAGTAAAACTTGTGCAGGCCTGGGGGATCTGTTCATACCAACATGTTATACTAGTTTTAATCGAAAGCAGTTTGAGTTTTGCCAGAAATTCAGCACCTCCTTCCCCATCCTTCAGTGGGGCTGCACAGCTAACCAATCAGGGGATCTCTCTGATGGGCACTCTTAGTCAGCAGGCTCTTGTGTCTGAGACTCCAGACAGAGGATATCCCAACAGGTCTGATTCTGCAGACCAGGGGGTAGCTGGAGCGTGACTAGGTATGGCTTTTGGCAAATGTGGAGAAAAGAGAAGCTGAAAGTCATTGTGAGTCCAAGGAGATGTGGCAGGTGCAGGACAGGGGGAGGCCAGCTATTATCACTGAATAAGACAATGTCACACAGGGATAAGCTGGGTGTGGTGGCACACGCCCGTAATCCCAGCACTCAGGAGTCAGACAGGAGAATTGCCATGAGTCCAAGGCTAGCCTAAGCTCCACAGTGAGCAGAGTGAGACCCTGTCTCAAATAAATAAATAAATAAATCTAGCAGTGATTTGAAATGTAATTGATGCTTTGTGCCTGATTTGGGACGGGTGGGGGATTTCTGATAGCAGTCTGGGGGCAGGGTATCAGCAAAGAATGAGTCACCCAGTCGCTAGGCAGCTAGGCAGAAAAGGACAAAGAAGACATCAGAGAAAATATAAAATGGCAGAGCTCTTGTCACTACACAGTGTGGTGGGAGCACACGGGGCCCAGAGTGCAGGACAGCTGAGGACTTCAGAATCACCCCAAGTCCCCCAGGTTGTCCTCCAGGACTGTTCATCCACACAGCCTCAGTGCCAGTGAATACACTGGCACCAGAGTTGCACTGGTCGTATTGCTGAAGGGGTGTGGTATTCAGCAGATGCTCTCCAGGGGCAATGCCATACTCCAGAGATTCTCTGATAAACCAGACCCAACTCGTCCTGTCACCAGAGCTGGACTCTTCCTCAGAGGCTTAGATTTCAGTCAGTCTGAGTTAAGCAAAGCTGTGTTCTTTGTGTCTCTCAGTCCTCGACCCCACCTCTGAGCACATCACGGGACACGTGTGTGTGTGTGTGTGTGTGTGTGTGTGTGTGTGTGTGTGTGTGTGTCCCTTGTTTTCCTCAGCTCCTTCTAGTGGAAAGCTATGGTAGAAAGAGCTGTCGGGAGATTAGGTCCTCCGGAAGTTTCTTCTTCAAAGCTTAGACTTGAAGCTCCAGGAGACACCAGGAAAATGAAGGCTTATCCAGACGGAGAATGGTGGGTGAACAGCAAGAAGGGACCTCCATGACTGTGCCATGGTTAACCCTAGACTGCTGGTGTAGTCCTGGGCATCCTTGCCAGATCAGGCTGTCAGCCTGAATTATTCGTTTGTTTGAGACAGGGTCTTGCTCTGTGGCCAGGCTGGTCCTGAACTCACTATGTAGCTCAGGCTGGCCTGGAACTCATGGCAATTCTCCTGCCTCAGCCTCCTGAGGGCTGGGCCCAGCTACTCTGAGGGTGCTAGGAAAAAAAGCAGGGCCTAGTGCTTCCTAGGCAAGTGCTCTATTCACTGAGCTATGCCTCCAGCCACACACCCCCACGCCCCTCACCCCAGCTTGGCCTCTTGAGGGCAGGCAGAACTTAGACAGGCAAAGCTGAGTGACCCTTAGCAGATTGCTTTATTTCTCTAAGCACTCCCTGCCAGCACCTTGACAATCATCCCTTTTCTCTTCTGGTTTCAGCAAGTAACCTGAGGGGGCCTTGTGAAAGGCAGAGAGGGCCTGGCATGGGAACCCCCCACCCCCACCCTGTGTGAGGTGTTTTTGCCAGAACAGAATCGCAGCAGCTGTGGCTGGAGGCCTCTTCCCAGGAAGAGCAGAGCGCCTCTTCCAAGAACTCGGAGGAGGGCGGGCAGGAGGGGGAGCAGGGGAGTTAATTTTAAACCAAACAGCCTTCAACGCTTCTCAGGAACTGGTTGCTCAATGTGATCTGGCAGGTCCCAGGCAAGTGGGCAGGCCTAGTGCCAGCTCAGAGGTGCTGGGGTGGAGGATACATCCCAAAGGGAAGGCCTAGTGACCTTGAGGGAATTTGGGCCCTGTCCTTGCCTCTGGCTCTTACCATTTGGGCCTCTTACCTATCTCACTCACCCAGCCCAACTTCCTGGGAGGTGTGAAGTGGGGTGATTTACTCAGTTCTAAGCAAGGGTAGTAAAATGATAACAGGATTAACAATGCGGTGTCATATCTTTCCAAGTTCCCAAACCTGAACCTCGCATTCCCTTTCCCTGCTTAGAACCTGCCACAACTATTGCCTGGCCTGTCCCTCTGGAGCTTTTCTGATAAAGGTCTGTTCTCAGGTTAGGTTAAGGCCTGGGCCAGTTCTCTTTGGGTTGGGACTACAGGTACCCACCAGTGGGATAGGAGGTGAAGGGTTGAGTATAATGAACTACTAGGAATTCTAGGTCCAGGGTGTGAGTTTCTGCCTTCGTGTAGAGGGAGAATTCATGAGCCTGTCCTCCGTGGCTGACCAGGAGTGAAGTACCTTCATTTTGCTGACCTGGCCCCAACCTCAGTGTGGCCACCCCTCCTGGCCAATGGCCTGGGCCCATGTCCTAATGTATGCAATGTCTCCATACAGAGGTCCCTCCTGGGGGACCGCTCCCCCCACCCCAACCCCTGCACTGCCCTACGAGACCCTAGCAGCAGCCTGGGTGCAATGAAGCCTAGGTTCCAGGAAAGAATCCCAAGCAAATGCTGCCAGGAGCTGCAGTTCTTGGAACCAACATTACAGGGCAAGGGGATGCTTCCTGGAATCTGTGGTCATTCTGGGCAGAGAGACTCAGAGAAAAACCAGCAACCTGGGGGTGGTGGCATAGTATGCTGAACTTTTTGCTCCGGTGCCCACCTCCAGGCATCCCTCTCTGACTGCAGGTGCCTCCCTAGACTCCCACATCGTGGTGCTATGGCTGCTAGGCCACTCTAAACACTCTCCTAGGGAAGTCCCAGGTCTGGCATGGCCTCTCTAGTGTCCAACATCCTGAGACAGAAAGGGTGACCAGAAATGAGAGTGAATAGGGAAAAACAGGTGCATGTGTACAAGGTTAGTGTGCCTGTGGGGACACAGGTGGAGGGGGGTGTTAGGCATAGTATACTGTCCAGTGCTCTAAGCAGCCAGGAGTAAGATGGGGCCAAGGAGAGTAGGTAGGAGGCCAAGGGACACAGCAGTGACAGGCCCTGCTCACTGAATCCCCCCGTGCTGGTGGGCAGGTAACCTCTGGCTCTTATTCCTTCAGGCCAGCCTTGTCCTACCCTCAGATCCCTGCCCCAAAGCAGGAGTACACACCCCGGCTTTACCATTAAGCCACCCAACACAATCCTGTTACCATCATCTAGCTACACAGACTTGAAAAGCATCTGGCCTACTGGGACCTTGACTTCACCTGTAGGATAAAAAAAAAAAAAAAGGCTATGGGTAGGTAGCAATGATTCCAGGTCTGTGCCCTGGTAAGGCCGTGGAGGGTGCAACCCAACTGTAAGACTTGATTTAAGTCTGGCCATACTTCAAGGGACCAGCCACAAGTGTTTCTATCATATGATCCCAGGGTCGGCCCTGTCAGAGTGGGCCTTGAAGTCTAGCTGAGGGGTAGTGGCTGCAGGTCAGTATTGTCATAGGGAAAAGTAAGAACTCTCTCCTCTGGCTGGGATGCTATGGGGCAGGCTTTTAGTCCTCGGTTCTGTTAGCCTTTAGAATGGAGAGCTTCTTCTGGCTAGAGGCAGACAGAGGGGTGGGCAGGGACTTCCCTCTCCACTCATGACCTCAGGTCAGTCTTTGGCTATTACTGAGCATATCTCCAAGCCCGCTACCCTCCTGCCTACCACCATCCTGTAGAGAAGGTGGCTGGCAGCATCTCCTCAGACCAGTTCTGGAGTTGAAAGGCCATGGCAGTACCTGGGCGTTGGCCATGAAGTAGGGTGGTGGCAGAGGGGTCCTTCAGCCCTTGTAGGAAGGCAATAGATCCAAATACACAGTTCATTGCAGTATTCACGCTTTGGAGCAGCCAGTTCTCTGGGGCTACCTGAGGCAGCTAGCAGGGGTGGAAATAATGCAACCTCTGCCACTGGGAACCTCTGGTGCCTGACCTCAATCAGGCTACCCTTCACCAGAAAGATCCCTCATTGGGAGAACTGGAGCTAAGGCCCATTCAACACAAATGATAGAACTACGGGACGGTATCTGCTAGGTTTGCTTGGAACACCTGTGCCAGGCTTCAGGTGGTTCTTATGTCATGATTGATCAAGTCATGGCCATTTCTAAAACTCATTTTACCCTTCCATAAAGCGGGGTTGATGCTATCACTTACCTATGGAACTGCTATAAGGAGTAAATTATAGGCTCAGTGATTTTGCTCCCTGCAGGGTCTCCGTTCTGGGTCCCATTCTACCCCTTCAGTTCTCTCTTTACTGTGAAGTCATGTAGACATGAGCTGCAGGAGCATTTTCTTGGCTCCTCTTGTAGCAAAAAATACCTACAATCGACACATCTGCTTTTCCTTCCGCAGAACACTCACTGGCCCTGATGTTTGCAGCACTTTGAGCAAAAGAACAAATGAAGGTGCTCATACGAGAATACATATATTGAAAAGTCAGAAATCAAGTTGCTAGTATTTTCTACCTTCCTGCTGAACAAATAAACATTCAAAGAGATTTTTTTATAACCTGTAAATTTATTGCTTTTATTTGCTTGTAAGTCAACACATATTGAAGATGATTGAACTTAACGATTATTGCTCAGGGCTAGATGTTCAGTGATAGGCCTGAGGTTTAAATAAGAGAACAGAGACATACCTAATCTTTAAGGTCCTCTGTATTTACTCTGTAACACTAATTACTCTTTTATTCTTTGTATAAGCAAGATTTTTTGCATAATTTCTATTCTTTTGGCAGTATGATTGGCACTCAGTTCAGTGCTAAAGCCCTAGGTTCAATTCCCAGTACCAGATAAATAAATAACTTTTAAAAGGTGAGAATATAATTCAGTGTGCAGGCTCTAGGTTCAATCCTCTGTATGAGAGAAACAGAGATGGAGAAACAAAAATTCTCCTCTAGAACACCTCACCAGGAGACAGAGAAATATGAGTTCAGAGCAAGAAAACCTGTTCCATTACATGGCTCCCCTGCATTATCTGCAAGACAGTAAGAAGAGCCACTCTAGAAATTTATGAATGTTCACTTAGTGGTGTCTCATTGGGGAGGATTTTTCTCCGGAAGCTGACTGGTGTAAGGATTAAATACAAATAATTTAATTGGGAGGTGATACCAAGAAGTACCAGTAGGAGTTGGAAGACTAGTCACTACCTTTCTGTATTTCTGCATATCTGCAAGTAGAGAACTTGGGGCTTTTGTTCGGGCAGCCTTTACAAGGGTTACTATTACAGTGAATAGCCTTAGATAACAGAAGGAATCTGTACTTTATTTCTGAACGAGGAAACAAGGTTTCTATCTTCTGCCAAAAACCCTGAGAATAAGGCGGGCTAACTTGTTAATTTACAAGGCTGATAACATCTTAGCCTCTACAACTTTTTGTTTTTATTGTTTTGGTGGTACTCAAGACTGAACTCTGTAGGAATGAAAAGTAAAAGATTTCGCAGTCAGTGAAGAGGAAGGCCTGGCAGAGACAAAAAGTCTGGGTAATCTTTATTAAAAGAAACAAAATTCTAAGATCTAGTACTAGACTCTAGACTGAATCATTTTTTTTTTTTTTTTTTAAGATATGGTATTTCTCTATAGTCCAGCCTGGTCTGACCTCCCTATGTAACCCAGGCCAGCCTGAAACTTGTGACAATCTTCCTGCCTCAGCTTCCCAAGATTTTATGTGGTGCTAGGAAATTGAGCCCAGGGCTTGCATTCTAGTCAGCACTTTAACCAGTCAGTTATGCCCTAAACTGAACTACCTTTATCTACAGAATTTCTCTCTGAAAAAAGATAGTAGGCACACTAGATAGAGAGATGATAAAGCTATGCCAACGTGAGAATAAGAAATGCTCTAATTTTTTTCCATTTTTTCAATATATTAAAGATCTTAGCCAAACTATAAAAATAAGAACAACAGGCACTAGAAAGGAAAAGACAACTTCGTCATTATTTTCAGTGCTCAAAGTGTCAAAGTAGGAGATCCCAGAGAAACACTGAATAGCAAATCTTTTAAGGGAAGCCAAGAAAGTGGTCAGAACCAGTTAGGCTGGCTCTGAATGAGAAGCAACAAAAGCTGTAACATCTGAGCCTGAGCAGACCACAGCAGGAAAGCCGCCTTCTCAACAGGGGCCCCTACAGCCAGGCAGACGGAAGTGGGAAGGAAAGCGAAAGCCACGCTCCTCTTGGGTGAGTTTGACCCTCCTGCTCACCACACCTCCAAGGCACTAGGAGCTGCCTGTGAGGGGAACGTCTTGCTGTCTCTTCCTGAACTGATGCAAGCAAGCTGGCTGTCCCAGAGTGTGAACTGGCCGCGTCCTGTCTCTCAGACAGCAAAGCCAAGGGCAGTGGCAACAGCTATAGTCTTGGTTGGGGTTCTCAGGCAGGGATGAGGTTAAGGGTGGAAGAATGAAGGTGCAGCCAGGCAGATTGCCATGGGGTTCAGAGCCTCATGCAGTAAAGGTGTCTGCTCTGCTCCCTGCCCAAGACCAAGTGGAGGGAAAGAAGCATTCTGAGAGGGGTAGAGATAGTCTGCAGCCTTCTAGTGAATGCAATACCCACCGATTCTGAGGGTTCTCTGCTTCAACTGGCCCATCTTTATTTAGCCAATCTGAGAGAAGGGATCTCTGGGTATGGAAGAATGTGACTCCAGCGATCATCCTGCCTCCAGCGCAGTATTCCAGCTTTTCCCAACAGCCAGCAGCCTCTCCTGCCCTGGGAGGATAACTGGACCTTTAGAGGAGGAAAGGAGCTACGGCAGGGGGTAACTCTAGCAGAGGCTATCTCTCTGAGCCCCAGGGCCACTCCAATGTGTGAGCACAAGGTCTGAAGGGCTGAGCTGGCCTGGTTGTGACTCTCACCACTCCTCTGAAAGATTCTCTACTCCAAGCCTAGGACTGCCGGGGTCCATTTCAGCCCTAGGATAAAAGTGAGGGAGAGAGAAGCCGGAGAGAGGCGACATATCCAGAAAAGTTCCAAGAGGTCTGACAGAGTGGGAGTGCTTGAGCAGAACTGGGAACGTTGATTTATTCAAAGAATGAGGAGAGAAAACAGGTGGTCACGTATGTTGTATAGGAAACCCTGGGAAATGGTCACTGAAGCTTAGTAAGACTCCAGGTGGACCAAGGAGGGTTTCTTAGAAAAATCGTGGTCAGTGGAGTATGGTCTTTAAGGGGGTGCTAAGCTCCAAGTATCAGACCAAAAATGGCAGTGATCTGGATTAGATGCCCAAACCAGGCTCATTCCCCTCCCAGACCCATCCTAGTTTGTTGCTGCTTGAGCTTCTGTGGGCTCCCGTGAATCAGAGGCAGTGGTCTGTCTTCTAAGACACACACACACACACACACACACACACACACACAGAGAGAGAGAGAGAGAGAGAGAGAGAGTGAGAGAGAGAGAGAGAGAACGCTGACCTAGTTTCCAGAGCTTAGAACTCTCCTATCCAAGGGTGGCCTTGCATGAGCCCTTAGGATTGTGGTCACAGGCTCAGTGTTCAAGTTCCACACCCATGCACATGTATGAACATGTCTGTGCCTATGTAGGGGTTGCATGGGTTTCTGTGATGTTTATGAGTAGTGGCCTTGCCTCTCCAGAGCTCGACACATTCCATGGTTCACCATCTCTAACCAGAGCAATCTCAAGGATCCACCACTCACTAGGGGCCATCAGGAGGAGTCTATGTCCAAGTCCATGAGCTTCCCAAAGGCAGCCCCATCTGAACAGTCCTATCTACTGTGGCTACCTTACAATTTGTGCCAAATAAATGATGATGGATGAAAGATGAGTCCAAGGATAGGAAGAAACAGAAGAGGGCCTTAGTCCCACTAAGCTTGGGGATGTGGTCTCAGCACTCAGCCTCTCCAATACCCTTTGCAGAGGATGTTGACAGGAAAGAAGGACTTGTATTTGATATTGTGTCCACACCTGACCCTAAACTCTATCCCACCCAGTAGCCCGAAGAGAGGTTGAGGTACCAAGCCCTCAGCTGTGACTCAGAGGAAGGAAGACAAAGCAGGCGTGGGGGTGGAATACTGGGGCCCTAAAGGGTTTTGCTTCTCATTTCTTATCAAAGCACAGGCAATTCTCAGAAGGGAAGGTACCTAGAATGAGAGAAACTCCAAGCTTTGAAGATCACCGGGGTCCCCAGCATTCCCACTTTGGAGATACCTTCAGTGGCTTGGGGGAAGCTTCTAGCTTGGGAATCTCTTCCCTGCTCTATGCCAGGGATTAAGGGCCTGGTGTGTGCTGAGCAGCCAGGTAGAGGCTGTGCCCTCCTGGGACCTTTCAGAAGCACAGGCCTCCTGGGGTGGGAGGCACAAAAGCAGTCAGGACTGGCTTTTGGGAGGGAGTGTCATGTGGGCATGTCAGTGTGACCTAGGTTATGTATTCCACAGGACTTCCCTCCTTTCCTTTCTCCTCTTCTTTATCTTTCCTCTTTCTCCATTTTTTCATGTTTTTAACTATTGAAAAAGCCCCAATTAAAAAACATCCATACAGTAAAAGGGCATAGCTCCACATTATTACACATTAGAATCTCTCCTCCGTGCTCAGATGACAAGGTTTGTGCTGAGCTTGAAATAAGGCTTTTCCTGGTGTTCTTGTCAATCAAAGGTACTTCCAGGCTACTGCAGAAGCACTGCTACTGTGTGTAACCACTTATATGTGAGATAAGTCCCTCCATCCTGTGCTACCACAATCACTGAAAGAATCAGGACAGTCAGGACAACATAAGCTTGCACGTCGAATCTCAGCCCTGAGTTCAAACGTCTATGTTTAATGTTGTTTGCCTTAAGGGACTTTATGTTAAGACAGAATTTTAACGTGTAAAATACGTTTATGCTAATAAGACACTACTTTTATCCTTTTAAAAATATATATTTAAGTTCCATATAAAGGTTTGTTTGAAAGCAGCTCCACAGCTCTAGGAGTCTTAGGGCAGAGTGACTAAAACCGAATTTCAGTGAAGAGAGCAGGGAGCTATGAGCAGTTCTGAAACTGTTAAGTGTCTGCAGTAAGAGTTCTCAGACACAGCCACCAATGCCTCCCCCAACACCTCCTCGGTATGGGAGCCTGAAATGTTTCCTGACACAGGTTTCCTATGTCCCCCACACTGAGGTGAGGACAACTTCCTTCATGTGTTTGTCAACTGAGAACCAGAGTTTATCCTATCAATATTACCCCACATTCTGAGTACGAGTCCTATTTCAGTAGAAGCCACCTTAACCACCTTTTCTCTCTCAATCCAGGGGACTTTGCCTGGCCCCACTGCCGTGGGGTATAAAAGTTGGACAGCCACATTTCCCTTTTGTTGCAGAAGTCCATGTTGGCCCTGGGGCACTATTACCATCTTCTGGGCTCCTCTGAGAGTTTAGGCTCTGAGTTGCAAGTGGCCCCTGTGACCTGCTCATCCACCTCCTATCTGGACTAGAGGACTAGATACAACATCCAGCATAGCCACTTGCTGGTGGTATGACCTTGGGCAGGTCATAAGTTTCAGTCTTTTCATCTGGCCAAAAAAGACATCACTGATATGCTGATGGGGGGATTTGTGACAAATGGTTTGTGGTACCTGGCACTGCTTACACACAGCAGATGTCCCATCACTGTCTTTGCCAGTGTTCAGGCTACTGCAGAAGAACCTAGGAGGTTCTTTCCAACATTACCTAAGGGCTGTCTTTGGGCTGTTCCCCACACGAGCACATCTGTATCACCAGATGCCCAATACCGTCTCCCCTGGTTTCCTGACAGCCAGAAAGCATGCTCAATGCCTACCTGACTTTGCAACGCAACTCAGGTACAAGGTCCCAAGAAATGCATTCAAAGCTCAGCCAGGAGACTCCACCCTACTACCTCACCCCTACACATCTCTGCCCATATGCCTTCAGACCTCCAGGCTTTTGCCCAGAAATCCTCACTGCCTGGTGAACCCCCATCCTATGTTCCTCCGACCCCAAGCCTGGGGTAATGACCAAAGCCTTAGGCTCAAGGTTATAGCCTACATCACAATCCCAGCTCAGCCAGCGCATGAGCAAGTTTGTTTTATCTGTGAAATCAGAGTTGAGTAAAATAATCCCAGACATTCTTGGCTCCAGATATACCACTTAAACTCTGTATTTTATGACCCTTCTGATTAGTGTCATCTTCCTGGAACCTGACACATAGTAGGTGCTATGTGAGTATCCCCAAAAAGCCTCATGTATTTGGAAGTGGACCAAGAAGTGAGGGAGGACAACTGGCAGCTTGAAGTTATTAAGGAAAGGAAGAAGAAACATTATTATAGCTTTTTCCTGGAAAGGCTGTGGCCTCCTTTGCCCTTTGCTCTTGGTTCCCTTGTGGGATGAGCAGCTCTCCAGCCTCTGTCTCTGTCCCACCATTGCCGGCTGCCCATGAATGGACTGGGTGTGTGAGACCTTCTGAAACTGTGAGCTAAGTAAATCTTTCCTCCTTTAGATTGTGGATGATGGATATTCTGTCACAGCAACAAATAAGTAATTAAGATAGTAGGTTTGAGATTGAGGTCCTGGCCTGTGCTGCATGTGTCTCAGGAAAGGATCCCATAAGGTCTGTTAGAAACCCTCTGGGGACAACTCTAGCTACCCATTTCTGCCGGAGGATCCCCAGACCCTCAGTGGACTTCAGCACTAAGCTCTGCAGGGGATGGCCCAGGACCTATGTACATCTCTGAGAGTCAAGAGAATCCCAGTGGCAGCCTTATCCTCTCTTCCAGTCTAGCTGGGCAACCTACCCATGCCTATCCTGCTGAACGTTGGGGCCTTTGCCTATAACTTGGGGATGAAATCTTTCATGAGATTGTAAGCTAATAAACCCAAAGCAGCTGCTTGGATCCTTGCATCTAGCAGGAGCCCAAGAGGCAAGGAAGTGGAAGAAGGCTGAGGGGCTGCCTGGACTTGTCCACCAGCTGAGAAGTGTGAGAGTAAGCGAGGCTCAGGCAGCATCCATTTGGGGCTTACTCTGCACTCATGGAGCTCAGCTGTATACTAACTTCCAGAAAGGAAGAGCTTGGCTCCCTCTCCCAGAAAGTAGGACCCTTCCTGGAACACAAAACAGAGTAGAGGGGCTTCAGTCGGGGGAGGAACTGATGGTGAATGGGAGCTGGGAGAAACCTGGGAGTGACAGCTCTGGGTCCTCACCTGGCTGGACCTGCCACCAGTGGGGCTGGGCTGCTCTCTGCTTTATCAGCTATCCCAGGTGGAGGACAGCCCAACTCAGGGCTCCCAGTAAGGTCAAGGTCGTCTCCCTTCGCATCTCCAATTCGAATGTCAATTATAGGACCAGAGGTATAGCTCAGTGGTTAAAATCCTTGGCTAGGATGCTCAAGGTCCTGGGATCGATTCCTTAGCACACTACATAAAAATTAGCAGGGCTCAGTGGCATACGTCTGTAATCCCAGCATTCAGAAGGCTGAGGCAGGAGGACTGCCATGAATCCGAGGCCAGACTGGGCTACAGAGCAAGATCCTGTCTTAGGAAACTAGCAGCAAACAGGTTTTTCTTTTTTAAACCCACCATTAACAACAAAAATGTCAATTGTAAAACTAGGCTTTCATAGAAAGGCCAGGACTGTGAGAGATATGTAAAAGAAAAGATGTTTCTAGAACTGGAAGCTCTTACTTGCCTCTGGTTTGAGAGACTAAGATACTCAAGGTCCTTCCAGTTACCCTGCTTGTCTCCCAGTCCTCTTATTCCAAGAAAGGGACAGTTTTTTCCAAATACAATGAGACATGGGATGAGGCATGTGGACAGCTCATGCTGTAGCCCACCCCTCCTCTGGCCATGCTATCTGTTAGAGGTGTTTAAAACAGTGTATCCTGCCTCTCAAAATTCTTTCAGCCTTTCCAAATTGTAATTCCAAAACTATTTCCATTTTTAGATGTTTATAGCAATACTCTACTTTGGGCACCAAAACCTAGGTTAGTTCTATATGCCTACTGTAATAAGTTACCATACATTTAGCACTAAAAACACCACACATTTATCATCTTACAATTCTAAAAGTTAGAAATCTAAAATTAGTTTTACTGGACTTAAAATCAAGGTATCAGCGATACTGCCTTCTTTACTGGGACTTTAGAAGCTGCCTGCATTCCGTGGCCCACAGCCCCTTCCTCTTGCAACTGCGTCATTTGACCTCTTCTTCCATGGTCACATTTCTTCCTCCTGCCTCCTTCCGAAAAAGACCCTTGGGTTACGACACATCTAACCCAGGATGATCTTTCCATCTCAAGATCCTCAACCACATTTACAAGTCCCTTTTACCAAAGAAGGTAACAGTCACAACTTGGAGGATGAGAACCCGAATATCTTTGGGGACCATTGTTCTGCCTGACAGAGGGGCAGCGATACTCTGCTAGTCTCAAACTTAAACAAGGATTCTTGTCCTAGGCAGAGGGGTCATGAATGGTGTCAGTCCACTGCTCTAGTCACTACTTGTCTAAGGGGCCGAGAGCTCCAGGAAACCTGGCGCCCGCCCCTGCTGCCACCAAGAACAGCCTGTTCCCCTGGCATGACTGTTCTGCAGGGATCAGGTATACTTGAGTCCCTGATAGGGCAATGGCTCAATTTGAACAGCTGCCTGGTGCAGGCAAAAGGCCAGGCCCTCCTGGCTTCCTCTGCTAACCAGAACACACAAGAACTGCTATCAGGTCAGCGGTGGACCGCATGGGAAGTTCTAGCCCTATTCTAGAAAATCTCCATATTACCAGCTTATAGGTAGACATCTACTAAACTCGAATATGCCAGGCTCATTGGGGACCCCAAAGAGAGAAGTGAAACTGGAAAGTTTCCAAATGCATGAAACAGAATGCCACTAACACTGGGAGAGATATGGGCTAGGGGCAAGTGGGGAGAACACAGAGACATTGCCAGGTGTCTCAAAGGGGGTAGCATTTATAGCTGGAACTTGGAGAGGTGGTTTGGACTAGCAGTGGTGAGCAAAGGTATTCCCAATAAATGCACTGCTAGAGTACAGGCAAGGTGTGCTCAGAGAGTGGTGAGCACTGCAGGAAGGCTGAGAATAGAAGGAACAATCAGTAGGGGTGAAAAACATGCTGGAATAAACACCCTTTATTCTGACAGCAATTTTCCTGTAGCACTGACAGAACCAGAGAAGGGTCCCCAGTGCTTCCCACAGCTCTTCTCCACCTCTTCAGATCCAGTCTCTGTAGAATATAGGAACTACACCCTGTCATGGAGAGCCAGGCAGGGACCGGGAACAGGTGATGGGTCAGCATGCAGGTGGGAATACGGGTGTAAAAAAAGGTATATTCCTTGTATTTAAGAGCTTGGGGGTATATTTTAATAAAGTAGCTTAATAAGCTCCCAGAGAAACACATGGGCAGTTGGGGAATTCATCCAACTGTGGGTCAAGGCCTCAGTTTCCACAATCATTAGAGGGGAAGTTGAGATTGCTTTCCCAGAGTACCTCAAACAGGAATTCCTACATATCCTGCCAGGTGGGGAGTAGGCACGTCCCTCAAGACTTCAGAAATCAGTAGAGACTGCACTATACCATTGGCTCTACACATCCTCCCATTCTGCCTTCAAGGGCTCCTTAATGTGTACCACAGGATGGAACTTAAGTCTCTGGCTCTGGCCTCAGGACCGAGGGAAGGGGCGGGGCACATGAGCCTGGCTTTTCCTTAGCAGGAGCCACGGACTGCCTTGGCCTGAGTCTCAGGGCACTCAGGCCCATGTGAGGAGGGACTGACCGGTGATTCAGGCTGCTAAGCTACCAGCTTCTACGTGGCTCCATCTCTAAAAGGCAGAGAGCAGCCAAGAACTCAGGACTGAAGCCCATTTCCCCTCCTCTCCACACCGCCTTGTCTGTCTGCCTTAGTTGGTGCCAAGGCACCAAACTGATACAGAAGGATACAGTTAAGGAATGTCCTCCCTCCCTGTGTCTGTGCTCTGAAGCAGGCTATGAAAACACCAACAGTGTACCAAGAAAGGTCCATCTCGTGGTCTCTCAAACTATTTTATAAAATAAAGCACTTTAGTCCTTTTCTCAGGGCTTAAAAAAAAATCCATGGCTGATTAAGACTGACAAATCTGAGTCATCTGTAGGAAAATGGATGTACTTTGAGACCATTATGCTCAGAGAAATGAATCAGACACAGAAAGTTAAGTATCGTATGGTTTCTCTAATATGAGAAAACCAAACCATAAAAAATGTAAGAGATATGGAAGAAAAGAAGATGATGAACTTTGTGGAGAGGGAAAGGGAAAACGGGGTGAAAGGGTAGGAAGGGGAAAAGGATGCCATATGTAAATAAAAATTGAAAAAAATTGAAAAAAATATTAAAAAGCCAGGCTGATTAAGGTGAAGTCATCTGCCCAAGGTCACATCCTGGTGAAGGGCAGACTGCAGGATCTGAATCCGGAGTGATATGGCTCCAACATTACAGTTCAAGTCCATGGCCCAGTCAAGCCTGTGGCTATAGGCGTGAGACCCCATTTTACTAGTCTACTTAGCTTGAACCTTTTCCCCAGTGAAGTCAAGCCCCACATTTTTCTGGGAAAGAAGTTATCCTCTAGGGAGACTGCTGCTCCACTGGCCCCAAATGACCCAACAGTGTCATTCTCTGCTGTTACACTCTCTTGGGTACCATATCCATATGCCAGACATTAGGGCTCTGGGACCTGCAGCATGGCCTCTGCCAAGGCAAATATTTCCTTTAACCACAGCATCACTTAGGCTGGGTGGAACCATGGCAATACAGATTCTAAGGCTGGGACCTAACTGCCAGAATCTACTTGGCCACCTCATTTTGTTTTTTGTTTTGTTTGAGACAAAGCTTCACTCTATAGCCCCAACTGGCCTCAAGCTCAGAGCAATCCTCTGGCCTCAAGCCACCAGAATGTTACGATTATGGGCATGTGCCACCATGCCCAGCTAATCTTTATGTGGTGCTGGGAAATCAAATCCAGGGTATTACTTATGTTAGACAAGTGCTTTAAACACTGAGATACACCCTAGTCCTCTACTTGATCATTTCTTATCGTGAGACCACAGGCAGACCACGACTTCTCTTGGTATGGTGGCCTGTCTATCCAAATAGTGGGCATTCAGATGCTAGCACAGATGTTCCACTTGGCTGACCAAGAGTAAAAAGAGGCTGCCACTTTGCACTGCTCTGGACTCAGAAGTGCCAGCTCCTCCTCCATGGAGAAAAAAGTTGCCCAAGGTCTGACTGTATGATATAGCCTCAGAATTCAGATCCCCTGGATGTGGCAGCAAAGGATGCTACCCACCAGAACACACTGCTTGTGGCCACCATACTCAGGTCAGGCCCATGAATGTATCAGGGTTGTGCAGTGGGGTCAACATTGGGTAGAATAAGCCTGCCTGGTCTCCCATGCCAGCACTCACCATCCTAGAAGTATCCTATTGCTATTGACATGGCCATGAATCTGCAAAGACCAGAGCTGGGGTGAAGGTCATGAGTTAGTACCCACTACCCTGGCTTCCCATTCTCCCCAGCCCCAACCAGGAAGAGATGGGTTCTTAAAGCCAAAGGTCAACTTGAAGGGACTTTAGCTAAAAGCTACAAGAATAAAAGTAAATGAAACACCTGCTATACTACACTGATTCAAAACTTTAGTTAAATGAGTATAGGCCCCAGAGTGTGTCAAGATCCCTCAGGTTATCTCTGAGCACATGCTCTGATGAAATTCCGGTGATCAGTGCCTAGGTCCTGTTAGGGAAGTGTGTTTGAGTACACTTCAGCCAGTGGAGGACTATGTTGACCCAACAAATGAGCTTCTCATTGAGGGGCCCTATATTATCAAGGCTAACAGTGAGTGCTCTACTCCAACCAGGCTGTGGCTGGCAGCCAACCTTGCTGGTGCAGGAAATAGCTTTCACCCCACCAAAACCCGCAAATAAGGGTCAGAAACTTGGGGCTGGAGGAATGACTCAGCAGTTACAGTGCTTGCCTAGTAAGCACTGAGTCAAGCACTAAGTACCCAAGTTTGATTCCCCAGCACCACCTAAGCTGAACACAGTGGCTCCCTGTAATCCCAGCACTCAGGAGGCTAAGGCAGGAGGATTGCCATGAGTCCAAGGCCAGCCTGGGCTCCACTGTGAGTTCAGGACCAGCCTGGGCTACACAGCAAGACCCTGTCGCAAAAACAAACAAAAATAAATGTCAAAAACTCGCAAACAGTGATGATAAAAACAACAGTTCATGATTTGTTGGTTTCTGGATACTTTACTGGCCATATTTCCCAACATCTCCACAAGAATTCCACCAATGGGAATATAAGCAACCTGTCTTCAGCCACACTGACATAAAGGAGCTAGACTGGAATCCTAGGTCTTTCTAGCTCCCGAGCCAAACTATAGATGCTCCTGCTTTGAGCTGCCCCAGGAAAGACACCACAATTCTGATTCCAAGTCTCCCCAAAGTGCCAATCAAAGGGAATCACAGAACCATGGGAATGCTGCCAGCACCTGGAGCTCTGGAAAGCACTATCACCTTTCCAAGAAGGGTCAGCCAGATACTTGAATAGGCTGGGGCTCTGGCCAGGTGTCTGCAGGGCAGTCTTACTGGGGCTCAGACCTCTGCACATGTAGAAATCGGAGCCTGAGGAGATACGGATGAGGGCTGGTTAGTTCCAGGGCTCCAGGGAATAAGAGGAGTGTAAACAACACTCTCCTCATAGGTGGGCAGCAGACAGACCACCACAGGTACAGGAACTGAGGAATGGATAGAGCCTTACTTTCCACAGAAGTCCCTGCGCACAGCCATGAGATTGAGGTACAGGTCAGGGTGTCTCTGAAGCCATCTGTTGACAAGCTCTGGGTGCCTTGGGTCCACTTCCAAGAAGATGCTCCTACATGGGGAGAAAATGGGTCAGCTCAACTGGGAAGACTGAGAACTGTGCTTCTGGGTTGCCTGCATTGGAAGAGGCAGGAGCAGAGTAACTACTAGGATGTGCCCAGTACACACAGAAGAGGCTGCTGGCACAGACCCAGTAGACCTGTCCTATCCATACCCATAGTCCTTTAGGAGCTGAGGTGCTAGGGTCAGAATGTGGGCAATGATGTTCATTCCATCCTCTCCACCATTCAGGGCCACTGGATCTTCGTAACTGGATGGAAACACAGTAGATGATGAGAGCCTGGTTGTGGGGGAGGGGAGGGGAGGAGGCATGTTTGAAAGGCTTCCACAGAGATTCCCCTGGGATTTACAATCTGGGCTGAAGTGTGAGGACCCAGAGCCGGTGGTCTCCAAACAGATCACAGGTCCTACCTCTCTATTTTTTGTGGGTAGCACCCCACCCCCCACCAAACAGTGCCAGACATCCTTGCTGAAACCCATTGAAAAATAGACCCCAGAATATGAGTGTTGGAGTCTTCAGGGCCGGAGAGCCTCAGCATCGCTGACCTTGGCAGAGTTCGTTCCTTCCCACGAAGAAATGTTACTGTTTGTAAATTAAGCCAGGTGTTGTTTTGCTTAAACACAGGAACTGCCGGTTTAGTTAATTAAGAGACTGAAAAACAACTTGAGTATTCCATCCTCCTTTCTCTACTCATTTCCTACCCCTGGGAGACGCCAGCGCTGGTCGAGGCCTTGCTGATTGGCCCAAGACAGTTTCCTCAGTCTATTTAAGCCCTTGTACTTCCCTAAATAAACTTGAGAGGGCGTTCGCTGAAAAACTCCCGGAGTGTGTTACTCTTGTCTGTTACAGGGGTCCCTGCAGAATGGCAGGACGGTGACCCATACATGAGAGTGCTTCTCTTCTTGGTCTGGGAGGTCTGGAGTTGGCCCTGACCACTCCCAAGAGCCGAGAAAGGGTAAGTCAGCACCCTGACCCACACTACAGATGCTCCATCCAGGGTTTCTGTGGCTATCTCTGGTTCTCACCTCATTTAAAGGTAGAATGGTTTTGTGCAAAGGCTGGAAAAAGTTTTAGTCTTGGCTTTTCCAATTACCTTCCTTCTCTGGGCCTGTTTTCTGTTAAATGAAACACCTGTCCCCTGAATATCTTCTATGAACCTTCACTGTGTCCCATGTCCCTGCATCTTCCGTTAGCCCTACAAACCTGTATTAGTCCCCCTTCAGGAGCAGAAAACTGAGGTTCAGAGAGCTTGCAGGAGCCATCAAGGAATTTCAAGTGGGTAGCAGTGTTCAGTGGGAAGGGGGGACCTGAACGCAGAAGGGCTGCAGGCTCCACAGTATACCTCTCAACAACACTGCCCCTGTGGCTACCACCCTTACCCCTACAGATGGTGCAGTCTTCCAGGGCAGATCAACCCCGCTAGACCTTCCCAGGCCTGCCCGGCTCACCCTGCCCCACCAGGAACCTGCTGATTTCTGGGACGAGCTGCTCCATATCCTCGTGGAAGACGTAGGGAGGGTTGCTGACAATGAGGTCCATGGGGCCCCAGGGCAGAAGGTGTGCCCAGCTCCCCTCTGCGGCCAAAGAAGAGGACACACAGCATAACTGGTCCATTGAGAGATAAAGGGCAACAGCTTTACCTGCCTCCATGTCCTTGGGTAGTTCCTCTCCCTAAGCCACATCTTGGGCCTGTTTCCAGACCTGATAAGCTACACTTGCAGATGACTGCCAGTCCCCAGATAGCAGCCTGACCTGGAGCATGTATCCACTGACCTGGCATCTCTCACCTAGAATGCCCTTGCTTTCTCCTTCCCGTTCAAACCTCATTAAGCAAGATTCACTCAAGTGCCACCTCCAGGAAGCCCTCCCTAATGAGTAAGAAAGCAAGAGCCCCTCTCCTCTGTAGCCCTGATGGCCTTGCCACACTGTGCCTCCCAGTCAGTATGTCGAAGAGTTAAGTACATGGAGTGCAGCCCTGGTCACAGGCAGCTGATTCCTTAATGACAGTTTCTTGGTCCCACCCATGCAAGGTGCTATACCATGTGTATCACTTTCCAAAGACACAGCACATGTAGCTCAAGGTCGCCATGGTAACGTGATGGTGCCAGACCTGCAGCTGGAAACTGGAGGTCACTGTGAAAGCTGAGGTTGTACCATATATTGCTGGGCCACTTCTTTCAGGTGGGGTGGTAGCAGAAAGGCCACTGCATAATTTTGTCCTTAAAGGCTTTCTTTTAAGTTTCCATTTAATCTCTGGTCAGAAAGCAACCTCTTAAGTCATAGTTATGGATGTTAAGAAAAACATGTGATCAGTCTCTTAATGAGTCATGTTAGCTAGGGAGACAACAGCAACTTTTCCACTCAGCAAAGACTGCTCTGAGGTGGTCCCTGTACCTACGATTAGAGAACCTTTCCCCAGTCTGCACACTGCCTTGTCCACCCAGCAGCACCCATACCCAACATCTTCACCTCAAGGAAAATCGGTGGGGGTGGATACCTATTATGGTTTGGATCTGGAATGTCCACCAAAAGACTCATGTATTTGGATGTACTGGGATACCTATAGAATTGAGTGCTGTTGGAAGATAAGGCCTGGCTGGAAGGTACAGATGCTTAGGGTTTGACCTGGAGGGATTGCGTCAACTGGTTGAGAGCAGGGGGTGACCAGGGCAGAGCTTTCAGGTGATATTGACTTGTGGGCCAGGAAAAGAGGGAGGGGCACCCACCCTAGGTGAAGGGGGTTCAACTGATAGCTTGAACTAAGTAACGGAAGGAAGAAGAAACATTGTTACAGCTTCTTCTTAAGAAAGCTCTAGCCTTGCCTAGTCTCCAGTTATCAACTGGCTTCTGACTCACTTGGCTTTCTGTCTGCAATGCTATGAGAAGCTCTCCAGCCTCCACCATGTGCTTCCACCATTGCCATTGCTGGCTGCCTGTGAATGGACTGTATGAGACCTTCCGAAATTGTGAGCTAAATAAATCTTTCCTCCCTTAAGTTGTGGATGTCCCAGCAATGAATAAGCAACTAGTACGATACCTAAAGTCACATCAAGGGGGATGACCCGAATCCTGTCCTGCAACCGAAGCCTGGGGAGATGAAGAAGTGAGAGTGAGTATAAGGATGGAGAACACACCCCCTACTCTTTATCTGTGAGGATCATGAGGGATATTAATCCATTTTGGACCAACAAGATACCCAGTACCCATCATTCATTCATAACCCTGTGGGACCAGTGCCAGGCTACCCCTCTTGAATCTCACTTCTTGGGAGTGGAAGTCAGACACTAGTGGATTTGCTACTTGAATACAGGTCAAGTTCAGGCCCCAAAGTCCAATTTCCTCAGAACGGCTCTGTGGCTATCCCAACCCACCTACCTCTGAGCATTCTCACAGGTCAGCGTGATGGCAGCTTCCTCCTTATCCACAGCAATGATTTGGCTCTGCTCCAAAAATAAATGATGGAAGGCAAAGTGCTAGATACTTACAGGTCTATGAAACCTCCTCCAATCCCCCTCCCCCACCAGAGAAGGAAAATACTCAACAGCCTTTTTCTTTCTATGGCCAGAGTTTAGCTAAACAAATGGGAATGGAAGTTAGCAGCTATGATCATGCCGGGCCCGAAACAGACCCTATCCTTCCACATCTGGTTATTTTCCCATAAGTGCTTCTAGCACAGGAATCGTGGGAAGGACAATTGGAGGAAGGGCTGTGAGTTTCAGCCATACTTTGGTCAAGGTAGGGCAGAAAAATGTAACGGGATTACCTCAGGAAGCTGAGTTAGCAGGCTGAGGGAGATGGCCCCTGATCCACAGCCCACCTCCAGAATGCGGGGGCCATCCTGGCCTCTCATCACATGTGGGCGCTGGGCCACCTCTTCCACTACCCATTCAACCAGTTCCTGTGAGGCAGGAGGGTCAGGATCAGGTAGAGTTCCAACCTGGCTCCTGAGGGTTTTGGGAAAAAACCTTAAACAGTTCACGCAGTTAGCCTCTGTGGTAACGTAAACAAGGGAGTTGGCCAAAGCCAGGTTGGCCTTCAGGTTAGCTGGGGACGGGGGTAAAGGCGGGGTGGGAGGGTCACGCTGCCTCTTTGTGCCTCAGCACAGTTAAGGATAACCTTCCTTCTGGGGATTACCTCCTTCATGAAGCACCCCATATCCATTGCGTGGTAATGCACAATAAACCACAGTTGAGCCCTTCCGAAACATTCTTCCATTTGTACTCACAGAAATGCTAAGAACCAAACCCAATGGCTCCTAGCCAGTCATTCTGTGCCTGGCCAAGTTCTCAGTGCTTTCTCTGTATTATGTTGGAACCTTAAAAATGGCCCATGAGGAAAATGAGGCCTGAGAGTCAAGGCCCAACCTGGAACCTGGCCTATGGCTCATGTGGTCCAGAATCAAAGGCTAGGAGCTGGGGATGCAGCTTGCTGTACACAGGGCCCTGTGTTTGAATCTACCACTGGGGAGAAAAGAAAGGAGGGGTGGAGCGGAGCAAAAGAATATGAATGAATATATCGGGGGCTTCATACTGATTCACAGAGGTAAGTTTGGGAAGCCCCCATGGAGGCTCTTATGCCAAAAGAACAGAGAATTCCCTCTAGGGATGAGGACAAAGTCCTGCCTAAGTCCTATATCTGAGGTGACTATGGAATACACAAAGCATGAGTAGAAGATGCATGATTACCCTGTACCCACACTGGCAACAGGAGGACACAGTCAGACACTGTCACTTTGGATATCAGTCTCACCCACCTGCTGCCTGCAGGGACTGTGTATAGGAAAGTCTCTTGCAGGAACTGAAGCCAACATAAGGTAGGTGTGAAAGCAGAAGGCAGCTCCTGTGCAATGGCTGAAATGTTTCTAACTGGCAATGGAATGGGCAGCCCAATTAGACAGACATGGAGCAAGGCTAGGCATTGTGACTCCTTCTCAAACACACCCTACCTGGATGTGGACAGAGGACATACAGGCTCAGGACTCCCCCACAAGACTGGCTCAGAGAACTGCAGGGGAAGAGGATAGCATGTGAATGCTTTTCTTCTCTGGAAAGAGGCCCCTCCTTCTACAGAAGGCCTTCCTCATCCCTTAGCCAGCTCTCTCCACCAAAGCTTTCCTCACCTCAGAGTCTAAGGATGCTATTGTGGTTTGGATCTGGAATGTCCCCCAAAGTCTCATGTGTTTGGTTGTTATGGATCATCTATGGAACTGTGTGCTGTTAGATGAGGGCCTAGTCTGGAGGGGTGCATTATGAGCATGATTATAGGTATGTGGTGGAAGACAGACATGTGGTGGATTATAGATTACAGGCATATAGTGGATTAAGGGCTTAAATATGGAAAGGATAGAACACTGAGGGGCAGATCACTTGGACAGGACCTGGAAGGATATCTGCTACTTCCTCCATCCTCCTGAGATCTGGCTTCCTGTTTGCAATGTTGTGAGGATCTGCCTCCACCTCTGCCATGTGCTTCCACTATTGCTGGCCACCCTGAATGGTCTGTGACCTTCTGAAACTGTGAGCTAAAATAAGCTTTTCCTCTGCTAGTTTGTGTATGTTGGATATTCTATCACAGCAACAAAAAGTAACTAGGACAGATGACATTTGCCTCTCCTCACAGACTCCATGACAGGAAGACCTAGGGTCAGACCCATCACAATCTGTCCCACTCTGGTGGGGCTTAGTCTATAGAGGAACTACTTGACTATTTTACATGTGCTGGGCAACATCTCTCTGGTCCCATGAAGCCACTATGAATCCCACCACCCTAGCCCTCCCAGTCCTCAGACCACTTTTCCTTTTAAATTTGTGATACTGGTTCCCAAAAATATCTCATCCTTTCAAGCTCTCCAACTTCAGTAGCAAAGTTCATCCAGTCCAAAGGTAGCAAGTCCAAAGAAGGCAGAACTTGCTTGGGGTCAAGCCCTCACTGTTCCAAGTCCTTTCTGCAGAAAAAAAAAAAAAAAGCTACAGCCTAGGCCGGGGTATAGCTCTGAGGTTAAAGCATTTGTCTAGCATGCACAAGGCCAGGGGTTTGATTGTCCAGCACCACATAAGCCAGGCATGATGGAATACACCTGTAACCTCAGCATTCAGGAGGCTAAGTCAGGAGGATTGCCATGAGTTCAAGACCAGCCTGGGCTGCACAGGAGTTCAGTACCAACCGGGACTACAGAGCAAGACCTTGTCTCAAAACAAATAAGCAAACAAAAACAAGAGGGCTTCCACTCAGGCTCTATGCCCAGTAAGACTGGAGTCCACTGCAGTGCTTGTAGCTGGCTTGGGACTGGCAGAGTGTGCAGTCCAGGGCTGTGGCTGAGAACAGGCTGAGAGGTCAGACTTATTAGAGGTGTGAGCTTCTCGTTTCCTAGTCACAGATAGCCCACTCCACCTGGAGGACGATCCCTCAGCCACCTCACAGAGATACCCCGACCTCAGGCATAGACCATCTATGTGCATGGCCACCTGGAGCACAGTGTGAGACTGAGAGACTGGGTCCCCCTCACCACCAGTGACATTTTGCTCTTCCTTCTACCACAGAATATTGGAAGTTCATCTTGGTTCCAGAGGCATCTCTGGGTGGCAACCACTCTAAGAAGTTTAGAAATGTCCTCTTTTCTACACAGTAAAGACCCTCTTTCAGCCTGAAGCTGGTGGCTCTTCAGGGGAGGCTGAGAGCTGAGCTGGCCAGAGGCGCTAGGCATTTCCTCCAGGAGTACATGGCAAGAATTCAAGAACATGGTAAAATGAAGGGATGAGGGCATGTGGGAAGGGAACAGGACCCCCAGGAGGTTGGCTTGAGGCCTCAACAGAACCTGAGTGCCATATACACCCTTTATTAGGATCGTTCCCTGACAGGGTAGTCCTAGGAAGGTGGCACAGACTCCCCCAAACTAATTTTAGACTGAGCTTCCAATACTCCACACAGCCTCACCACACCAGGTGGGACTAATGGCTCCTACCCAGGCCTTGAGTTTCCAACTGTATATATGGCCATACAGGCAACTCAGCTACCTTCTCACCTCCACTGAAATCCAAATTTGTCAAGCCACAAGCCACTTGTGACTTTGTAGTTCAGACTTCTGCACCCATCAGCAGAAACCGCCCTTAAGTGGACAGAGAGAATACAGACAACAAGCTTCCTCCCCTACACACATTCCCCCTGCTCCCTGCCACAGGCCACGTCCTCTTGAGTTCTTGGTAAGGCACCCCCACCTTAGTGTGGCTCCATCTTGGGGCAAACCTGGTGAGTTCTCAGAAATATCTGTACAGTCAGCTGAGGACCTGCCTCCCAACCACAGTGTCCCCTTCCTTCCTCATTGCTTACAGTGCAGCTGCCTTCATGGCCCAGACTCACCCAAGAGAAGGGGGAAGGGGCGACACATGCAAGCTGGAAGCTCACACAGAACACTCAGAATCCCAGAACACAGAGCTCGTGCCAAGTCAGCTGAGGGGCTGGAGAGGTCACCATAGTACATGCTTTCCCTCTTTGGTGACCTCAGAGGAAGGCAATGATTTCCTGACCAGAAACCACATATCTAGGGGAACTACAGAGTGATCTCCCAAAAATCTACTGGTGGCTGGGTCTCTATATTCCACCCCCAGTCATGCCAATCCTTTCCCAGACAGCCCCATGACTTTAAGGCCTTGGGTTTACTACTGTTCCCACCCTGAATCGAGCAGTAAGACAAGGATCCCATCTCATAGTTACATGATATTGGCTGAGAAGGGTCAGAGGGTTTCTATGCTAGGGCACAGAGGCTGACAGCTGGGCTGGGTGGATCTGGGAGCCCATCCCCAGGCAGGTAGAAGGGACCTGACCTTTCCTAGGATATCTGTGTGCCTCAGTACCTTTGTAAAAACAACCTGAATCTTCTGGTTTGCCCACCAGCCCCTACCCAGCTGTGTTCTATCCTACCAACTGCTCTCTCTGGCTCCCAGTTCTGGCATCCGCAAAATGAGAGGTCCAAGAAAAACCATGGAAAGCTTCTCTCCCAGTGTCAGGATGCCTCACCAGCAGACAGCACACTTGGGCTACACATATCCAGTTCTTACAATTTGAGGGACTGACACAGGCAACCACCAGACCAGAGAACAGGTCTACAAGCTGGTCCACCAAATTAAGATTCCTTGGTCTAAAGGTCCAATGCATTCATTATCTAGGTGATCTGCCTGTGGTCACACAGCTCATATAAGGCTTCTAATAGTCTAGCTAGACAACTCCCCACCTTCCCCATACCTCCAATAAAGTTACTAGAAATTAATTCCCATTGATTGGATGCACCATAGGACTCAGGACAGCTCCTAGGGAAACTACAAAAACAGGTTGAATACATGGATAGCTCTACTTGGGGTACTTAGCCACTGTCAACAAGAGTCCTCTATCTTCTTGGCCCCAAAACCCTGCCAGCAAGCAGACATTTGTTGGGAAGGGCACTGCCCCTGGCAATGGCAGACATGGGGCCCCAGCACCCTCTAGAGGTTGTTTGGAAAAACACAGGCAATCTGAAACATCATCCTGTTGGCGTACACTCACCTCTGTCTCTGGTCGAGGAATGAACACTGGGGGTGCCATCTTCAGAGTGAGCCCCTGAAAGTCCCACTCCCCAAGGATGTACTGCACAGGCATCCTAGAGGGAGCAGCAAGGAGCAACCCTTGGTTAAAGAACACCATTTGTGAGCAAAGCCATCAAGCAGAGCCACCTTTCTAGTGCCCTGTGACACCCAGCCTAGGCCTGCCCTGCCTCCCTTCTCCTATTTACTACCCTAGCTCCCTTTATGCCATCCTCTTGCCCAAACACATCTTTAGTCCTTAGATACTTTTTTCCTCTTTGACTATGAACTTGGGAGTTCCCCACACAGGACCCTCAGGTCTGACCCACTGGTGCTCACCTCTGCAATCGGTGGCTACACAGCTCCTGGATGCATTGCAGTTGTTGAGGGTTCAGGGGCTGAGTCCTAAGTTCTGGCCTCAGGCTCTGAAACTGTGCCAAGACAGAGTGTGAGTGGCTGACTCCTTAGATTACCAGGGTCCCAACCCAGACCCAGGTTTCTTAGATGGATAAAACTTGAGCTCAGCATGACCACCTAAGCCATCCCTGAACTCCTAATGTCTGGCACACACTTTAACAGCTTGTGGGATGAATAAGCTGGTATCTGGCTAAGACACTCCTTCAAAAAAAAAAAATCCCATTTGTCTCAGTTATACAGTCTTGGTGATTTAAACAAGCCTGATATCCCTTCCCCTTCCCCAGGGTCCTCTCTCCTCCTTCTTCCTGCCCCCCTGACAACATTGCACTTAACTGTTTTGGCTCCAAGGACATGAGCCACGATGTACTCACTGGATTCTCGGGCCTCTGGGATATCTTTCTTCTCAAAGACCTCTGTCCAGTGGTTGACCAACTCTGTGGCACTCAACAGCCCCGCCAGAGGTGGATGGGGTTGCCATGAGCTGAAGGCCCAGCCCTGGGTACCTCCTCTCCTCCCCCAGGGGCTAGAAAGGAGGGTCCACAGCATTCGGCCCCAAAATGTCATGTCCTAAGGAAAAGCTCAAGTGTAATCAGATTCTCAAGTTTCCCTTGTGATGTTAGTCACTGTTAGACCTTAGTCAAGGTAAGTGGATACGAAGAGTTCACAAGTTCTGGCCCAGAGATGATTTTGGTCCTCAGATGTGGTTCCCAGCCTAAGAAGAAGAAGGGGAGAATCAGCAACTACCAAAGATAGGACACGTTGTTACTGTCATTCCTTGACTCCATTTAGAACTTTACCCACCTATTTTATTCTTATCTTAGTGATTTATGTTTTCTTCACATTTTCAGGTTAAGTGAGCTGACCCTGTAGCTCAGTCCCTGCTCACAGGAAGTGGGTCAGGACATAGGTTTGGGGTGGGACAGTACATGTGACCTTAGGCAAGTCATTATTTCTGATTTTCTTTTTTTCACCCAAAAGGGGGGGGAATACCAACAATGGCAAGGAAGGCATTGGTTAATGAATGTCAAGGAACTAAGAGCTAGCTCATATACAACAGGGATTTGCTGTTATAAGCTCTAAGTAATGTAATGTTACAAATGGCAGAAGATTGCCTTATTTGGGAGTTGTGCTTGGGACATTTTGCATATACTGTTACTGGATGATGAAATTTTCCCTCTACTTTAACCCATAATCCCATAAATGTGAGTACAAATTACCAACTAAAAATTAAAAACGTTAATGTTTATTTTCATGGTACGGGGGATCAAGCCCAGGACCTTCACACAAATTTACACTCCCAGTAGATTTTTAAAAGTATATATTTATTTATTCTTTTGGGACAGGGTCTCACTCTACGGTGTGGGCTGGTCCTGAACTCATTATGCAGTTCAGGCCGGCCCCCAACTCACAGCAATCCTCCTGCCTTCAGCCTCCCAAGGGCTAAGATTACATGCATGTGCCACCAAGCCCAGCTAAAAAATATTATATTCAGTCATAGAAAAATGTAAGTGAAAGTTTAAAAATCAATGGTCCCTTTGACTTCTGACTAGAATACGGTCCAAACTAGAATTCACGGAGACCTGCTAATCGCTACATCATCAGAGACAAGCCGGTTTCGGGTAGGGAAGCGACCTGCCAAGTCACCCTGCTAGGAACTGTCCCAGACAGGCCACGAATTCGTGTCTACCGGATGCCTGCGGAGACTGCTCAACCGTGCGCGGCCCCAGAAAGAACCAAGCCTGAACCTTCGCGGCTCCGCGCGGATCACCAATGACCCAAGAGGTTGCCTATCTCTGAGCCCTTTCCCCATCCGTAATACAGGGCACGGGTCAGGCCAGGTCTCAGGGTGTTGAGGTTCCGAGACGTGTCCACCCCGACCCTACCTCCGGTGCTTACCTGACAGGCTGACGCTGCTGCCGGACGCACGTGGCCTGGAACGCCCCGCTTCCGGGTCGGCGCAGTTGAGAAAGGGCTCGGGTGGATCCAGTCGCCCAGCTCCAAGGTTCCTAACGCCACTGAGTTCCCCTCAGGAGATCCCGGTAGGATAGTGAAGAGGCTCTGAACTCCAAGCCGACTACGCCGTTAACTTCAGAGTCAGAAAGTCTCAGGGATATGTATGGGGTGCACCCTGAGGGCCGAGGCTGGCGGGTCTTCCTAACGGACACGACAGGGATATGGCTCCAGCCCCGATCAGGCATTTAGGGACCAAGTTGGGGCAGTGTGCGGGGGAAGCCCAGCAACTGCCCGAGTGGGACTGGGGAAGAGAGGGAGTGTCGCCAACGTCCCCTGGGTTGGGAGAGGGACCAGACGGCCACGGGTGTGGTCTGACGTAGGCTGAGAGCCAAGACCAGATGCGCGTGGTATGGTTCCAGTCCCAGGGGCAGTCCCATTTTGGGGACAGGGCCTCGTGTTCCTGACCACGCTGAGCGCCCTGGCACAGCACGGGGCCAGGCAGCACTAGACTTCGCTCGCATAGGATTTGGAGCAGGGCACCGAGAACAAATGCCAGGGAGCTGAGTTCAAATCCTGGTTGTCAGCTGTTCCTCTTAAGTGCCAAGATCTCCCTGAAACTCAGTGACTTCTTATACAAAATTAATGGCATCGCATTTTACGGATATCACATCATCATCCCTTACCAGAATCTGTTAACTAGATCACAGTCAATTAAACTAGTAAGCACGTGTCTCATCAGGCTCCGTCCTAGAGCCTCAGGCGTCTGCATTTGTACCTAGCTATTCCGTAATCCCCATAAACGCCTTTAAAAACCTGAGCCTTAAAGGACGTTTAAGGGCTCCCCACCCCACCCCCACCCCACCCCCCGCCCTGCGGTAATCACGCTGTCAAAGGAAGCTGCTGTCAGGAATATAGGTAGACCTGCCTGGTCGAGGTGCTCAAAAATAATAACAACCAGATAATCATTCCATCCTGCTCCCCACTTCTCCGGACTGACGATTCCCCATTTTCAGACCGGGGATTGAGTCACTTACCAAGAGCCCTGGCGCACGCCCCCGACTGAGTAGGAACCCGAGTCGCAGGGAGGAGAAACTGACTGATCCGAGTCACGAAGTCAGTAGCGGGTCGAGCCAAGGTGCGGTTAGGCCCAATCCTCTCCTCTGCCTGAGCCTCCCCAGCACGACTGCTTTCCGAGGGGGCGAGAGTGTGCCCTAGTGCAGGTGGAGGTGGCCAGGAGCCCGCGATGTGGCCCAGAAAATCCCTGGTCACACGGTTCCCCGAGCGACTTCGCAGAGATCAGGCTCGGGACTCCAGACTCGAGGGCAGAGCCCACATTTGAATGACAGGCCAGCGGGCCATTGCTGGGCGGGCTCTGGGCTTGGCAGCCAATCGGGGGCCGGGGGCGCGGAGACTGGAGGCTGGGTGCGGGAGCTCCGGGCATCCCTTACCGCTCCGCGTCTGGCTCCGTCCCCGCGGAGGGTCCGGGTCCTGCCCGCTCCTCCCTTGGCTGATGGAGCCTGCGCTCGCTGGTGCCCTCCGGGCGCTGTAGGAGGCCTTGCCTACGGCTCCGCGTACCGGGAGGGCGGACCTCGGGTCGGACCTGTCGCACCCCACGCTGGGCCTGGATGTTCCCAGCCCTGGCCTCCCGCCCTTCGCCACCACCTCTAACCTCTCAGGCTGAGCTCGGCGCCCGGGAGAGGATTAAGTAAGTGCTGAGGTCGCTGCTTCTGTGCAAGAATGGAGGAATCACGGGGTCGTGGAGACGGGCGTGGGGATTGAGGCAGGGAGGACTGAGGGATCCTGGGGGAACATGGCATGCGGATCCTCACAGGTCGCGGGGCCAACCCCTTCCACCTCGTTTACCCTCCCTTCCTCTTCAGGAGGCACGTCCAGAAAGTGGTCTTCAGGGTTCCTTATCTCCTCAAGGAGTAAATCAAGCCCCAGTGCAAGGTAAGGTCTGGCCCAAGGTCATGCCTGGAGTCAGAGGCAGAGAAAATAAGAGAACATGAGAGTACTTACTTAGCCAAGCTGGAACAGAGGGCAGAGAACAGTCGGTCTGCCCAGCCCAAGCCCTCTGCCAGCCTTGCCCCCGTCTTGGGGGCCATCATGAGCATGTGCACATCTCATGTGCACCCATGCACCTGCACAGGGAGGACAGGTGTACACTCATGAACTGACAGAGAGGAATATGGGCAGCCATGAGCTGGAAATACCTCTGCTCTCTAGGCCTGCCCATCTACAGCCTGGCAGGGACCCCTTCAGTCCCCACCTTATCCCCTGAGCTGGGCAAATCTTCTGTCCTGCCCAGAGGAGTTAAATGGGAGCTCCATCCATCCCCATCTCTGAAGATAAGCTCCCCTTGCCTTACTCCTTGTTTCTAAGAGCCCCCAGATTCCCTGTGAGGGGAAGGGGGAATCCAGGAACTCCTAGCCTGCAGAGAAGCCCTCCCAGAGGACTTGGCTTAGCCTCAAGGTCCTATGTCCCTCCTGGTCCCCTACACTATTCCTTCCCACCCCTACTCCTAGCACAGCCTGGACTACACAGTAGTCTGAGTCCAGAGGCTCCTGTGGACCCTCCTATATAGGCAAGTTGGCCAAGAAGAGAACACAGAACATTTACTTGGTTCTCACTGTGGACAGGGTTTGTGCTGAGCTAAGTCCTTTTTAGGACTTGTTCAGTCTGACATTTCATTAACTCTATACTCCTATGAGATATTCATAATACCCCTATCTTAGACTTAGAAAAACTGAGACACAAAGAAGTGGAATGACTTACTTGCCCAGAGTCATCTAGTAGTGTGTCTGAGCTGGGGCTGGATTCAAACATGGGCCTGTCTGACTCCTAGGCCAGTTTTTCCTTAAGGGAAAGGAAAGACTGCAGTCCCCCTTGTCTGTCCTCCCCGCAACTGAATGAGGATGTAGGGATAAGGGAATGAGGAGGTGGGAATAGGAGGAATGAGGGTAGGGTGAAGGTTATTATGCAAGAAGGGACTTTTCCTTTCAAACCTCCCCCCTACCTTTTCTACTTTCTAAGTGTGGTCGGTATGAACATCTTACCCACAGACAAAGGCGGCAGGCTGTTATTTTCATATTCTAAGCCGTAGATATAGGCGAATGTGTCTGGCTATCCTCTGAATTGAACCTCACACTCTTGCCCTCAAAACTTTACTTCCCCAATGCATGCAGGATCTAGAGGAATATGATTTATCTCATGAGCTGACCCAATCTTTAGCCTCATGTTTTTCTTCTTTCCTTTTCAGCACCCTGGGAGATAGAAGGCTCTTTATATCAAGGAAAGCCACCACAGGTAGCAGGATCTACAGGCAGGGACACTCCTTATGTCAAAAGTAAGTGTTCAGGGTGATTGACCACAGGCAGTTTCCCAGCACCGGCATGAACTCCAGGATACCATCTACTCAGGGCTGGTTCGGCAGCCACCCAACCACCACTGAGCCTGACCTGGAGCCGACCACCGACGGGCCCACCTCTGAGACCACTTCCCTCAGCCCAGAAGCCACAAGCTTCAATGACACCAGAATCCCTGATGCAGCTGGCGGTACAGCTGGCGTGGGTACCATGCTTCTGTCCTTTGGGATCATCACAGTGATTGGCCTGGCTGTGGCCATGGTGAGAACCACAAAGCTGGGCCAGCAATTCCAACACTCTGGAATGCTGAGGAGGAGGATCTCAAGTTTGGACTCAGGCTGGGCAACTTAGCACCTTAGCGAGATCCTATCTCAAAATTTAAACTAAAAAATGGGCTGGGAATATAGATTAGTGCAAAAGCCCTGTGTTGCATCCCCAGTACCACCGAAAAAGAAAGAAAGAAACAAAGCAAGAGAAAGAGAATTAAGGTTTTTATTGATGGTGGTCAGGGACAGCTGGTAAGACAACCCTAAACCTGAGGCTCAAGAATCAGGCAGCCACTAGAACTGAGCTGGGGACAGGGCTGTGTGTATCCCTCAATAATGATATGTAGGTGCTCCGTTTGTCACAAAGGGACCACAGCAAACTTTACACGCTGAGACAAGAGAAGGTTGGAGTATACCTGACGCCCCCAGTGGTAACATCCAGCCCATTGCCCCTTGTAGGCTGGCCTTGGGCTCAAGAGCACTTTGCTCTGACAAATAGGGCTGAAGTGGTCCAACTGTGGCCTGGCTGGAGCTGCTGTTAAATCAAGGTCACCATATGGTCCCTGCAGGTACCGGACTGCTGCCAAAGAAAACTGCTGTTTAGTAAACAGGGCCCGGATATAACACATGCAGAGTGAGGCCAGGGTTGAGAGATTGCCTGGGGCAGGAGAGGGGTGGGAGGCTAGTATTTACCCTTGCACCTTCATGGCAGCTAAGCAGACTGGGACACCCCAACTTCAGGGGTAAAATCGCCTAGAATCTGTCCTTGTTGCTATTGGAAAAGGATTTTTGTCTCAGGAACTTGGTAACTAGAAGAGCATGCAGAAGCCAGGGTAGATAGCCTTTCTGCCAAAGGTGAAGAGCAGGACAGTTGTGGCACAGAGGCAGCAGAGAGCAAGAAACAGCTCCAGACCGAGAGGGTAATAGGGATAAGAAGGTTCGCTGAGTGCTGCTTTGTTTTCCCGTGTGCCAAACATGAGCTGGGCTGTGGGCACAAGGAGGGGCAAGTCAGGTCCATGCCTTACACAGAAGGAAGAAGGGCTTGGTGTGTGTGAGCAGGACCAATGGGGGAGGGCTTTCTGGAGGAGGTAGGACAGCACCTGGACAGTGAGAGGTGGGAAGCTTGGGAATGAAGTGGGGTAAGAGTTAGCAGTCGGGGAAGAGAAAGCCGCAAAGTAAAGGGGCAGAGATGGGATGGTGGTTCTGCCCTTTCCTGTAGGTTCTTCTGAGTCCCGTGCCACACAGGAGCGAGCTGAGTTTGGGGCAAGGGCCATGAAATAAGGGAGCATAGGGTGTTGCAGTGGGAGGCACATGTCCAGAGTAGGCAGGGCCTGGCCCCGAAGGCTCCAGAGCTTTCCTTACATTTACCCACAGGAAAATGAGTATCCCCCATCTTTGACCCCCCACAATGAGTGATAGACCAAGGGATATACCATTTTTTTCAGGTCTTTGGAGACCCACAGGAGGAGCTCTGGGCCACGATAGGAGCCAAACCTGATTCAAGATGTTTGTGGGTTACACAAAGTATGCGGGCTATAGGGATTTGGGGACAGATGAGGGACAGAAGCAGTCATGCTCCTAATAGGCAGAAACTGCCGGTTTGGGGAAGAGCAGGGTGGTGGCAGAGAGTCCCTGCCCAGGGTAGTCTCTGAGTTTTGACTTTTCCTCTTTCTCTCCTCAGTGCTTAGCATCAGAGCTTCCTGCTCCAGCTGAGTTTTTTGACTACCTCATCCTTCACCTTCATGTCTGAAGACCCAGGTTGCTCCAGAATCAGAGTTCTGGAGTATAAGCTAAAGCTGATATCCAGGGGCTCAGGCAATCCCCAGCATCCCCTGAAGGCCAGCCTTCCTTGGGTCCCAGCCCACACCCTTGCCTAGAGCTACTCCTCTGAGGGGCCTGGCACTGCCTGTCTGCGCTTCCTTTTGCCTCTGTCTGACTTTGGGCCTGGGAAGAGTTGAAGAGGCAACATGCTAAAATTTTCCCTTGAGGATTCACAGACAGGTGCTAGTGGCTGCTGCTGCTGCTGCTGGAGAGCAGTGACAGCTGGACCCAGCAGCCCCCAGCCAGGCCTAATAGGTTTTTCCAAGGCTGGGCTCCTGAGGTCCGGGCAGGCCCCTATTTCTGAGTCCCTAGTCCCCAGCTGGTCACTGTCAGCACTTTTAAAAAGGCGTCAAATGGAGGCATGAATGAGGGATGTTTGTGTCTTTGGGATAGGGACCTTGAGGACTTGGGGACCCACAGTCTTCTATTCTTCAGCCCCAACATTTCGCCCATTTGAGGGTCTTCTGAGGCTAGCCAGGATCGCCTTTCTTCTCCATCTGATGTTCCTCCTTTTTTTGCAGGTTTTATATATCAGAAAGAAGAAGAGGTAATTCCCCAGTTGTGACCTAAAACTTCAGCTCATGGGAGAAGCCAGGCGGGGCTGGGCCCCAAGGGGATACAAGTGGGAAAAGGGAAAGAGTACCCTCTCCTATCGGGGTTCCTCCTCCTGGTCAGAGAGCCGAGGTCTCTTTTGCCCACTCTAGATTGGGGGTGACCAGTTCCTCTTAGGGAGGATAGAGGACTCTAACCAGGGTCTCACACACAGGGCAGGCAGATGTAAAGGTTCTGGGTAACCAGAGCAACCCTGGAATGGGGATGGGGGAGAGAGAATGAGAATTACCTTCACCTAATCACCCAGCCACCCCCCGTGCCCTAATGCCAAGAAATGACTACCACTGACTCCTTCCCCCACCTTCAGAGGCTGTGCAGTCGCTCACTGCTCCTTCCCAGACCAGCCATCTGAGGGTTAGAGCTGGTATTATAGATACAAAAGTGTCTGTTATTGACTCCCAGGGGAAATCTTAGGCCCCCTAAGGTTTGTGCACTAAGCATGATTGTGTGCTGTGGCCCAGCTGGCTAGCAGGCAGGGCCTGGAGAACTAGTGGGAGACAAAGAGCCTCCCTGCCTGCCTTGCCCCAAGCAGCCTCTGCTCTCATTCCTAGGCTGGAGAAGCTGCGGCACCAACTCATGCCCATGTACAACTTTGACCCCACGGAGGAACAAGATGAACTGGAGCAGGAGCTGCTGGAGCATGGGCGGGACGCAGCTTCCATCCAGGCTGCCACCTCTCTACAGGCCACACAGGGCAAGGTGGGCATTGGCCATGTTCCTCACCCACCCTGCAGCCCTTCATGGCTCCTCCATTCCACCCTTTCTTTTCCATGCAGCTTGCCAGCGCTGCCATGTTGTTGGGGTCAGCTATTGGGTATATGGGTCTTGTCAGGTTTGTTCAGACACTGGTAAAATTGCTCCTCAGCCACTCACAGACTCACTGTGCACGGCCAGGCCCAGGGCACCCCTGCCATCCAGCCTGGCTCTGCCCTGATAGCCTGCTAACCTCGGAAGCCCCATGGTATCTCTCATAGTTTTCTCATCTGCAAATGGAAACCCTAGTTCTTCCTCTGTATAACCCATGTACTAGCGGGAAAGCAGGGAAGAATTAATGCAGAGGCTCTTGGGGTGGGACCCTGGGATTTATTTTTTTTTCTCTTTGAGGACAGAGGTCCTTAGTTGGTTGTGAATGGGGTCAGACTCTTAAGCAGTGGCTTCTATAAGTAGGCTAGTAGATTTCTAGTCACTATGAGACTTTAGGCCAGTGGAGACCCCAGCAAAACTATATTCTCTGTAATCATCCTGCCAGTTGTGGGCTATCCGGCCACTTATCACAATTCCCCTAAATCCCCAAAGGCCAGTGCATCGTGCACAGACTAGGCCCACCCCTGACCTATCAGACATCTTAACATTTTCCTGAATTCAGAATGAGTCCAGGCTAGAAGTTTGGAAAACTCTTGATTTTGTGACTAGTTCTGTGTCACCTGGGTCAGGCCACATTGCATCCTTGAGATGTTCAAAAATTACACTAAGAAGGTTGGTCCACTCAGCCCTCAGGACCACTGGCTGTGTGATAGCTGTTTCTCATGTTTCTTTTTGTCTCCTTTGTGCTGGGGTGGTGTACAGAATTGGTGTACAGAATTGCTGGGAGGTGATGTATGCATTATAAATTCTGCATGGGAGCCCACAGTAAGTGCTGCCAAGGTGATAGGGCAAGCTGGATGGCTGCAGGGGGAGGAGTCATCTGAAGCAAGTCATATTTCTAGGCTGAGCTCACAGGGACAGCATACCAGGCAGAAGGCAGAGCTGGCAGGCACTAAGCACTAGCAGACACCAGGACGTAAAGGTGGAAGTGACCGTGCCAGAGAACATATGACCATGGTCAAAATCTCTTATGCTCCTATCTCTCTGCAGAGCACCCTGCCCTCCCAGGGTCCACTGCAGAGGCCCAGCCGGCTGGTGTTTACTGATGTAGCCAACGCCATCAATGCGTGAGTGGCCCAAGGACAGGCCTGGACTTCTGACGGAGACACCTGCCACAGTGTCCACAGAGCTGCCCACTTCCTGATTGTGAAGACCTATTCTCAGGATCTGCCCTTCCAGCACAAGAAAGGGCCAGGCCAGCCCCCACTGTTCTGTGAACACATTTGCTGACTCTGCTGACCAGAAGAGGAGGCCCCGGCCGAGCTGCCCTCTGGCTGCTGACGTCTCCTCAGCCAGCACCCTGGCATGGAGGGCATCCCTCGTGTTGGGAAGGCTGTGAGCCGCTGTTGGCTTCCTTGTCTCTTAGACACATCCCTAAAATCAAGGGCTGCTTCTGTAATGCGAACAAAATGGGGAGTGATACAGGCTGGGAGAGGAAGGGTGAGGAGAGAGGGAGCTCCCCTCGGTCGGGGTTTCTTCACTGTGGAGCCTCTTGTAGAGAAAGGCAACCACCAAGGGCATGGGGACAGGGTGGGGCAGCACCTATTGTAGACCCTGAGAGGCTGAGGATGAAATTAAAACTGACTAGGTGGCAAGACACCAAGGGAAGGCTGCTCATACCAAGGGCCCAGTCACAGGGCCCTTACCATCCCTGGCGGCCAGCTTTTTGTTTTACCTAATGAAGGGTAGAAGCTGAGGGAGAAGGAATTGGGGGAAAGAATGTGGAGGGATGTAGCCCTCCTTACCTAAAGGGAGACCTCCTGATGAGTGACCCATATGCACATATGTGCCTGTCCCAGAGCAGAGGAAGGACGATGGAGACCCTCAGCATCCTCAGCATTGGCTCCACCTCGAAGCCGACCAGCTGCCCCCCATGGTATGTAGCGGAGCATCACGGAGCTACCCAGTCTGCCTTCAGTAGTCAAGAATGACAGGAAAGAAGGAGGCAAGGCCAGTTCTACTGCTTACTGCATTTCTCTACTGGTCTCTAAAAGAGAAGCCAGCCTACTTCTAGAAATGGCTTCTTGTCCCTATTGGGGATCTGGGGTTTGATGAGAGGTCTGAGGGCAGAAGCTTAGGCTACAGGCTAATATGGGAGTTCTTTCTGCCTTTAGGGAAAAAAAAGCCCTAACAAGCCTGGTTTTTTATCTCTCCATCAGAAGGGTTTCTCCGTGTCTGTAGAGTGGGGGAGAAGGTCTCGGGACTTGGCCTCCTCCTTAATATCAGAAGGTCACAGCCGATGCCAGGGTTATCTGGGCAAACTGTTGGGCAGAGGTAGACATCAAGGGATGGGCAACTTTTCTACACTGAGCATGCATGCACACATGAACATATGCAGAGGCATGTCCCCACACTCAGCCTCACCATCATCACTGTCCTCTGCTGGTTGGAGGGGACACGGGGGTGACATATGTGAATTTTACATTGGACAAATATGTCAGGAGGTGGAAGCTTAGAAGGTCTCCGTGGAGGAGGTTCTTGATTTATTTCCTCCTCTGGATGCTATAAATACCTTAGCACTTGAGCAACGTGAGGGCTGTGGGTAATTTAGGATGCACAAAGCTGTAATTTAACTCACAGTACCTCTGTGTGAGAACATTAAAGATGTAATTAAGATGTTTATATGAAGAGAGTGGATCCTGTGACACTTGGGGTGTGAAACTCTAGGAGGGAACAGGATGGGTGAGGGACTGTGAAAGGCCTGGGGGTTTACTCTTGGATCCCAGCTGAGGCAATAGTCCAGTTGGTTGTCCTTGATCTACCAGAGGAAAGGCTCTGGCCTTGAGTTTAAGGCCACTTTGGGGTCTTGTGTCTCAACTGTAAATTGGATAACAGTGCCTGCCACTCCTTGGGCTTGTGGAACCAAGGGAGGGAGAAGGCTTGAGCCCCAAGGACTGGATTGGGGTAAGGGTGATCTGACACCTCAGAGCCGCAGGAACTGAGTCTAAAAAAGGAAAGGGAACAAAGTAGTAGGGCCTTCCCCCGAGTACAACGGTACGGGTGGGGACTGGGTACTTGGGGCTCACCTGAGAGGTTCAGAGGGCTTGGAGGAGAATGCTACAAGGGTGAACACCCTTGCTTTCCCAGGGATGTTTTAGCCCTGAAAGTTCCACAAACCAGGACTCTTAAGTAATTAGCCAGGACTTGCAGACACCTGAGCATTCAGACTGGTGTGGAAACAAAGTGTGTTTGGCAGAGCGGCCCCAGTTCCGTGACAGAATAGAGCTGGCGATGATGGCTGTGGAGCAGGGCCTTGAGTAAGGCTGAGGACCAAGTACCCATGTGCAGCTCACATGGCTCACACCTGGGCCTGGCAGTGATGATGGCTTTGCTCTTGGGATGGAGTCTTCTTCCCTGAGCAGATTGGCAGGACCCCAGAGGATCTGGGGTGAGGAGAAATGGTGGGCCGTGAGTTCCTCCCTACCAGGCACCGCCGCAGCCCATAACTGGATGCATCAGAAGACCTGGTGCCTGAGGCCTGTGGAGCAGGACCAGGAATAAGAGGCCGGGATGAAAGGATAATCTTCCCTCCTTCCTGCCTCAGGTGAGCATGACTGCCCACCAGATGGGCACAGGACCCTATTCCTGTGGGTGACAGGGGCCTCTTGTGCCCTCATAGTCACTTCCCTTCCATACGTTCTCTGCTCTCTAGCTCTTTCTCTCAGTCCTGGAGGAAAACCAAACTCCCAGGTGTTCCACAGAAGATAGGATTGGTCAACATTATGGTAAAAGGCTCTGGTGGGTATATCCTGCTTGTGGCCTCAAGCTTGGGGAGCTGAACGGAGCTTGCCTCATTACCTTCAGCTGGGAAGCAGATGAGGTAGACCTGCCTCTGTCACTGCTCCTTAAACTGCCTGTTGCCTTAAGGTCCTCTCCTGACGCACACACTTGCGTGAGTGAAAGCCATCCAGTAGCAACCAGGGTTTCAGGTCCAAAGTAGTGACAGTTCACCGTGGGTATTACTGGGGTAGACATGGATAATATCTTCAAAGTATCTTGTTTAATATAATGAAATGTCACCCTTCGAGCCAAAGTGAATAAAGTAATCTCGCTCGCTACCTGGCTGCAGGCAGACAGTGGGACACCTTAAGAATGTAAAGTTCTCATAGGGGTCAGCCCAGAAATCTAGCAGTGCTCTGACCTTGCTGTAGAATCCTTCCAAACACATAACTGAGTTCTGAACCCCCACCTGGCAGTGAGCCAGCCCATGATTTGTATTTTATTTTTGATGGAGAAGAAACATGTCAAATAGAACAGGTGTGTGTGTGCATGAATGCGTGCACACATGCAATGTATCTATATCATTGTATCTCCATTTAAAAGAGGAGACAAGTGTGGGGTCAGAGTGTACCTGAGTGTTCCAAGGCTGGGAGTAGACACCCCCATAATATCTTGTACAGCTGCATTCCTCAGCAGGCCTCAATGTGGAAAGGTCTCAGCTGCAGACATCTGGGGGATCCCTAGGAGTCGCTGGGCTGGCGTCCCTGTCTATCCTCACCTCTAAGGGCTCAAGGATGGGGCCAACTGCAGATAGGGCACACCTGTGGTCACCCAGAGCACACTCTGGTTAGAAATGCTGAGAAGTAAACAGAATTGTGTGGGCATCAGGTACAGAGAGGAGAGGCAGAGTGGGGGAGATTCTGAGGTGAGACCAAACAGGGTGAGGCTAGGGTGCCACCCCACCTAGGCCTAGGTCTGTCCTTGGCATATTCTCTCCCCCACCCCCAGAGCTCCTTGGCAGTATGCCTGCCACTAGCCTCCCTGAGTTCTGTTGTCCCACAGTAGATCTGGGAAGGAATCAGTGGAGACATCTGGACCCCCTTCCTCCCACATGCCCAAGGAAGGGACGGGAAGTGGTGGTGGTCTCCCCCCCCATCCCAGAGAAAAGCCAAGGGCTGGATAGAGCTTTCATCCAGAAGAAGGCCCATCGCAGGAGCAGAGGCGTGAGTAACAGTGTGAGCTGTCTGGGAAAGAGATCTCTTCTGCCCTGCTTCTCAGATCCAGCTTCATAGCTGTGAGAAACAGCTTCCAAGAAGTCAGCTGTCCAAACAAGGGATGGACACGGGACGTGTTGGAGGGTGGAAACATGAAGCCTTATTTATCTCTTTGCAAAGAGGGTGGCTCGTCCACACACAGGCTGAGAGAACACACACCAAAAGGACGGCGGGTAGAGATTTTTTAATCCCTATCTCGCAAGTTTCTCCCCCTGCCTCCTCCCTATTGGCAGGGTGCACAGTTTTTTTTTTTTTTTTGATAAGATCTAAAGTATTGGTTCAGCGTCAAGTCTGTAGCTATCACGTGACCTTTATCTCTTCTCCCTCCTTCCTCCTCTTTGTCCCTAGTCACGTGACCAGGTAAATGGAGAAATTGCCATTCTCTTATGAAACTGAGCCACTGCTACCATTAGGTGGCACTTACCATGGCCCCTCATGCTCCCCTCTAGGTTCAGCTGGGAAGGTGATCCCTGGGAACCTGGACAGACTCAAGAGGGAGACGGGCCTATGTGCAGGTGGAGAGAGGGAGGCCTGGAGCCACTGGAGACCTCCAGATGGGGCTCGTGTATCATCAGGGTTTCACCTGTTGATGTTTTGAACTCAAATCTGTGAGGGGAGAAGAGATAGTATTTTCTTTCACCCAGGAAATACCAAGGTCTTCCTTGAGGAGCCAGATCAGCTCTGATCAGCAGGTCACAGGTCGGGTCAGATTCTCACATAGAGGGCAAAAATCTCAGGTGGTCCCACACCTCATCAACTTGGAATCGGAGTGAGAATCAGACCGGGGCCTCCCTGGTAACCACCCCCCATCACACACGAAGTGAGGTTGCTGGGTGTGCAAGTAGATGGGGGTGTCAAAGGGGTCTAGGATGTGGCTACTACATTGATACAGATTCTGAGAGTTACCATGCTGCTCAGAACTCCCTGGATTTTGCATTTCCCTGGCAGGTTAAACTTCTGAGAGTTGTGTTCCAAAGGATCAGTGGTAGAGCCACTGGATCAGTGGTAGAGCCACTTTGATTCCCACAGCAGCCTGAAAGGTGACAGCAGATGCCACTCCCCACCGGCAGTGAGAGACACCAACAGGCCGGTCCAGGACAAGGGGTCAGATAGAGGCTGAACATGGGTCTGGTAGGTGGTGGGAAGCTCAGAGAGAGGCCAGGACCCTCTCTGCCTTCAGGAACACCCTGCAAGAGAGTGGCAACCCAGTTTCCAGCCTCTGGACAACAATTTCCCCAGGCTCCTGTGCACCTGGCTGTAGGCAGAATAGCACTGGAGGGCCTGTGGGTCGGACCCCGGCTGTCTCCACGCCCCCGGGGAGCAGACCCCTGCATCTGTGCCTCACTCTCCTGCATCAGACAGCTCTGGTGGGGCTGAGGATGCTGCCAGGGGTCCAGGTGTGACTGTTCCTCATCCCAAGACAGCCTTCTCACACACCTGCCCACTCCAAGCAGAATCCAGGCCAGTCTCCAGGGACAGAGGTCATGGCAGGAGCCAAAGCCTTACTTACACCTGTGTTCCACTTGTGTGCACCTCCTCTATCCATTAGCCCAACTGGACACTTCCTGTCAGCGCCTCTGTGGTTTGAATAATTCAGTGTAATGGTGTAGGGCAGGGATTTCCAGCTGCTAAGATGGGTCCTTAGCATCTGGCATCCTTTCATCCCTAAACTTCCCAAACCTCACTCACTGAGTCTGCAGGAATAATCAAGCAAGTTTTATGAGCTTTACAGCATGCTTGGAGGTGACAGAGCTGCCTGCCCTCTGGGACAAAACTTGTTGGGTCAGGGAGAGTCTGCTCACCAGAGTTGCTCCCAGGCTTCAATAATTGCAGTCATGAAGGGCTTTCTGGAGGAGGCATAAGATGAGTACCAGCTGCCTTCATTACCAGGGCCTGACTTGGTCGCCAGGATGTGATAATCTCCACTCGTTTTGTAGTTTTGGCTGTGCCTACAACTTCTGTGGAACAGAAAGTCTGGCAGCGAAACAACAGAGCCCAGCTGAGAAGACAACCCACTGACTTTCCTAAGACACCGGTGCAGTTGGGCATGATGGCACAAGCCTGTAATCACACCTCTTCAGGAGATTAAGACGGGAGGATGAAGTCTAGCCTGGGTGACTTAGCGACTTAGCGAGACTCTGTCTTGAAATAAAAAATGGTGAGCCCCTCACCATCCCCGCCAGGGACCAGCTTCTCTAGCCACATCACACGCACCTGTTTCCCAGGCGCTGTCGCCCCTCAGGTCCAGAGGGTGGGGTGAAGGTTGTCTCTCGTGTTCTGGGAGGATCACTTCAGTGAGTCCTGGGGGCCTTGCACTTCTGAGCCTGGAGGAAGAAGGAGAGTGGGTGTAGGTAAGCCTGCTTCATGAACCCCTAAGTGTGTTATTTGAATCTGGGGTGTCCCCCCAAAGCCTCATGTACCTCTGAATACTGTGTACAGTCGGGAGGTGGGGCTGGCTGGAAGGGACAGTGCCAGGACCTTGGCTTGGAGGGGTGTGTGCCGGCCCCACCCCTTATCCCACACTTGTCTGTGCTCTGCTGTGCCCTGAGGAGCTCTCTCCTGGCTCCAGCCCCACCCCGCCAGATGATTCCACCACTTCCAGCTGCCCGCTCATGAGAGGCCTGTGATCTTCTGAAACAGTGTGCTAAAATAAACCTTTCCTTCCCTACTGTACGCAAGTTGAGTATTTTGTCACAGCAACAAAGAAGCAACTCAGACAGAAACTGGCACCAGAGAAGCGGGGCTGTTGCTGTGACCTTACCTGACCCTGCAGTTTAGAAGCCTTTGGACACAGTTTGCAGGAGGAGTTTGGAAAGGCTTGAGGATCTCGGCTAGAGAAGGCTGGGAGAGCTCTGAGCCGAGCTTGATGGGAGATTCTGGTTAGGGCTCAGAAGACAAGGATGCTGATAGAAATGTGAGTTTGGAAAGGTCAGGCTCAGGAAGTTTCAGGTGGGAAGGGGAATTTCATTGGCAAGTGGTCTAAAAACGATGCTTGCTAGGCTCTGGCAAGGGAGTTCGTTGGCATTTCACCCTTGTCCTGACACTTTGCCCAAAACTGAGATTAATGGCAGTGGGCTACTTAATCTGGTAGAGGAATCTCAAGGTGACACAATATTCAAGTTGTCGCACAGTTACTTTTAGCCAACTCTATGACTAAAGGTAGGAAAAATGACAAAATGATACAAAATGTTTGCAGTTATGAAAAAGTGAAAGGGCCTACAGTGGTGAGGGAGATGAGCACTGAAAGTTAAGGAGATTTACGTTAAAAAGAAGCCAAGTACTTACCATCAGGACTATAGGAGGGACACCTTGAGGATGTGTCACAAGCCCACAAGACCCCACCCTTTACTAAGTCAAGAGAGGAGAGGCCAAGGACTTTGCCCTGAGATGGCCAAAGGGAAAAATGTCCACCAGAGTCCAGGCACCTGGAGGTTAGCCACTTAAGAACTCAGAGATCATGACAGTGATTGGCCAAGAGGTCCAGGTTACTACTCAGGCCAATGGAGGACCTTGGTGATGTCCACGTGATCCTAGTGTAACAGGCTTGCAGGACGCAAGAGCTGTGGGTTCATGGAGGCTACCCCTCAGGTTTCAGAGGAAGGCCTTGGAGGTCAGGCAGTGTGGCCCTAGGAGGGAAGTGTGTAAAACTGTAAAGGAGAAGCCTTTGACAAAGCTTCCCACCCCCAAAAAAATACATTAAAGACAGACTCTTTAACAAATGATACTGGGAAAACTGGCCAACCACATGCAGAAGAATGAAGCTGACCCACAGCTTTCATCATGCCCCAAAATCAAGTTAAAATGGATCAAAGACTTAGACATCAAAATTGAAACGTTGAACTTGTTGGAGGAAAAAGTAGGTCCTTCACTTGCTTCATTAGGTTGATTCCTGGGTATCTAATTTTCTTTGAGGCAACAGTGAATAGGATTGTTGTTCTGATCTCTGTTTTCATTGTTGCTATAGAGGAATGCTACTGAGTTTTTGGTTTTATATCCTGCAAGTTGGTTGAATTTGTTTATTATGTCTCAGCATCTTCTAGTTTTGGGGTCCTCTACATAAAGGTTAATGTCATGTGCAAATAAGGGGAATTTGACGTCTTCTTCCTTTCCTGTGCATATTCCCTTTATTCTGTTGCTTATCTGATTGCTCCAACTGAGATTTTGAGCTCTATGCTAAGTAGAAGTGGTGAGAGTGGACGCCTTTGTCTTGTTCCTGTGTTGAGTATTTCCCCCATGTAGGATGTTCTAATATTGTAAATTTTAGTAAATTGCTTTTATCAGCTTGAAGTACCTATTTTCAAGAAAATTTTGATCAGGAAAAAATGCTGTATTTTGTCAAAGTCTTTTCTGCATCTATTGAGATGATCATGTGATTTTTGTCCTTACTTTTGTTGATATGGTGTATTTAATTAATTGATTTGCATATGTTAAACTAGCCTTGTGTTCCTGGGATGAAACCAACATGGTCATGGTATATAATCTTTTTAGTAATTCGTTGCATTCTGTTAGCAAATATCTTATTGAGGATTTTCACATCTATATTCACTAAGGAAACTGACCATGTTTCTTTTTTTGTTGGGTCTTTTTCTGGTTTGGGGATCAAGATGGTATCTCCTTGCAGGAAGGAGTTGGGTAGTATTGCCTCTTTGCAGTTTCAAGGAAGAGTTTAAGGAGCATTGGTGCTAACTCTTCCCTGAAGTCCTGATAAAATTCTGCAGTGAATCCATCAGTTCCTGGGTTTTTCCTTGTTGCTGAGGGTTTCCATAGGTTCTCAACTCAATTTTGAAATATCACATATGTCAAGGAATTTATCCATTTCTTCTGAGGAAATGAATTTGTTGGAATATAGTTTTTCTTATAAGTCTCTGGATTTCGACAGTGTTTGTTATAATTTCGTCTTTTTCATATCTAATTGCACTGATGTGAATTTTTTTCTCTTTTTTTGGTGAATTTGATTAGAGGTTTATCAATCTTATTTATTCTTTCAAAGAACCCTTTGATTCATGAATTTTTGTATTTTTTTAGTTTCAATTTCATTGTTTTCTGCTGTGATTCTTATAATTTCCTTCCTTCTATTACCTTTGAATTTGTCTTGTTCTTCTATCTGTAGGGTTTGAGCTGCATCGTTAGGTTGTTAATTTGAGATTGCTTTGTTTTTTTCATATGTGCACTCAAAGCTATCAATTTTCCTCTTAGTACTGCTTTCATTGTGTTCCACAAGTTCCAGTATGATGTGCCTCCATTGTCATTTGACTTTTGAAAATTCTTGATTTCTTTCTTGGTTTTTATTTTGTGATCCATTGCTTTTTCAATAATGTATTGTTTAACCTCCCTGTATTTGAAGTTTCTGTAGGTACTTTTGCTCTTGATTTCTAGTTTCATTCCACTATGTCTGAAAATATGCAGGGAATGATTTCAGTTCTTTTGTATTTATTTAAGCATGTCTTATGTTCAAGGATATGTTCTATTTTAGAAAAAGTTCCATATGCTGCTGAGAAAAAAAAGTGCATTCTCTTGATATTGGATAGAACACTCTATAGACATCTCTTAAGTCCATTTGGCCCATGGTGTGATTTAGCTCTGATGTTTCTTTGTTGATTTTTTGTCCAGTTGGCCTGTCTATTTGTGAGAGGAAGATATTGAAGTCCCCTAGTACTGATTGTATTGGGGTCTATTTGGCCTTTCATATTCAGTATTTTCTGTGGCATGTAATTGGGTGCATTTACATTGGGTATACATGTTTATAATTGTGAGCTCTTCCTGTTGGATTGTTACTTTTACCAATACCCGTAATTCTCCCACACCCATAATTCTGAAATTTGTTCTCTTTGAGTCATCCATCAGCTGTTGTATCCAGCTACTTTGCTCATTTCTAATTTTGGAGTAGTGCCTAATTATAGCATTTGTTGCGTCAGCCTTGTCTTCAGGGCTTGAAATTCTATCCTCACAATGTTTAAGCTGACTACTCCTGCTTTGAAATGAATTTTTTATATCCTGAATTTCAGCTAGATTTCTTCACAGATTTTCCACTTCTCCATCAAAATGTTTCTTCATATCTTGCATTTCGTTATTTGCCTCAGCCAACTTTTTATTTGTGGCTTCTATATATGCTCAGTAAGCTTTGTATCCATTAGGTCCACCGTTTGTTTAATAAGTTCATTTTTAAGCCCACTGACCACTGTTTGCATTTCTTGAAGAATATCTTGTTTGAACTGGCTGTTCATAGAAACCAACTCATCTATTTACTTTTTGACTTCTTTCTATTATTTCAGGGCCCAGGACACTAATTTCTGGGATATCAGGCATTCCTGCATGTGTCCTGTTGCCATGTCTTCCCATGTTTCTGTTTTTGAGGGATTTCACCATAAAGGCCTAGCTGAGAGCTTTCTTTGAACACGTATGAGGGTATGTTGAGGGAGCTGAAGGCTCTGAGGTCTGTACTAAGAACAAGCAATAAGTGGGGACCTAGTAGTTCAATGGCCTTTGAGGTATCTTGTTCATACCTAGCCCCCTCAGCAAAGCTCTCCCATCTTTCCTGGCTTCCCTCCTCCAATGAGAGGGCTCTCTGCCCCCTGAGATGCTCCCACTATCACCTGAGCTGTTCGAGAGGTCGGCAGCCTTTCTCTCCTCTCCACAATTTTCTCTTGTGCCAGTTTCTTCCTGGGCATGCTTTAAAAGTATTCCAAAAAACCCTGATGTGGCCCATCTGAAGCTTCTTTTACTCCAAACAGTTCAGGCTCAAGCTCTTTTTTTTTTTTTAATGGCTCCTGCCTATGTCACTACCTATTATAGCTGCTGAGTGCTGCTTCTTCCAAGTTGGTTTAGGCCCTGGGAGGCTTTTTCTAGGGAAAGCTTGCAAAACAGTCGCCATTTGCACTACCTTCTGGAGGCTGGGGCTATCAACTACTGTCAGTTTCTATTTCTTTTGGATCCACTCTCACTTCTGTCTTAGGTTCCTGGCTCTGGGCTTACCTCCGTATGCTAATGTTGGTGGCTTATGGTCATTCACAGTTGGCCTGGGGCAGCTTCCTGGCTGTTGATTTCTTCTGCTTCTGATGTGTCTACTGGGTTTCTAACCTTCCCATGGCTGCCTTTCAATTGCTGGGGTGCTCCTCCCTCTCCTGGCTAAGTTGAACAGGCAATTTTTAACTATAATCTCAACTTTTTAAGTGAGTCTACAAAGAGACATTGAGCTGTTCTGTTGTTACTTGGCCACCATCTTGCCCATAAGTCCCTAAAAGTCATTCTTAACAGGTACAATCCCACACTATCTGTCACCTAGAAGAGATCCAATACCTAGAGACTGGGGCAGGGCCTTTCACACCATTCCAGAAAGGACTTTCAGGCCAGTCCAAGATGGGGGACCTGGTGCCTGACAGAGGTATCCAGTCAACACTGACTCCTTGGCTCCTGAATTTGCCTTCTAACCCCTGGTGCACCCTATGCTGTCACCTACTGGCTGTTCCAAGCACTACAACTTTTAGCCAGGTCTCCAGATCTCCTGTTAGGAAGGGATTCTCCTCTGATCTTTTCCCTCCTGTACCCCTCAGCCTCTCCCCCAACGTGTCATAGAGAACATCCCCTGAACCCAGGCCCTGGCGTAAAGACTCAATTGGAAGGGCCAGATGGTGAGGTAAGTGATAGGCCTAGGGGTCAAGTTTAAGGAGTCATTCACCTTCATGGCCTGACACCAGCCTGGCACCAATGATAACATAAATACTTCCTCACTCATCTCACCCTAGTCCAGGCCCTGCTACCCATGATGACCTGGGTCTCCTACCCCATCCACTTCCCTGACAGCAGGCTGGAAGCCCCAGAGGGCTGAAGAATAGTAGTGTTGGCCAAACCCTGCCCTGGCCAGATCCCACTGAAGGACTTCTTACCCAATGGAAGCTGAGAACAGCGGGTTATGGGAGATTAAGGGGATTTATCAGTGGCTCAATAATAGGTCAATAAAGTGACACTCTGATGCCCAGGTGAAGGAGAAGGTCAGGATTCCTGTTGTAAATCCCTGCAAATGGGTCAGGCCCAGAGTTGGAATGTGTGAACCTTCTGGAGCACTCCCAGACAGAATCAGAGCCTATTTAATCCCCAAGCCACCCTGAGGGTAGGTAGCTCTGTGCCCCCCCTATTATAGATTGGGAAACTAAGGCATAGAACAGTAGTGTTGCTTAGCACATAGGAAGGCCCGAACTTGACCTCAGGTGAGTTAACTCCAGAGCTCACTGCCAAGGCTCTCAAAGAGGGAAAGGATATTCTCTGGAGATATAGCCACATTTCATTTTGTTAGTCATCCATTCTCTGTGGTTATTCCAAACTTGTCCACACCAGGCCTTCTGCTGAGGGGCACAGATGGGGCTAGCCTTGGAAGAGTCCCACCTGAACCAAGAGACAGGCCAGTGTTGCTGTCGGCAACAATTCCTCACCAGAATTGAAGTGAGTTGACAGGAGCATTCAGAAGAGGACCCATTGCTTCCAGCTGTGGATAGGACAGGGCTTTTTTTGTTCTGGGCCTCACACTGGGTTTAACGTAAGAACATGGGGGACATTTCTGGCTAGGCAGAAGGCACAGCACAGGGATAATTCCATAGCTAGAACACTAATGACAGAGACTCTCAAGAGGACCATGCAAACATAGAGTGCCCACATTGTGCTAGGCTACACTGTGGGTGACACCTGTTCCGCCTTCTCCGCCAAGTCCCCCTGAATATTGATGCCAGCAGGGGCATGGATCTGTGAGACATTATTCTGTCAGAATCATAAGAAAATAGGTGATGATAAGTGACTGAGACAACATTTATGTCCACTCCCTCACATGGGGCCCCGAGAGGACGGGGAGTGGACTCAAATGGTGACCTGAGAGGATGGGGAGTAGACTCAAGTTCCCTTGGCAGAAAGAGCCGGCGGCACTGTTTAGAGTCATTCTCACTGTGCCCACCAGATGGCAGTACAAACACAGATTATTAGTGGGTTCTTGGGGCCAAGAAGTGGGGTGCTTTGACTGAAATTTGGCTTTGAGGCTTTTTTTCAGGATGGAGAGGGGTCAGCAACAGGGCTCACTTGCGTTCTCTCTGCCAAAACTGGGGTTGGGTTAGGGAGACCAGTCCCTAATGGGGCCCGAGCCTACTGGAGGCCAGCACATAGCAGGAGGTTAGGGCTGTTTAATGAACGCTGAATTGTTTAAGTGGTTCCTCCTTCATATGAATTAAGTGAGTTAACGTATTAAAATCATTCTTAAACCGGTATGTTGGCACATGCTTGTAATCTTAGTACTTTGGGAGGCCGAGGCAGGAGGATTGCAAGTTCTGGACTAGCCTGGGTAACTTAGCAGTTCAGTGAAATCCTGTCTAAATAAATAAATAGGGTTAGGATCTAGGCATGGTAGCTCATGCCTATAATTCCAGCACTTTGGAAAGCTGAGGAAGGAGGAACACAAATTCAAGCACAGGCTGGGAAATTTTGTGACTTAGTAAACCCTGACTCAAAATTTTAAAAATATGCAGCGTTTAGTAAATGTAACAGTTATTTCTATTTGGATTAGGGAGAGTGGTTCTTCCCAGTATACAGATAGGGTCCCAGGGGGTCCTGGGCTCAGAGGGTCTGATATTTCTTAGCGCCCCACCTAGGATATCTCATGGCAGAATAATAAACTTCTCTCTCCCACCTGAAGCCAAGTGTCATAAGGTTTTTTTGTTTTTTGTTTGTACTGGGACAAGGTCTTGCTCTGTAGACCAAGCTGGTCCTGCACTCACTATGCAGCCCAGGCTGGCTTTAGACTCACAGCAGTCCTCCTGCTTTAGCTTTAGCCTCCCAAGTGCTGGGATTACAGGCATGCACCACCATGCCCAACGTTATGTAGTGCTGGGGAATCGAACTCAGGGCTAGGTGGTGGGTGATTTAACCACTGTGCCATTCCTCCAGCCTGAAATCTCATAAGTTTGAATGGCTTGACCTTGGTCATATAGATTTTGAACTCAGTTCTGTCAGATTTCTGATAAGATTAAAAGATATTATATTTGGAGCTGGAGAAATGGCACAGCAGATAAAGCACTTGCTTAACAAGTGCAAGGCCCTGAGTTTGATTCCCCAGCACCACATAAGCCAGGCATGGTGGCTCACACCTGTAATCCCAGAGACTGAGGCAGGAGGATTGCCATGAGTCCAAGGTTAGCCTGGACTTCATAGTGAGTTCAGGATCAGCCTGGGCTACAGAGGTAAGCCTTGTCTCAAAAATAAAATAAAATAAAATATAAAACAAAATAAAAATAAAAGAGTTCATATTTATAGAGGGTCTAGAACAGTGCCCAACAGGTAGGAACACTGGGTAAATATTTACTAAACAAATAGCATGGTAAATGTCCAAAGGGTGGGGAGATGCTGGGTCTTCTCAGAGGTGGGGCCTCTGAGCCACTTTCAGCCTCAGCCTTGGGAGCCCTGGGGCTCATGAGACTGCAGCTCCACTTAGCACCAAGTCACACTTTCTGACCCAACCTTAAAATTAAACCTCACCCGGAGCTGGAGGAATGGTACAAAGGTTAAAGTGTTGCCTTGTAAGCGCAAGGCTCTGAGTTCCATACCCTAGCACCACCTAAAGCTGGAAATGGTGGTACACACCTGTAATCCCAGTACTTGGGAGGCTAAGGCAGGAGGATTGCTGAGTCCAAGGCTGGACTACAAAGTGAGTTCAGGACCAGCCTGGACTATAGAGCGAGAACCTGCTTCCAAAAAAAACCTACCAAAAAATTAAATCTCACAAGGGGCTCAAGTTCCAAAGTTCTACAGTAACCTCTGCCCAGCATGGCACATGGCTTCACCAAGTTCCCCACTGCCAGCTGGTGGCAGGGCTGTAGAGTATCTCCCTGCTCCACACCTAACCTGACCTGGTACTTCCTGGAGACACAACCCAGATGTTCTATTTTTTTTTTTTCTTTTGAGTCAGGGTCTTACTCTGAAGTCCAGGCTGGTCCTAGAATTCGTGGCAATCCTCCTACCTCAGTCTCTCAAGTACTGGGATTATAGACCTTTGCCACCATTCCTAGCTAGTATGCAGTGCTGGAGGATTGAACTTGGGGACTTCAGCTTCCTATGCAAGCGCTAAGGCTGCCAAGAGTTGAGCTCTGGGGCCAGACAGGCTCCAACAGTAGCTAGAGGCCAAAGGCCACGCAATATTTTTTCAGAGGGAAGGATGAGTCCCTCAGGCTCCTGAAGGTTCCTGAGAACCAATTGTTGGCAGATGCTACTCAGCTGCTTCCCCGGTCATTCATAACACAAGAGCCACAGAAGAACTCAGGGCCCAGAAAGCGGGGAGGACCACAGGCTGCAAGAGAGGGCCGGGACCGTTTTGCTAGCTAATTCTCCGTCTATATCAGGAATGCTTACTGCATCTCCAGTCCCTTCTGGAGCCCATAGTCCCCATGTCCAGTCACTCCCCTTGCCCAGTTCTTATCAGCAGGTCCGTAGCACTACCTGGCCACCCTTTCCTGGGACCCCCAGCCACGACACCTGTGCTCCTACCACGCCTTACTTTCCACTGCACTCTGTCCTCCACTTTGGAAAGCTTCCACTGAACTCAAAAGTGCCCCCAGCTGGCCTCCAACACCCATGTCCAAGACCTACTCCAATAGTGGTGGTCAGTCTCCTTGCCCTGGTGGGCAGCAGCCCCCTTCCTGTCCTCCGCCCAGCTCTCTAGCAATTACCTAGGTGATTAAATTGGCAATTAACTTAGTAATTAATCTATGTTCCGGGCGCTCAGGATGATTCTTTTTCCATTTTTTTTTTATTCCAGCTTGTCCTAGAATATAGGTCTGCTTGCCTCTGCTTTTCCTGGCAAGGGGGACTGAGCACTGGAGGTGGGAGGGACCAGGTTATTCTGAATCCCATTGTCTGACCACACAAGGGCTACTGTACAGGTGGCCAGGGGGAGATTTCACTGAGAAGAGATTCAGGTGCCACCCGAGGAGACCTGGAGGGTGACCCCAGTTGTGCTTTAGCACTGTACTCAGCAAAAGAAATCACTGTCCTGTGATGGCCCCTCCCCTAGTCTTGCCTTCGCTGAGCCTCCTGGCAGCGAAAGAGACCAGTTCCCGGGGCTCAGTTTTCTTGTCCTTAGTGAGTTCCCAGTGTGGTGGCTAAAGAGCTAAGGCTCTTAGCCTGTGAGTACATACTGGACAGCGGTAAAACACTGCGTCACTGTTGACCGAAGCAGCCTAAGGTAAGACAGACATCTCTTCCAGCAAACAGACGGCCTCCTGGAGGGCAATAGCGTTTTGTCCCTCCTCATAGGCAGATATCCTTCACTCCCTCATTTTTCCTAAGCAGCTAAAACTCTTAAGGGCCCTTGCCTAAGCCTAAGATGTCTTTTCTCTTCCTAATTTTCCCAAGGAACCAAATCCTACCATGCCAGGCTAAACGGGCCCTCTATAAGCAAAGCAGAGCAAAGGGCTCTCAGCCTGTAAGCAAAAGGCCTCAAGAAATTTACAGCCCCAGTACACATCCCGAATTACAGGATCTCCTAAACAGTAAATGAGAAAGAGAAAATCCAGAGATGAATTCTAAGGCCTTTTCCCCATGACTCAATTAATTATAAAGATCCCGCCCTTTGTCCTTACTTCATGGTCTCCCCCTTTCAACTCACCCACTGTCTCTACTGACAGTCTATTTTTATCTAAATAAACCCTTGTCCTTTCTATGTTTTCTTGTGTGTTGGTGAAAAATTTTACCATCTCTACCACCAGCCCTTCTAAGGACTCACATATGCCTAGAGGAACAGTCAGCCTCTGGCAGAGGTGCTATTTCAAGTGGGCTTTGAGTGACGATGAAGTTGGGTGGAAAAGGAGAAACCGAGTTCTGATGCTTGGTGGGATTTGAAGCCAGGTCCAACACAGGTGGCCCCAATCTTGCTGCGGGCTCCAATGGGGCTAGCCACCAGGTATGTGACCCACGCTTACAGCTACAGCTACTGAAGCAATGGCAGGATGGGTCCCTGTGGTACCAGCCCTGAAATTGATTGAAATATCCCCTGGCCAATTAGGATTTTTAAAGAAACATACAATAATCCCTAATTAAAACTCTCATTAGGTGCCAATTAAACACTTAAGTGTTTCTTAGAAGTTTAACATTAACAAGGTAGCACATTACATAGTAGCAAGATTTGTTTCTCATACTTATTACATTGTTTCACCACTACTGACTGTAGAGTTAAAAACATGGAACATACTGACCCCACACAGATGCCTCTTACTCTGTCTCAACTGTGGCTGTTCCTACCTCTACCTGAGCCTTGGTCTCCCGGGGCTAGGTGCTAGTCTCCTGGGTCCTCTCTAGCTTATTGTGGTCCGGCTTCCTGGAGGGAACTCAAGCAGACCACTTTTTTTTTTCCAAAGTCAGGAAATGTCAGAGCTGGGCTCTAGAGCAGAACACCTCCCTGGAGGATCGTAGGGACCAAGACCCTAGGGAACTTCTACCCTTTAGCCTGACTCTGCACTCCAAGGGCACTTTGGTGGGGCGTGGGGAGCTTTCTGCCCTCAGCTCCTTGGAAGAGCCCAGCCTGAGGCAAGCACAAACTAGACTGGGGCTAACACCATGAAGGCGGGAGTACAGTAGCCAGAGGTTAACAAGGAGGTCCTCTGTGGCTGTGTCCTGGCCTAGAAAGAAGGTTGGAGGCTGAGGGAACCGTGCGGAGGCCAGGGACCTGGGAGAGATTAGAAGTGTAGAGGGTGGGCTAAGGACAGGACAGATCCTCAAAATCCATGGAAAGCTAGATGTGGGGGGTGTGCTTGTCATCTCAGCTATTTGGGAAGCTGAGCAGGGGGTTGCACATTCAAGGCCAGCAGGGACAATTTAGTGAGAACTTGTCTCAAAAAAAAAAGGAGCTTGGGAATGTAGCTCAGTGGTAGAATACAGCTGAATTTGATTCCCAGTACCAGAAAAAGGAAAGGAAAGAAGAAAACCTATGGAAAGATCTGACTTTCATTCAGAGAGTGATAGGGAGCCACAGAATGTTTTGATTGGAAAGAGATGTGCTCAGATGTCTGGTTTAGAGAAACCAAGTGGAGGATGGAGTAAGAGGAGCCAAGGAAATAAGCATAAACTTCCCCTCTAGCCTCCTAAACTCCTGGTACTGAACTCGTATTGCAGAGTCAGGTGGCTGCCACCAGCACAGGTTAGCTTTCTGGGAGGGCAGTGGAGAAGGAAGCTGAAGGTTCTAGAGGGCACTGGCAATGTTGGGACCATCTCCTTTAAAAAAAAAACAGTAGAATCTTATGCATGTAAAAGATCTTGTCCTTATATCACTGCACGTGGCGCTGCCTCATCCTTGTCTGTTTTAATAGCTTCAGAGTATATATGAGAAGAATACTCCCCATTTGCTCAGCCAGGGTCCTCAGGGTAGGATTGTATTCAATCAATTTGCTTAGACACATTGCTCTGTAAACCTTCTTGGGCATGATTTCACGTGCGTGCAAGTTTATCTGTAAGATAAGTTCCTAGAATAGGATGGTGATAGGTCAAAAGGTCTGTGTAGTTTAAATGTTGATAGATATTGCCAAATGGCTTTCATGGAAATTGCACAATTTACTTTCCAAAAACTAAGTTTCTGCCTCCCCCCATAGTAACCAGCAAATGCATCAACCTTTTCCAATTTTTCCTGTTCAACTTACGTTGTTCTTGGAGAAATGTGTTTGAACATAGCTTCAATGGGTAGATGTTTTAGTTACTTATTAATTGCTGATAGAATAACTGACATCCATGACTTAAGGGAGAAAAGATCTATTTTAGCTCACAGTTTCAGAAGGTCACAGGCCATCACAGGTGGGTGGCTGGTATATGACATGCTGGAGCCACAGACAGAGGTCCTCACAGCATGGCAGAACAGAGCCAAGTCTGGGAGGAAGGGCAAAACCAGCCTGAATCCTCAGGGTCAAGCCCCAATCATCTAGTATCCATAGATATATGAAGTTCTGGGGGACATTCCAGATCCAATCCAATTCACGACATTCTGCCTCTGACCGCCAAAAGACTCACATTTCCCTCCTTAAGCAAAATGCATTCAGTCTCTTTTCAGGAGTTGCCAAAGTGTTAATAGTTCCAACACTGCTAAAAAGTCCACATCCAAAGTCTCCTCTGTGATGCAAGGCAAACTCTCAGTTGTGAGCTTCTGTAAAAACCAAAGAGTTAAGCACTTCCAACATACAATGGCACAGGGTTAACATACCCATTCCAAAAAGGAAAAATAGAAGGACATAAAGCAATTAGACCAAAACAAGTTTTAAACTCAGCAGAGCAAGGGTTAAATCCTGTATCTCCATGTCCAGTACCAGAGGTAAAGTGTGGCAAGGCAAACTGTGGTGCAATGTGAACTCCATAGTGTTTGGGTGGCCCCGCCCCTACAGTCTCAGAGCTGGCTGCAACCTCCATCTTCTCTCCTTTGGGCAGGATCCACTCACAGCCTGCTTCTTTCCTCAGTGGATGATCCATGCTCCCAAATTCTGCGTTCTCCGTTGCACCCAGGCTTCTCCTTTACAACTTCATACACTGCCCTCCCGGGGGCACACTGCTTGGCCTCCAAGGACTTCCTCTGAAATCTGGGTGGGAGCCTACATGAGCCCACAACTCTTGCACTATGCAAGCCTGTAAAGCCAGGACTGTGTGGACATCGCCAAAGTCTGCCCCTGGCTTGAGCACTAGCCAGGCCCCTTGGACAAACGCTGAGTTCTGACTTTGGAGTTCTTAGATGGTTGAATTCCAGGCAGCTGGACACTGGCAGATTTTTTTTCCTTTGGCCCTGGGGTACAATTCTCAGAGCGAATGCTTTTGCCTCTTCAACCTTGAGTTGGTAAAGGGGGTCTTGTTGACTTTTGAGATGCCGTCAAGGCATCTTTCTTATAATCCTGAGTATAAGTACTTGGCTTCTTTTTAATACTAATCTTATTAACTTCCCTGTGCTCTTTGACTCCGCCACTATCAACGATTTTGTTGTGGCACTACAAGCCTTTTATACAATTTTTTCTCTGTCATTTTTTCCTGTCTTTCATTGTAGACTTGGCTAAAAGCCACAAACAGCAGCCATGCACCAGTGTGAACATCGGTCTACCTTGTGATTTCCTTCCAGGTTAAGTAGTCCACTGTTCTTAATTTCAGTTTCAGGCAAAGTCTCTGGACAATGAGGGCAAAATGTCGACAAAACTATTGCCAGGGTGGAGCATGAGTGGTTTTTAGACCACTTGCCGTTATAGTCCTTCTTCCCATCTGAAACCTCTTGATCCTGGCCTTTCCAAGCTACACTTCTATCAGTATTCTGGTCTTCTGAACTCCAACTAGAATCTCCCATCAGGCTTGGCTTAGAGGACTCCAAGCCGGCATCCTCAAACCTTTCCAAACTCCTCCTGCAAACCGGTTCCAAAGGCTTCCAACCACATGGTCAGGTAGAGTTACAGCAATGACCTCCCCCCCCCCCCATTTCTTTGGTACCGGTTTCTGCCTTATTTACTTTTTCATTGCTCAGGCAGAATACCCAACATTCACAACCTAAAGGATAAAAAGATTTATCTTAGCTCACAGTTTCAGAAGGTCATGGTCCATTCATAGGTGGGCAACTAGAAAACGGTGGAATCACATGGCAAGGCTGGAGCCTGAGACAAAGTTCCTCATGGCGTGGTAGAATTGAGGAAGTCAGGAAGGAAGGGCAAAACCAGCACATACCCTTCTAGGTCAAGCCCCAAACATCTGTCCCCTCCAGCCAGGTCCCACCAAACAACAGTGGAGAGTATCCATCGGTACATGAGGCTTGGGTAGGACATTCCAGATCCAACTCACAACAGCAGGTCTCTGGGATTTATTTTGTGTGAGTTGTATGTTCATCTCTTTTGCCTATTTCTGAATGGCATTGTTGATCTTTCCATGTTGATTTATAGGATTTCTTTGTGAATTATGGAATTTGCAATTATTTTTCTGAGCTTGTTGTTCATCTTTAAACTTTCACCTCTTTTTTTCCCCATGTAGAAAGGTCTGATTTTTAGGAGGTCAGACCTATCTTTTTCTCTGTGACTTCTGTGGTTGTTTTATTTTGCTTTGTTTTTTGGAGACAGGATCTCTCTCTGTGTAGTACAGGCTGGTCCTGAATTCAGTATGTAGCCCAGACGAGCCCTGAAGTCATGACAATCCTCTGCTTCAGCCTCCTGAGCACTTGGATTACCAGGACCTGCCAGCACACCTGGCTGTGTGGTGCTGGGGAATCCAATTTAGGGCTTTGGACTTGATAGGCAAGGGTTCTAACTGCTGTGCTATTCCTTCAGCCCCTATGGGTTTGTTATACTTAGAAACATCCAGTTACTATTGCAAGCTTAGGGTCAGCAGGGCAACTTAGAAAGACAATGCCTCAAAATTAAAAGAAGAAGAAGAAAGAAGAAGCAGTGGAAGAAGATGGCAACGACTGTGACAAGCAGCAGCAGATGCAGGCCAGTGGCAGGGCACTTGCCCGGCACGTGCAAGACCCCGAACTCAGTTCCTAGCACTGTAAAAAAAAATGAAATAGAAAGAAAAGAAAGGAAAAAAGAGTCTTAATAAATTATATGGAAGTGTTCTTTCTTATTTTTTCCTAGGAATTTCATCTTCATCCTTTGTTCTTTTACCTTTGAATATACTAGAATAATGATAATAATAATTATAACTATTAGTATTACTTGCAGTGGTAGGAATCAAGCGAGCCCAGGCCCTTCACCATGAAGTACTTTCTCAGTTTGTTTATTTTTAATTTTGAGACAAGTCTCACAAAGTCGCTGAGCTTCCCAGGCTGGGCTCAAGTTGTGATCTTCCTGCCTCAGCCTCGCAGAGTGCCGGCACCCCCAGACCCACCTATAGAATTGCTTTCTGATGTGAAGTAGGGATCTAACTTATTTTTTCCCCAAGATTATCATCCAATAATTTCAACACCACCTTTTTCTGGATTTCTTTTTAATAATACCGATGTAATGAGAATTATCCTTTGAATGCAGCCAAAGCCACACCATCTTGTCGTGAGGTCTGTCTAGCTACCCAGTGGCCCCCCACCAGGCACTGAGGCTGAGTGCCCACCATGGCACAAGGTCGTTCACCTCTGCTTCTAGACAGTGCTTTCTGAGAGCAGTGGAATTTCCTGAAAGGAGGGGGTTGGAAGCAGAGTGCACACAACTTTCCCTAAGATGCTTCTTGCTTTTACTGTTTCAATCAGTGCTCTATAAAACCAGTAGCCTGGCATGTGGGGCTGGCGACTTCAGTGGCGCTGCAGCCTGCGAGCGACCCACTGTCTGCAAGTAAGCCCTAGTAAGTTCATTTACTTGCCAACTCAGTTTGAGCTGGGCTTGGGCACGTTGGCTCCCTCTCAGTTTGGAGGCAGACAGGTTTTTCTTTACCTCTCTCCAGGAAAGTCACACAACAACTGGGAATTAAACCCAGGGCCTTGTGCCCTCTAGACAAATGTTCTACCACTGAGCTACATCTCCACTGGAGGTTATTCATTTTATTTTTAGACAGGGTCTCACTCTGCAGTCCAAGCTGGTCCTGAACTCACTATGGAGCCCAGGATGGCCTCAGACTCATGACAATCCTCCTGTCTCAGCCTTCCAAGTGCTGGGATTACAGGTGTGCCCCACCACACCTGGCCCTGGAAGTTATTGTTGAGACTGTGGAAAGGTAATACAGCATGCACACCTGTTGCCTGGGGGGTGCAGGGGAAACCTGTCAGGAGACCATCCCTGGGGGACTGGGTGGCGGGGGAAGGCGGGATACGGCTCCTGGAGGCGGGAGAAGACGCTGGGAGACGGAAGCAGGAGGGAAAGTCCCTGTGAGGGACTGTGTTTGCTTTCCCCTTGGTGTCCAGGGATAGGGGGTTTTGTTTTGTTTTGTTTTGTTTTGTTTTGATGCCTAGTGTGACTTTTCCTGCCGTATTTTTGCAGGCCGTAATTCTTTTGGCAGATCACGTGACCTTGACATACCCTTGATGCAGGCAGCAGTATGGTGGGGAATTGAGGAGTGGGAAGGAAGGAAAACATGTTCCTCCCTGAGGACCTTCTGCCTGCTGGGGCCCATGGTAAGAGCTTTGGGATCTTGAGCCGGCTTCTCTCCTTCTTCTGGTCCCTAGCCCTCACTGGAAGTGGGGGGCAGTGTATTATGACACAAGTAAGTAACAGTGGCATGCTGAGGAGAGTCCTGTGAGACTCGCTTCAAGTCCTATGAAGGGAAAACTGGCCGTATTTGTGCATAAACGAGACAGGAAGGGCCTGGCTGGGCTGCACCCACCTCCCAGTGCTATCTTTCCTTCCTTCCTTCCTTCCTTCCTTCTTCTCTTTTTTCTTTCCTTCTTTCCTTTAATTTGTGGTACTGAAGATGAAATCTAGGTCCTTGACACTGGTCTATGTCCCAAGCCCATTTTTATTTTTTGATTTTGAGACCGAATCATTCTATGTCACTAAGCTGCCAGGGCTAGGTTCAAACTTGAAATCCTCCTGCCTTTGCCCCCTGAAGCACTGAGGTTATCGCCTACATCACGGGCCCGGCTCCTGCTTCCCTTCTTATTCACCCTCTCCCTCTCCTACCATCAAGGGCGGGGCAGTGTGGTCCTCAGGGTTATTAGGGCCTGCAGTCTCCCGTCAAGATAGCAGAGGGTGAACAGGTCACTCCTGATGCTAGATCTGCTGATACCTTTCTGGAAGGTTCTGATGGACTCATATCTGATGGCACCTGGGGAAGCACTGAGCCACGATAAGTGAAGACCCAGGCCCAGGTTCAGGCCAGGGAAGAGATGCATGCCAGCTCCACGAGCCTTGTACCTTTTTCCTCTTTCCCACTGTAAATCTTCGCTTATATTTCATCCTAGGAATTAGAGTGGCAGGTGCTTTTATTGCCTGCCTCTTTCAGTCACCAGGTGGCAGCATAAAAACATTTTCTCTGTGTGTGTAGCGGCGGAGGGGGGGGGGAGGGAGGGAGTGCTATGGGCATGTGTGTTACTAGGGCTTCAAAGTGATTGATTTTGAGACGGTCTCACTAAGTCACCAAGTTTCCTAGGCTGAATATTTCATCTCTTTGATGCTGAGCATTTGACCTCCAAAGAGACCCTGAGTTTCTCTGATGGTAATAGTTGAGAAAAGGGCTGGAGGAATGACTCAGTGGTTAAAGTAAATTCAATTCCCCAGCACCACATAAACTGGGCGTGGCGGCACACGCCTGTAATCCCAGCACCTGGGAGGCTGAGACAGGAGGATTGCCATGAGTCCAAAGGCCAGCCTGGACTCTATAGTGAGTTCAGGACCAGCCTGGGCTGAATAGCGAGACCCTGTCTCAAATAAATACACAAAAAATAATAATTGAGAAGAGATGAGACTATATACACTGAGGCACAGGATACCCTACCATCTCAGAGAAATGAGGGACTTGGGGTCCTGGCTGCTTGCCTAGCACACCCTTGTAGAAACCACTGAGGCAGTAGCTTGGCTGAAGGAACAAGTATGAGGGGAATGGAGTGGGTCTTGGGAGTTTGGCTGCCTGAGAATCCAATGCTGACCAGCCCACTGACTCCCCAATAAACCAAAAAGGACCCTTCCTAGTATCCAAATAACCTAGGCAGGTAGAAGTGAGAAGAGGGCTCAGGACAGGTCTAGAGAGGAGCCAGGCCCAGGGGAGGAGGCTCCTTCATGGCCCTCGGCCATTTCTACTCTGGTCGCAGCACCAGGGCTGTTTTAGAGGCTTGGCAATGCCCTCCTGCAGAACTCATGAATTCTTGCAGCATCTTGCCACACCCCCTCCTCACATCATCCTCCCCCAGCCCTGTATCAATCAAGCTGCACCAGCGTCCTTGTCACCCATTGCAGCTCCAGACACCCCTCATTTGTCTCCATCATATAGGGAGTGGAGGTGCCCTGGCTGGATGCCAACATCCACATGTAACCTCTCTGGGATTCAGCTATAGGGCCCAGCCCAGGCAGAGCCCAGGGAACCTGTATTCGAGGGTACAGGATCTTCAGGGTCCTGGCCTTCTAACCCTACTATGACAACCCGCATCCTAAACTATTATGGAGTCCCGCATAGATGGGCAGCCCTCTGCCATGACAGCAATCCTCTTGTTACCAGTCCATGAACAGGTCCTGCCTTATACTGACCTGAGGTCCTAGGCCCCCCTGGACAGATAGAGAAAGCAGCTGCGACCTCAGCTCCTGGGCAAGCTTAAGGAGGCATCTTCCCTCTGGGTCCCTAGTGTCTGGGGGAGACAAATGATAGGCAGATGAACCAAAGCTGGGCCTGGTGACATAGGCCTGCAACCCCAATGCTCTAGGAAGCTGAGGCAGGAGGATCACAAGTTTGAATCCAACCTGGGCAACCTAGTGACTTAGAAAGAGCCTCTCTCAAAGTAAAAACTAAAGACAGGCTGGAGATGAGGCTCAATGTGAAGGCCTTGGATTGGATCTCTAGTACCACAAAAAAACAAAACAAAACAAAACAAAAAACAGGTCGACAAATAAAGTCAAAGTATGCGAAGGCTCTGAAGGACACAACTCAGTACTATGCAGAAATGAGAACAGACAAGGACAGCTTCCAAGATGGGGGATCAAAGAAGTGAGAGTGCTCGGCACTGGGACAAGACCCGAACATCAAGACTTGCTAGTCATGCTGAGACCTTGCACAGGGCATTCCAGACTAGGGAATAGGAGAGACAGAGGTGCAGAGGCTTCTGGGAAAATAGCCAGGGTGTTGTGGAGGTTTACGTACAAAGGTATCAAGGAAGGGAGAAAAGAGTTTGCAGCAGCAGGAAAGAAAGTGAGGCAGGATGGGAATGGAGGAGTGGATGAACTTGAAAAGCCCTGGTACTAGGCTCTTCCAGCGGTCCAGCCTTTACCTTCAGGTTTTTGTGAGAAGGATCTTGGTCCACCTGATGAATACTGCTGGGAAACCACGACTTCCTAATGGGGCAGGGGTTTGGCTCCCTGGGCAGCTGAAGACCAGCAGAGGCTCAGGTTTCACACCTGAGATAGGGCAAGGCCAGTCTGTCCCCTATCCCTACTCTCAGCCCTTGTTCTCCAGGGCTGGGCAGGTTATAGACAGTGGCTTGTTGCTGCCTAGGCAGATCCACTGCAGGCGGCCTCCTTTGCTTCTTGGCCCAGCCCTGAGTCATCCATCAGGCCGGAGGCTTCCTTACCCGGCCCTGACCCCCATCTAGGACATGGACCATTTATCTCCATCAGCTTCTTCCAACAGCCAGGCTCTCAGCCAACAGGTCCTATCTCTATCCCATGGGGCTCCCAGGGCTGGTGTTAGACAGCCCTTTCCTGACTCTTCTCATCAGCTGGACTTCCCCAGGGAGGAGGAGGCCACAGCAGACAAGTTTCTGCACAGTTCTACAGGGCCTAGAGGCCCTCTTCTCTTCTTCCCCCCTCCTTTTCTTCCTCCTTTTTCTCCTTCCCCTCCTTTTCTGTCCCCTTGTAGGAAGCCCCAGATTCTAACACCCAGTGTGTACATACCCATATGCCCGGGAACGCCCACAGCGTGCCTACTATGCATTGGTCTTAGGTGGAGCATAGTGAATGAGGCCAGTGTCCCACCTCTCCATGCACAGCTGTGTTCCCCTAGCTAGAAGAAACTTGATTCACCAGAACCAGCCCAGGAACTAGTGCTGGGCTCCATGGGCCTCCATGGGAGACCACTGTCCTATCTGGAGGGTGAGCAGGGTTCTGAAAATGACAGTATGCAGTACAGGCCTCTCCCTTTTTTAGGCACCAGGCTGCTCCTCAGTTGGTAGGAGCCTGAAGTCACAGGCACCAAGGATAGTATGGGAATCTGAGAACTGTGTGTAGCCCTGAGTATGTGAGGACACAGCTGCAGAGGGCACATGTGTGCAAGGGTAGCAGAATTCCACTGGGGCAGAGATCACCTATTGACTCCATGCTGGCAGCCGTGCCTGTCAGTGCAAGAGCAAGTGGGCTCACTGGGATGGGAGGCGGAAGGGTAGGACACAGCCGTGACAAGGCTTTGTGTGGAGGACAGCCCTATGCTCAGGGGTCCTCCCTAGACAATTTGGCAGAGATGGGTGAGGGTGGGACCCATTCTTATTGCTCCTCAAGAACAGCAGGATCTGCTGAAGGGAAGGCTTTCTCTTCTTTCCTTCCCCCTTCCTGGGTTTCCACTCACAGGCCTAGGACAGACCCTTGGAGTCCCTAATCCCCTGTGGTCCCAGAAGCCTCTGTATCTTTCTCCCTAACCTTATCTGTCTTCTGCAGCCACCAATGACTCCCCTGTGGCCCAGTCTCCCCCTCCCTTCAGCCTCCCTGCAGGTCAGGCTGGTGTGTTCTCTCACTCCTCCCTCCTCCCCTCTCCCTTCTGCCTCCTCCTCCCTCCTCTCTGTTTTTCTCTCTACCCCTCCCTCTTCTCTGCTTCCCCCTCCTTCTCTTCCTCCTTTTTCTCCTTCCCTCCTTTTCTGTCCCTTTCCTCCCTTGGAAAGAGAGCAGAGTTGGGAGCTGTGGACAGCAGCGCTGCATTTGATCCATCCAAGGTCAGCCTTAGAGAGCCTGCTGTTGGAAGAAGACCCCTAGGCCACTTCCTTATAAACTTCCATCTAATCGGTCAAGTGAGGGAGGAACAGCTAATGACACCCGACAAAGAGAGGACCCTGGGGCTGCGTCGTTGTAGAGATAACAGGGCAGGAGTGGAGCACATTTACTGGCATGCTGGGCTCGATGTCTTGCCTCCCTCAACCCTCCCACCTCACTTGCTGCCTGCAATGTGAAGCATAGTCTTCAGGTCATGTGTTTGAGGCCAGGCTGAGCTACACAGTGACTTCAGGACTAGCCTGCACCACAGAGTGAGACCTTGTCTCAAGAAAAAAAAAATCAGGTCAGCTTTGTCTTGCAGTTCCAGAAAGAGCAGAAAGAGCACCGCTGGGAGAAATACTGCTATCTTTCCTTACCTATTGCAAGCGCAGTGGCCTGCCACCCCTACAACAAAAGATAGATTAACAGGAAGAAAGCATAATGAATTTATTTAACCAAAGTTTTGTGCGACATGGGAGCCTTTAGAAACGAAGATTCAAAGACCCAGGCAAAACTGAGGAGTGTGTGTGTGTGTGTGTGTGTGTGTGTGTGTGTGTGTGTACATGAGGGGTGCTGCCAGAGACAGTCATGGAATAAACTCAAGAGAGGGAAGAGAAGTGGCCTGCAGAGGGATAAACTTGTCTTCTCTAATTCCCCAGAGACCTCTCCTGATGGGGTGGATCGTGCAGGTACGCAGGTAATCTTACCAAGTTTCTGGAGTGTTTCACAATCCACCCATTGACTCTGTCAGTACTGAGCAGGTACCTGACCTCACCCTGTTGACTCTGCCAGGGATGCCCTGGAATTCTTTCTGACTGTCCACACCCACTCAAGCACACCAGAGGACTGGCCCTCACCTCTGAAAAGCCATTTGCACCGAGCACGCCCTAAGCACTGGGCTTGGGACTTGGCACAGAAAGACACCATGAAGAATCAATCACTCATGGGGGGTGGGGGGGGTAGTCCACAGAGGGAGGGTTGAACTGAACAGAGGAGCTGGGCAGAGTCAGGGAGCAGGTTGGGGCCAGGAACAAGTGCAGAGGAACAGCCAACAGGCACAGGGGTGATTATGGGAGACCCTAGAGAAACTGGAGCTTTGGAAAGTCTGTTCCCAGAGTTAGGGAAGAGAATAGGAGAGTAATCCATTATGGAGCCCTTGAGTGGCAGCCAGATAGGGTGAAGGAAAAGGCTGTTGGATCTTCAGGGACAGTCTTTTCTCGATCATTGTGGGATCTGCCCAGCAGGGTCTTTGGTGGTATTGATCTGAGCCATTTCTGGGGTGTGGAAGTGTAGATGAGACTATAGACACCCATGCTCAGCCAGTACCCCTTAGCTGTGGGGTCCATGGGCTCTCCGGCCAGGACCCAATCCCCCAACACCTAGTGAAACGGGGTTACTGAGCCTCTCCCCCATTTCCTTGCAGAGCTGGGGGCCAGAGACACTGGACCAGGCAGAAGGGGCAGGAAATCACAAGTGAAGGATGAGGAGGATTAGGAGGGTAGGGGAGTTGGAGGCTCCCAGATGGCAGCAACGCAGAAGGAGCCAGTGAGGAGGGGGCAAAGTTGAAAAATGAGCCAGAGTGGGACTTGGTGAGGGGACTGATGGGAGGAAACATGGCAGTCAGTCACATGCGGCGTCCAGGAAGTACCAGGTGGCGAGGTGGCACCTGCCGTAGTCCTGTGTTCCATTTTGATAACATGCTAAGGCTGTGGCCTCCTTCTCCCTTCTGGGAAATGGAGGTGCCCTATGGCTCCTGGGGAAAGGGACAGGGGACTCAGCCCCACCCTAAATCAACACTCCTCCGTCCCTCTCCCCCTCCATCCCGTGGCTAAAAATAAAAGCAACGATAATTTCCCTAAATGAAACCTCCACTTAAACACTTAAAAAGCAATAAAAACTCAATTTTCTTTCTCTCAATTATTTTACTTATTCCATTTTCCAAAAGGTTCACCCTGTTATGAAGATGTATTTTTCCCCATCAGCAGCAGCGTTCTCCGCCATTACTCAAACTGACTCAGCCTCCCTCCGCCAGGAGGGTCGCCTGGTCTCCACAGCAACGGGTGGGTACGACTATATGATTGTGACTTCACCGCTGTTTCCGTCGTTAGTGGGTCACTCTCAACCTTAAGAGACGGAATGCCTTCCCTCCTTGACCTCTTTCCTCAGTTTCCCAGACCATCAGCTCTGCACCCCCCCCAGCCCACCCCCACCCCTGCTCTGGGCCTCCCTGCAAGTAAGCCTCTTCTTCCAGCCTCTGCCCTCTGCCTGTGGCCCCACATCAAGGCCCTTCTGAAATACATGGAGATGAAGTCCCACTACCCTCAGTTGAGCTGGTAGCCTGGTTCAAGGGAGACCCAGCACTTCAATCACACAGGCCTGACACTGTGAAAATTAGGTTTCCCAATGTCATTAGTGCTTTGTGATTGGCTCCATTTGTATGGCGCCTGCCCTGTTGCCTCATCTCTGCTAATTGTTTTTAACTCCTTCCATTTTTAAACTGCTGTCTTGTTGGCTTTTAATTTTTAATTATTGCTCCATTCCTTTCTAATTGACCCAGTCTCTCCAGAGTGAGACTCCCTGGGCCTGTAGCTGTGGCCTGCTCCCTCCTGGGTGGCAGAGGCTTGTCCAACACCTACCCCTGTTCTTTGTTGATCATACCCTTGATCCAGAGGCAGGCCGCGTAGTTCATCATGAGTACAGTGAAGGGAACACAATCCACATCTGTCCTCCAAACACAAATACATATTAGCCACCCAGGTATGATCCTGGACACAGAATGGGCACTGGGTACAGGGTGCAGGGACCCTTGAATGTGAATGAACGGACCTACCGGAGAACCGCCTTTGTCTTATTGTGGAGGGCTTCCTGGGATCCACAGATTCAGTGGGCGAGGGACATAGCCACTTCCTACCCACTCATCTGTCCTTTTTTCATGGCCCTGGGCCCCTGAGGTTTACCTGACTCCTTCTCGGAGGCCTCTCTGCCCAGCGGTCAGTACAGCCTTGCCTGTAGCCTCTGCTCACCCAGGGTGTCTGTTCTCTTCTTGGCTGTGCTGAGTCCTAGCCAGCGCTCTCTGGTGGTTCAAGTTGGTTTGTTCATTTGTATTTCCACTATGTGCGCATTGGTCTGTTCATTTCTGTCCGTCTGTCTGCCTGTTCTTCAGCCCGTCTGTGCGTACATCTCCAAGTCTTGATATTTTTTGCCCCTCGGCTTGCCCAAGCCCCTCTGAGCACCTGCCCTAGCCTTAGTTCTTCTCCTGGTACCTGCCCCAGGCCCCGAATTTTCCCAGAGGAAAAGGCCTCTGGTTTTCCCCTAGAAGGCGCAACTCTGTGGCGGACTGTCCTGCATTTCACTTGGTCACAAACAACATGCCAGAGCCAACTGCCTGGGAAGTGTCAAAACTGAACGTGACATCCATTTTCCCGGCCTGTGTTACCGCACACTCCCGCCTCCAGGCCGGCTCACCCAGCAGGCTTCTTTGCCAGATGTGCCCTCCTTTCCCCTCTACCCATCGGTGACCAGAGACCCCCAACCCGGTATCCGAAGGCCTGGGTGCTTGCTGTGCTCTGCCTCTCTTACTATGTGACATGAACAAGATCCTTTCCGTCCCCAAGTTTCCACTTTTCTTATCTGTAAATGGGAACAAACCAGGGGGCTGGATGGTTGCCCACAGAGTGGCTTATGGCTGTGATGGCTTCTGGGAGGACATGGAATCATACAACAGTGAGCAGGGAAGCAGAGTGACAGTTGTTACCTAACCTGGGGCCTCTCACTCAGGTCCACTCCTCCTCTCTGTGAGCCACTCTAACCTCTCCACCAAGGGAAGCCCGAGTAGGCATCAGATGCTGGCTGGGCTCCTATGATTTATCTCCACGCAACCTTGCGAAGTAGAAGTTACCCAGCAGATCCAGAGAGAGAAAGGCTGTCCCACTACTAAGGGGAACAGCAGAATTTGAATCCAGAGTCGTGGCAGCTTTTGTTAATGCGGATCAGTGAATGTTGGAATGTTGGGTTCCCACGCCCCTGCGGCTTGAGATGGTAGAGTAGCATCAGCTGTAGTTTGTAGTGTTAGCTCCTCCCACCACTGAGCCCACGTTCCAGTTGAAAATGCTGAGGCCCAGCAAAGGAAAGGGCTCATCAAGGTCAAGTGTGAATTGTGGTCCATCAGGGGCTTCCTCTGTGGGGCCTCCATGCTGCTGGGAAGATGGGCCCCCCACCCTGCAGAGGAGGGCGCAGTGCTGGTCATCCTGGTTAAGGTCAGGGTCACAGACGCCTGGGGTCTTCTCCCACCTGGCTATCCTTTCTCCCTGCCCTAGTCTGTGCTTCTTCAGCAGGAAGGGGGGAAGGGCAGGGACAGCATGGACAGTAACCTTTAATGAGCATCTACCCTGGGCCAGGCACAGTGGGGGCCAAGGACACGTTTAATCCGTTTTGGAGGAGCTGCTCTAATCCTGCTTGGCAGCTGAGCTGCCTGAGGTCCTAGGACCCCACCCCGGGAATCTTGGGCTCCTCCCACACTTGCCATAACCCCTCCTCCAGAGGGGCTGGGGCACCAGCTGTCTCCACCCCAGCCCTTCCTTAGAAGAAGCAGGGAAGAGGCCTGGGGTTGAACCCCTGGAGCGGTCCAGCCACCTCCCTTGCACCCCCTACAACGTGCCAGGCCCCCCGCAGGTGGGAGCAAGTAGTCTGACAGGTTTGGTGACTGAATGCAAGAAGGGGAGAAAGAACACTGTTCTTCGAGGTGGGTCTGGAGGTGAGGTTGGAGACCCCTGCAGAGGTCGCCCTCCTGGCGCCCCTGCCACTGTGAACCATCTCAGCTGATTCGGACTCCCAGTTCCGCAGCCTTGTCTACCCGGCGAGTGTGCCCCCTGTCGTGGTGTCCCAGACATTGGCGCCCCGCTGGCAGCAGGCGACAGTGCTGGGCAGCCGCCGCGGAGGGCAGTGCCACCTGGCCCGACGGATGCACATGCGCGCCGCAGCCGCCGCTCCCCGCCGCCGCCCGCGCCCTGAACGCGCGAGAAAAGCAAACAAAGACGTATTGGTTTCTGCTCTATTAGAGGCGCAGGAGGGGGGAAATCAATGTTTAGTAAATGGGAAAAGAGAAAATCGTTCAGGAAAGACAGTCTATTTCCAAGCCGAAGAGAGGTTCGTAAACAGCACAGCCGCGGCGAGGACGCACGCGGGCCGGGGCAGCGCCCAGCCCAGCGGAGGAACGCGCCGGGAGCTGGGGCGGGCAGGGGCTTGGGCACACGCTGGCACCTCGCCCTGACCACGGGGCTCCTCCTTGATCCTTGTCACGGCTCACGGTGATTCGGGTCGCGACCCACACTGTGGGCGGGGACAATTCCCCTGGCTTTCCTCATCAAACCCCACTACGACTTGAACCTGGCTGGACCCAAGAGGGTCAGGGCTTCTCGGAGGAAGGGGTGTTGCAGCTGGGCCTTGGATCCTAAAGAGGAGCTCTGCAGGCTACAAAGGAAGGAATGGTGGGAGGAAGGAAGGGAGGAGAGGGTCAAAAAAGGGGGAAGGGGGCGGGACTGTAATGATGTCACAATGTGTATGTGCTCAAAATTCTCGAGCTTAATGTAACCATTGTATAGCATGTATGGATATACCAACAAAAATGGAGAATTTTTTTTTTAAGAAAGGAATGGGGATCCAGGATGAGGAAGCAGCCTATGCAAAGGCCAGTAATACTTGGGATGCAGCCACAGACTCTCAGATGGTGAGTTCAGTCAGGGATGGAGAAAATACTACTGGGCAGAGGTGGCCACCATGGTCAGAAAGGGAAGGGGCTGGGGAAGGACAAGTAGAACTGAAGTGGAGGCTGGTATCCAGGTAGTTGGTGGAGCCTCACCCCACTCACTGGCCAGGTTGTAGTGTCCCCAAAGGGCCTGGAAAAAAAAATACAACATCAGAGACAGACTGTCTAAACCTCTACGAGGACCGAAAGCAGGGCACTTCTGGCTGGAGCCTCTCAGGAGAGGATACTGACCTCAGGATGGCTGAGACACTGCGCTCCGCCATCCCCACTGACTCCGGCTGGCGGTCCCTTGTCACAGGGCGCAGGCTTGGCAGGGAGCGTGTGGGACGGAGCCTTTGTCCTCTCCATTCATCAAGGCCCAGTAGGTTGCGCTGAGAAGTATTGAATTTTAGTTTAAGATGGATGGCACGACTGGAGTCTCCTTTACAAATGAATTATATTCTGTTTACCATTTGTGCTTGTATGTGTGAGCACGTATGTTCCAGGTGGGTATGGATTTATGGCCTATTCCCAGGAGGGGCATGCTCCCGTGGGTAAGTGCGGGTAGGTATAAGTACGTGGGAGTATGTACTCAGACAGGAAGTGACGGCTAGGATGCAGGCAGCTCTCGGAAGAAGATTGAAAAGGAAGAAAAACACTCATGGGTGGGTAGGTAGGGAGGGGCATATAGGGAAGACTAGCAGCCTTATTGTTGTTGTTGCTGTTTCTGTTCTGATGGCACAGGACCTGGCTCCCTGCAGTAAGTCTCTTCCAGGCTGGCTTTTCAGGCTCAGGGAAATAGGTGAGGTCCGTCCTACTTGCAAAGGAAATGGGGACTCGTGGAGGTGAGGGTATCTGTCCGAGTTGACACAGCAGGAGTGTGGAACTGGAACTCCAAAGCACCGCTGGGACCTGAAGTTTTTTTTTTTTTTTTCCCCTAGGGGGAATGGCCCTAGGAAGGAGCTGCAGGCAGGGACACAGGTGAAGAGAACATGAGTTGAGGAACATGAGGGACTGGGGCTTCACAGGACAGAGTGGTGAGATTTGGTTTGCCCTGGACGGCAAGAGTCTGGAAAGGGAAGGTGCACAAATGGTCCAGCTGAAGGTTCACTTTTAAAGCAGTGGGGGTACCAGTTGCACTTCCCTCCTCCCTGGGATTTCGCAGCCTTTCTTCTACACAAGAAGCCTACCTGCATTTCATCTATCCATTGGGGAGTGTGGCCAGGGCAGGTGATGGCAGACTTCTGGTCTCCTCTGGGTTCTGATCATCTAGAACTTTGTGTTGAATGTATGTACAGGTTTTTGTGGGGAGTGGTGTGGCAAGAAGGGAGAAAAATAAGTTCCAAAGGGCTGAACCCATGGGTGGGAAGTGTATGTTCACATTGGTTTGGTGTCCCTAGGGTCTGCTAGGTGAGCTCCAGCCAGGGTGAGAGGGGTCACTGCAGGTATTATAGCAGCTACTCGGGGTAAGCCTTGGGCCAGAGGGTCTCAATTTCCACCCTCCAGATCCTCACTCCTGCGCCTACTCTGGCCCCACTGCTCAGGGCAGGCATAAAGAAAATCACGTTGCTCCAGCTAAAGTGAATAGTCAAAGGGGACGGTGATAAGAGAGCTACGAGGTAAAAATCTCACAACGTAGCCCCTGGGCTGGGTGGGGGAGGGGCTCAGAGCAGGAGAGGGTCATAAGGAGGGGGCTCAAAGAGGCTGTAGGAGGAGAGAGCCTGAAAGAAAAAGGTGGGAGGAAGGGTCACCCTGGTGGTCAATATACAGGGAGGTGAGAATAGCTCATGGACAGCAAAGGTGTGTGGGTAGGTTAGGGAGCATGCAAGAACTGAGAAGGGGACTTTCAAGCTGGGGCCCTGTGGGGCCCTTGAAAAAATCATCGCTTTAAGGCACCTCTGAGTCTTGGAGTTGTCTTTCTACACAGGCATCCAAGGCAGTTGGGCATGGGCTGTCGGGTTAAGAAAACTCAAGTATTGAGAAGAAGCTAGGGCTAGGCTTTGGCCTGGTGGAATGTCTGTGGAGAATCAAACATGATCAACATAGGACTGAATCAGAAGATTAGAGTTTTCCTGGCTACTCCCTAACCTTGCTCAGGAAAGAAGGCATCATTCAGCCCAGAAGCCAGTTGCTATGTGGGCACCTTTAGCAGATGTTCCCAGGACACAGCACATTTTGGCTCATTTGTTTCTGGGAGCAGGTGACAGAATATAGGCATGCCAGGGTGCATTTAACCAATGTGCATCAGTACCATCTGCTATGGTTTGAGCTCAAGCACGACTGGGTTGTGGACTCAGGATTGGAAGGAGAGACATTTAGCCAGGTGCATCTAGGCCTGATGATGAGGTGCCCTTACCTCCAGAGACCCCCTCTTCCTCTCCTTAAGCAGAAAGCCTGTCCAGCTGCCCAGTTATTGTTATGCTTAGCTCATCTGTCTCTCACACCAACCCAGCATCTGCATACATCCCTGCTGTGACTGGATAGAAAGGGAGCCTCCCTCCTCATCATGGCTGTGCTAGTTGAGTAAAAGATCTAGAGTCTCTTGCTGTCAGTTGAATGTCCTTTTACATTTTGCTCATTGAAGAAACAATTGAATCCCCTAACCTGAGGCCCAAGAGCCTAGTCTAGCAAAAGAACTACAGCCTCAGAATTGCCTTGCTCCCTTCAAGAGGGACTCATAGGGCCCAGGCTGTGTGTGTGTGTGTGTGTGTGTGTGTGTGTGTGTGTGTGTGTGTGTGCGTGTGTGTGTGTGCGTCGAGATGGGGAGTCCTGCCACTTTGCCTTTTATCAGCCAACTCATCCAGAGACTTCTTTCTGTCACCTTGGACTTGAGATCCACCCATGCTCTGTGTGCCTTCTCTGCCCCAGCCCAATCCCACAGATTGCCTTGGTTTCGAGATGCTGTAGTTCTAGAGCTGGAATTAGACTCCAGTTGAGAATGTCACCTGCCAACGAAACATCACTGTGGACTTCTCAGCAATCAAAACTTACATCTATTTCTTAATATATCTCTTCTTTCTTTGTGCCCTGTCTGATACAGCCTAGGCAAATTTCCCCACCTTTCAGGAGACAGGGTGAAAAAGGAGCAGAAGAAGAAAGATCAGAGAAGGGCACCTGGGCGGGGGAGACAAGCAAAGTTTAATGTGGGCCTCACTCTGGGCCCTAGACCTGCTGGACTCCCTCTTGCAGTGAGTGTGGTGAAGGGGAGAAGGAGGGAGAATGGACCTCTCAAACTGGTAGATGACCCTCAGAACCATGGAGAGCTCCCCAAAACCTTTTTAAGGTCCACTTGAGCCGAGCAACACCACTAAGCCTGCAAGGGAATGCCTGAGTCGCTTCTGATGAGTCTCATGGATATGCTGTCCCTCCAATAGGTGGAACCCTATTTTGACTGTACCTCTCCATACTGGTCTGTCCAAGATCTCCTGACCAGCCCGTTTGTTAGCCAACTGAATGGTGATTTTTCTGGGCTATCTCCACCATCTCCCAGGCTGCTCTTAGGTTCTAGGGATCATTTTCTCACACTCTACCTCCTTTCAAAGTTTTAATTTAACCAAGCCGTCCTTTCTTCTCCCCAAAGAATCAATATTTTCTCTGTCTTTTGACACTTATTTTATTTTATTTTTACATGCGGACTCCCAAAGGCTGTAATTTACAGCTAATACCATGCAATCAGAGACAATGGCTGGGCGCCTTTGAGCAGGAGCTGGCAGGATCCCTGCCAGGTGCCCCCACTGCCTCTCTCAAGGATGCCATGGCTGTGAGGCCTGTGGGTGCAAAGTACATAGGCAGGCGGGGGGGAGACATAATCAGACATCAGTCCTTAAATGAAGGACCCAGAGAATGCATCTTCAGCTAGGGAGGGGCCCTGCAGCAGCCCAGAGGGTTTAGAGGTCTCCCCAGGGAACTGGTCTGGGTGGAGGGACAGGTGGGGCACTGAGGTCTACCTGCTGGCTAGCTTCAGCTGGCAAAGAGCTCTTCACCACTAACAGGGTGATGTCTCTGGCATTCACCTCCTTACTTCCTTCACCCCTCCTCCGCCTCTGCCGTGTGATCCCCTCACATGGCTTCTGCACTGTAATCTACAGCACTATCGCCCTGTGTCAGTGATTTAAATCCTGTGATGGAGTTGGTGACAGTTTAAATGGCTGCCATCTCCTCCTCGTACCTGGAGGGCCCTGAGGGGAAAGAGGGTTTGCTGGGGTGGGGTTGGAAAAGTATTTTCTAAGCTCAAGGGAGGCCAGGCTGCTTTTCCATGCCCCTCTGGAAGGGAGGGAGCTGAGCGTGCCCTCTCTCTTCCCTTACCAGTGATCAAGGAGGAAAGATAAGACCCTCCATAAAGTCCAGGGAAATAGAGTGTCTGGAACATGCTAAATTCCACCTGCCCACAGGTAAGAGGTGCAGGGAGGGGGCGTGGCAAGGAGCCTGGCACCCATCAGTCCATGTCTGCAGTCTGTGGTCTGTGATAGAAACAAAAAAGGCCTGGAACTCAGATACACTCAGGACCAACTGCAGCCTCACCAGTCACCCCCAGTATGCTGACACTCACCCACAGCCCTCCTCTGCCTGCATTCCCCTTCTGGAAACTTCTTTCAGACATTTGATTCCCAGCTCCATCTTTGCTAAGCTAGTGGAGTAGAGAAGGGAGATATTGTACATATGGGGACACTAACGTACATAGAGGCAGAGCAGCTAAAGTCACGGAGGGTCTAGCATCTTGAAAGTGGGCCTGGGGCTGGAGGAATAGCACAGTGGTGGCTTCCCTTCCTGTATCCCTCCTATCAATAGTCCCAGAGAAGGGAGAAGAACTGGGAGGAGTTCTTGTTACATAGGGTCTCTCAGCACCAGATGAGTTCATCATTGTCTAGTCTTCTGACCCTGAGGTCTCACACACTCCCGATATACCCACAGAAAGAATGAATGGACTTCCCTGTCCAGCAAGGTCCAAGACTCTGTCAGGTGGGCCTCAAGTGGAAGGAGGATGCTAGGTCTCATCTCTCCTGGCAGATATCAGGGACAAGTTGGCCTTCCTGGGGAGTGGATAAGGCCCTCGTCAGGCTCTATGTGTTGGGAAGATGCAGCCCAGGGGCTATATGAGCACTCAGAGGATTCCCCCACTCCAGGTTTGAGGGAAGTCATTAAAAGCAGGGGCCTGAGGAGGAGTGGGTGGTGGAATTATTCAGAAGAAAAACCCAAGTGAGGGTGTAGGAAGGAGCAACATAGATCAAACAGTCCCTGGGTAGGGAACCACATTTGCCCTGATGGTGGCTGGGGATGGAGTGAGGGCACAACAGAGCTTCACCTGAAGAATAACAGACACAAATCTTGTGACTTCCCTTGTCCTAAATCAGGAGACAGTCAGTAGTGCCCTCTTCATGCATAAGTGGAAATTGAGGCCTGGTGAGGTTATTTGATTCATCTAAGATCAATAACTTGCAAATTCCTAAGCTGTGACTTATACTTAGATCCTATTGCTGTCTCTCTGATCTGACCTGAGCAAGGACTTGGCAACCTGGGCTCATAGATTGCCAGCCTACTAAACCCCAGAAATCACTCCTGGGAGTAGGAAGTGTCAGAGGAGTAATTAAATGATTGAGTGAGCAGGACCAGTAACTAGAACAAGGAACCCAGCCACATTAGGTGTCCTTCCAAATAGCCATGTCCTCAGCTGGGGGCTCCAAGGACCTGAGCTGGTAGGAAGGGCCTGTTCCTCTGACAGGGTGGGAATCAGGCTGACTCCAAGCCCTCTTTGCCAAATCATGAAACAAGGATTCAGGACTCAGTACAGTGAACTATTTCCTATGAATGGTTTGTTCCTATGACCATGCTGCCCCATGGAGCTCACAGCCTGGAGGGCAGACTCAGGACAGACAGACTGGCATATGTTGGTAGGTGGGTAGGAACAGGAGTTGACTTCTTAGGGACCCGTTTCAAATTGAAAAATGCCCTCAGTTAGAGTCAGGTATAGGAGTGAAACACACCTGGCATCTCCCCCTACTTCCAGAATTCCTGTTCCCCCCTGCACAACACTGACTCAGCAGCTTAGTCCAGCACCTCCCACCCCAACTGCCTTAATGACTTTTTAATAAATTGAAAAATTGTTTCAATACCAAATGCGATTCTAGGACATTGTTCGTGACTGTATTGAGCTTAAGTCAAACGCTTTGCGTCCCCAAATCCGACTGATTAATAATTACAAGGAGCAAGTCTGTCTTTACTGTAATGTGTTTAGGAAAACTGATGGATTTAATTTTTTTATCGGCCAAAGTAAGAAAATGTAATCTTTCTGAAAGTATCTAATACAACAATGCACCGTAATTAGTTTCTCTGGAAACAGGCATAATGGAATAGAATAATAAATCACTTCTCCTTTTGTCCCTTCCCTCTGATGAAGAGAGATTTCCCCTCTGTGGGGCTGGGAATAGGGTAGGGAATAGAACTGGGGACTGGGGGATGGGATAAGGTGACTCATGACTGCCTCATCTCAGCTGAATCAGCAGATCTTGGGCCTGCCTACCCTCCAAGGGCCCAGGAAACAGATCCTGCATTTCCAGGCTGCTGGATCCCAAGTATCTATCAGGATCTAGAACCAAAGTTCCAGGGTGGTTGTTATTCCTATATCCCTTATAGTGCCGGCCCACACCTATTGCCTTTGATGCCTCCCCTGCCTGGGCAGCCAAGATGATGTGATTTCTAAGAGTAATAGCAAAAAAAAAAAAAAAAAAAAAAAAAATTCCTATCATTTTGCTTGAATTTAGGGATTCTGAGATAGGAAGGTGTGATGGGAATCAGTTCTTAGCTTGTGACTGTGATTGCTCACAGTACTAACTTCCTAGTTTAGTCTGCTAGAGGAGAAAGAAAGGAGCCGCCAAAGGAGGGGAGGGGGCTGAGGGGTGAGCAGTGGCCACTAAGAGCCAACTCTCTCTCCAGCCAGTGGTGACCGGTCTGTCACTCACTCCTTTAGACAGTCCCTAGGGAGTGGCTTACCAGACAGCTCAGTCTCCCTGGGCCCCACCCTCACTCTGAGACAGCCCTGCCTGGCAGCCTCCACAGTCCTCATCCCTTACACTCCACATTTTGGGCCATGAGAGACTCCCTCACCCTTGAGTACTCCACCTTTTAGCAGATGACTGGCCACAGGCCTGTGATCAGTGATGATAGAATAATTGTTTGTTTTATTGATCATGACCAGCCTTCTGTGGATCAGTGATGGATAAGCCTAACAAATCTGCCCCATATAGGAGTGTTAGAGATGGGCTTGCCTGGATCTGCCAATCTGCCACTTTAGTGCCTTCTCCTTGCTCTGGCCTATGGTGATAGAGCAAAACAAACTCTAAATTGGAAATCTAGAGTACGGTATTCCAGACCTGAAATCCAGGGTTCCCAATTACCCTTCCTCCTTGCCCTAGTCTTTTGCCTTAGATCTGCTCCAACCCCTAGCAGACGAGACAGGAAGGAACATCCATACAGGTTAGCTTGGAGGAGTAATGCAGGCCTGGGGTTGCCCAGAGGCTGCCTTATAAATGCCTCCATAGTCCATGAGCCCCACATCCCAGAAACTGCTGGTCTAACTGGTCAGTCAATGCCACTAAATGTCTCTGTGCCCACCTCATTCATTCTCATTTTTTGACTTGGCCCAGCTTGGACTCTCACTCCCTTCCCACAAGACTTCTCCGAAACAACGCAAGTGCCTAGTGCTGTTGGCTCACTAGCCTCTTTCCCAGAGCATCTTCTCCTGGCATACTCTGAGTCTCCCTCTCTGTCTCCCTAAGGAAATGCCCTCCAGCATCCGAGAGCAGGACCCGGAGCAGGAGACCTAGCCTGAGATCTTAGGAAGACTGAGGAAGCCCTGCTTCGACCACCACACTGCAGCTGGACCAGCGGGTTGGAGATATGGTGCATGGGACTGGGAGGTGGAAGGAGAGAAGGAGAGGAAATGTGATGGTTTCTATCAGCTTGCCAGACAATGCTCAATTTGTCCCATCCCTTTACTTCTACACTAAAGGTAGAATTGTAACTACCTGCCCCCTAGTGGTCAGGTGGGGCTGCATGTGTGGTTCTGGCCTAGTGACTAGTGAGCAAAACCCGTTTCTCCTCACAGCCCAGGCATTCAGTAGGGGATATGAGACATTTAGAGGTCTTCTCTCCCTCCACCATGATGCTGACAGTTTTCCAGGATTTAGCTGTCTTGTCAGCCCAATCTCCATGTGAGAATGACACGAAGCAGAGCCTCAGCCAACTCACAAAATAAAAGAAATGAGTCTTTATTATTTCAAGTCACCAAGATCTAGGTTACTGTTCCTGCAGCTCACCTGAGCCTATTCTGACTGATATGGGCAGTGAAGCTAGGTCCTACGGGTACTGGGCAAGGAAGGAGAAGGAGGATAGTGACAGTAGGCTGTATCCTGGGAGGCCAGAGTCTCACCCCGGTTTAGCCACCATGGCCTTTCCCCTTAGGATGCCACAGTCTCTTTTCCCGTGAACTGCCTGGGTAGTTTTTGAGACTGTGGAGAGAACAAAATGAAGCAGCAATGTGTAAACCTTCGAGTCAGGGAAGAGCGAGCACAGGAGAGTGTGGACGGGGATGGTAGCAGAGCATTAGCGAGGCTGAGTATGTGTGTGTGTGTGTCCAGGGATGCTACTGTTAAAGTGACAGCAGTGGCAGTGACGATGGTCATGGTGACTACAATGGAGACAGTCATACTGAGCTGTTGGCAGTAGTGTTGGTGATGGTACTTGTGCCAGCAATGAGGACACTGACAGCAATTGAATCCATTCCCATCAGCTTGGCCCAGGCCTTGATGTCCACCGGGGCACAAGCACATCTGTGATCGCTGCAATCTGTATAGATGGACTCAAACATTGATTAATTACCTCCACTGAGGCTGGCTCATTGTCGGCTGATCTCTGCTCCTCCAATGACCTGCCTGTCTGACAGGGGCAAGCCTTCCAGAGCAGTATCGCTTGGTGTCAGGGCAGGGGTTCTCAGATGTGCCAATCAAGGCCTCTTCATTTGCCTTTGGTAGGCATCGCCCCCGCCCCCACATCGGGCTCAGTGTAGACTCCTTCTGACTGTACTAGGCATCAGATGGTGTTTTCCTGAAACTCGATGGATACAATATGGAGTTGCCATGTGTGACGGCTGCATACCGGATGCAGGCTAGAAGAAGGGCTCGGGGACTCTGTGAGTGGAGTTCACTCATGGACACTGCTTGCAGAGGTCAGAGAAGTAGTAGTCTTGGCTCCATCAGCAAGCATCTCTGTCCTTTCCATGCAGGACCTTGCGTAAGTGGGGCTCTGTGATGACTGTTTCCCTGGCTTGCCCTCTGGGAGGTCCGGTCTGATATTTGGGTGAGGGCCAGGACAGAGCAGCTCGGTGACGGTAAGAACCTGTGCCTCCAACCCACCTCCTTGTTGATACTGTTGAGCAAGCTGAGGTGAGGAAGGGGCGAGGCATGTCCCAGGTCACAGAGAGAAGCTAGGTCAGAGCTACATTTTGCCTCCTGGCCAGGGCTCCTTGCTCCACACCCCAGCTCCTCATTCTGCTTGGAAGCACAGATGAAAGGAAAAGAAAAAAGAATTAAAAAAAAAAAGAAACCCTCCATTTTGTTTTTGCTGAATTGGCACTTCTGTCATCTCAGTCTGAGGGGCTTGGCTTGTCTGCTCCAGGGGTGGGGGAAATGCCTCCATTTAAAAGCAGAACTAAAAGAAAAAAATCTACAGGCCCCATTTCAGTGCACCAGACATGATGAGCAAACCATGGTCGTTAACATGATAAAAGTCACTTTGTCTGGGTGTAAAATTCATTTTTCCCCATTTAGCACATGGTGCATTTGCATCATGCTGCAGTTTCTGGGCTGTAGTCTCTTCCCAATGATGTCCCAAAATTACTGCCATTCCCCAGGCAGGGTGCTTTAGACCTGGACCTAATCAGACAGAGGCCATGTGGGGGCTCTTCCCCACACCCTTGAGGGAGAATTTGAGTCCCTGTATTCGTTGGCCAGGCCTGGAGAGAACTTGGCTGGCTGGATGAGAAAGACATCTGGGGACCGCTCCTGTGAGCCCTCGTTGCCACAGTCCTTGCCCTGGTTGTGTCACAGAATGCCCACAGGAATGTGCTCTTTCTACCTCTGCTCCTTAGTCCCATCTGCATCATGTCAGCCCAGGAGTCCTGTGCTCAGAGACAGGTCCTCTGCCACCTCCTGGCAGAGACAGAAGGGAGTTGTTTATGGTCACCTGAGCAACTGAGGCGGGGCTCATTTAAGACCATCACACAAGGGTTAAGAGTTCAGATCCCACCATCACTTGTGCAGGGACCCACAAGCGTCAGATATCTGGATTGAGGCTGATCTGGGTTTGGCCTTTCCTGTCTTAGAACTTGGAGTTTTCTTACACGTGGACTTAGTTTCCCCAGCTATACAACGACATGGGTCAGACTCACAAGTCCCTTTTGACCCTGTCTATTTTTGAAAGTTGTTCAGGCTTCATTGATTCTTCAGCTTGAGCCTTTAAGGGGTATCATAGCTGTGGGTCAAGCAAGCAGAGAGCACTGGCAGGCAGAGGCCTCTGTTCCTTTGTACAGCTGGCTAAAGAGGACCTAGGGCCTTCTCAGAGCTCCTTCCCACAGGGGATGTGCTGGCTCCAGAGAGGACGTGGCACTAAGTTACTACCCCAAGTGTCCCAGATGGGGCTGGCAACTGACACTGGGTCTGTGGATAAGATATATCTCCAGGGCTTTGGGAGGTGAATGTGGATGTCCCCTTTTTACAGAGCTCTTCCCACAGGGCAGAAAGGATAAAAGGACTGAACCTCCAGGACCCTACCCCATCTCCAGCTTTCATGGGTTTGGGAACAGATAGTGCTAAAGCTGGCAGTTGGGAGGTATAAGGTATCAAAACGGTGCCCTTTTGGAAAAAAGGAATGCACAGTTCCTAAAGAGAGCAGAAGAGACTAAGCAGAGGTGACAATGGGCACCAAGGAGAAAGAAGCCCTCAGGTAAAACTCTCAGCTGGTCTTGGGTCAGGCCTGGCCAGAGTGGGCTCAAAAATGCACAGCAGCTGGAACTGGGTTTACCAGGCAGCCTTGCCATGCCTCCTTGATAGCTGGAAGGCTGGGCAGGCTCAGGCAAGGGATGAGAGTCCCTTTAACAGTGGGGGACATGTACAAGCCACAGGGTCAACAGGATATACCAGAGGCCCTTTAGACATAAGTTTAGGCTTTCTACATGGGCTTTTCTGAAAAAGATAGGAAGTGAGTAAGGCAGTGGTTCAACCTCAGGGCAATGTCTAAGCTGTCCTTCCATCTGTCTAGGACAAGAAGGCTTCATGCCCTGTTCCCCATGACATACACCCCCCTTCATAAAGAGACACCCCTGATGACTGGCCAGAGCACAGTTCTCAGGGGCTCAGGGGCATCTGGGGAGGAGCCAGAGGCCCAACTCTGAGGGGAGCATGCGGGGGGGAGGGGGAGCATACAGGGGGAGGGCGGGTGAGGGGGTGCATTGCGCATGGCGGGCAGAGTCAGGAACAGCTGTTCACTTATGAAGCTATTTGATAATATTGCTGGAGCTTTTAAAATAATCCCATTTCTGTAGAATATTCCTAGCTAATTGGAGCTGTCTCTTTCTTATTAAACAGAAAGGTTATAAAAATGTGTGCTGAGGGTTTAAGAGCAATACCTCTTGGCTGTTCTGATTGTTATGACAAGGATAACGTACCAGAAACCCATGCTTGACGGGCTAGATAAGGAACAAGCTCTGGTGACTGGGTTGGGGTGCGGGAGGGGCAGGGGCAGGGCAAGGGCAGGGGCTGACTGCTCCTCTCTGTGGCAGTTTGCACAGCACAGGCTTGAGGAATGGCAGCCTTCTCCAGAACAATTGCTCTCTAAACACTTAGGCTGCTGTGACAGGGCTGTCCATCACCCAGGCCTCTGACTGGGGGAATTCGCATAATTTACTGAAAGGCAGAGGAAAAGGGGGAATGTGATTCCAATTAGCTGAGCTACAAAGCAGATGAGCTCTCCAGGACCTCAGCTCTTTGGAAAGAGGAATAAACAGCCCCCTCTGAATGATACGGGGCAGCCAGGGAGACCAAGGTCTCTTTCCTTTGTGTGTTCTAACAACTGAGGCACAAGCAGGGCTGGGGTACCAAGAACTTCCATTCTGCAGAGAAGCGGAAAGCCCACAGCTGCAAAAAGTTTATCCCAAGGTCATCCTGGTAGGATGGAAATGGCAACTGAGCCTCTGTTAGGAGCTGAGGCCTTCTACCCGCTCCATCCCTTTGGTATAGGGTGTGCACCTTGATTCTAGTCTAGAGCCTTAGGACCCCTTACCACCCCCCATCTGAACAGCCCCACTTTGATCTGTCACCTGTTGGAGATCTGCAACAAGTTTAGTTTTAAAAGAATCACTTGTTGCTTATAAAACAATACAAAATTCAGGGCCCTGCAAGAGGCAGACTCAATTTCCAAGTAGTTCCTCTTGGCCTAGCAGCTGCCCTATCTGATCAATTTTCCAGGGGTAAATCTGTCAGGCCCTGGAACACTCCCAAAGGCCTCACTGACAGAAGATAAGGCTCCAGACTGACCTGAGCCCCACCTCTTGTCCTTGACTGCCAGATTTCTCTCTGGGATGCTATTCCTCCCCATAGGCCAATCATCTACTGTCTCTATGTACTGGAGTGACTGGCAGGGAGGTTTCTGCCCATTGCCTCATCCTTAACATCCAGCCCTGGCCCTGCCCCTGGCTTGGAACCTAGTTTCACACACTCTGGCATATGCCAGGCCTGCCTCATTCACTTGCATGGGCAGTATGTGCAAGGGTGAGCCACACTCTTACCCTATAGCCCTCTGTAAGCCCAGAGGATACCATGAGTGCGTGTGGCTTTTCCCTGACTTCACGATGACTCAGCCGTGGATCAAGGCCCCAGTTGCTCCCAGCAGCTCTGAGAGGAAAATGAAGGGCTGGCTGAGCCCATTTTGCTTCCAAGGAGACTTGAATATAGTGACGTTAGCAACAAGTTCAAGGTGATTTGGGCCCAGTAAGTGTCCACTGCCTCCTGAGTCATGAATCAGGCCAAGATGCTAGGGAAACTGTCCTTTCCACCCTGTGCTCATGGAACGTTTCTCCCATGATTTGCGGCCACATCGGATGCAGCCCTGCCACCCGCCTCCCCGCCTCCTGGCCTGCCTGCTCCTCTGCACTTGGCTCTTTCATCATAGAAAGGCCCTGCTCCTCACAGCAAGGCCGACCTGAAATGCTTCACTGGCTTTCCCTGGAGCAGATCCTCCTTTGCCACCTTTCACTAGTTCTCCAACTTCTCTCATTGTCTAATTGTCCTTCTCTCCTCCACCTCTAGAAAGCCTTCCCGTGTTACAGGGCAGAAAGCAACCCTCGCCCTTGGTGCATCCCAGAATGATGCAAACATTCAACTCTATGCTACTGGGGTCTGTGAAGAGGAAGGGCGCTGGGGTGGGGAGAGGACCCTTGTGTCGTGCATGGGCCCGACCATGCGAGAGCGAATCTGCACCTTTTTCTGCAAAGCCCTGCCTAGGGGTACCTTGGTAGGGCAGGCAGAGCAGAGAGGCTGGGCAGAAGCAAGAAAGAATAAAAAAAGAATAAGCTGAATTTTTAGATCTCTGGTAAAACCCAAATGCTGCACTGCCACCCTAGGAGCGGGTAAGAAATACTAATTTGTATGCCATGTGTGTAGTTTCACACATTGAGATAAGATGGGTTTATTAAAAAAAAAAAAGATTATAATATGTTCCTCTCACACCAGCCTTAAAGAGCTGGATCAGGAATTGCTATTTCCCAGCCTTGAACAAGTTACTCAGGAATACAGGATCCTTGGTTTACTCATACTCATCTGCCCAATGGGACTAATGCTATCTGCAGAGAAGGCTTTTTGTTTCTTTGTTTTTTAAAGAACTAGAGCTCCTCCTAGCCCAGAACCTGGATGCTATGGAAGGCAGTAAGGATAAGGGGCTGGAAGAGAGGGAGGAACGATGGTGATGGGGTGATTATTCTTTTTCACTTTCAGGAGGAAATATTAATAATTCTCACCCAGAAACCATAAGCCACAGTGCCCCCAGAGCAGGCCCTTTTCTCTATTCAGTGAACATGTAGTCCCCAGGGGGGATCAGGAACAGGGTGTCTCCACTAAGAGGTCCAGTCCTTAAGTGCTGTGCCTGGTCACGGGGAACCTGAGCCTAGACTCAGTGAGCTTCAAGCAGTCTCAAGGTTCTGCCAAGAGCAGTCCAGAGAGCCAGAGGTCAGTGGAGTCTGAGGTGAGAGGACCTCAATCCTGTTCAGCTTTCAGTAGGAGGAGCTGGGCCAGTTTGAATGGGCAGCAACTTCCCTTGAGTATCCAGGAGAAGAACTACTGTGTGTGCATGTGTGCGTGTGTGTGTGTGCGTGTGTGTGTGTGTGTGTGTGTGTTCATGTATCCACATATCCACCATGTGTTGGAGGGACACTGCTGTGTGATTGAGGTTTACAGGTAGCCTTGAATCTCATTAGAGAGATGTGACTGGCAGAAAACAACAGGGGACCCTGAGAGTTAGGTAGAGTTCTGAAGGCAGTGGCCACCTCACACCCGGGGATCTGACCTGTAGGACCAGCTAGGTCCCACGGCAGGCCTGATCTAGGGCTCCAGTATGAGGAAGGTGATATCTTACTTACCACACAGTCATTAACTCATTCATCCACACTTAAAATGTTTTATCCTCCAAGGGACCTGCGTGTGCTTGGCATACCTGCTCCCCCTGGACTTCACTACCACCTCCCACTCTTGCCCTGAGTTTGCCTCACTAGTGGTCCTCTCTGTCCAGGCCTGCTCACATCCACTCCACAGCAGTTGGCTTAGATTTTTAGGCATGACCTCAGTAGACCATCGCAATCTGCTGAGTCCACATTCTGATTCTTCCTAAGCTTTAGGTGAGTGAGGACATATAAGCAAGCGTTTCCCCATCCTCCAGATTCTCATCTTTCTATCCAGGAGCAGCATCCCAACTCATCCCTTCTACCTGCCTGCAGCTCATTGAAGTGGTTGGATGGCCCTACTCTACAGGGACAGACTTGGCTCTGCCTTTAGGACTTGCAAACCCCAGGGTCTGTCTCTAACCCGACTCAAGGCAAAAGGGGCTCTTTGCTCTCTGTTTGTGTCCTGACACCTGCCTTGCTCTGCTAGCCACAGTACTGGCCTCTTATCAGCAAGCGGAAAGGAGCCATCTCTGATCCTCAGACAAAGTCATGGGTGGCCCCATGCAAGGACCCAGGAACTGTGAATTATAGTCTCAAAGGTGCCACTGTTTGCTAGGTGATATTAAGCCTGGCCCATTGTATCTCTGAGGCCCAGATATCCAACTATGGGATGAAGGGAGAGGTCCACAGGTGTCCTGCTCTCTTTCGAAAGGAATACCAGGATTCAGTCATCTCCGGAGTGGCCAGGATGTTCCCTACCTGCCCATACCTTAGGCCCTGCTGAGTTGAGGCCCCAGAGTCCTTACAAGTCATAGTCTTTCCTGGATTGTAACCTGAACACCTTTCCTTTCATGCCCCATACATGTTGAACAGTGACGCCCCCTTCTACTAGCTAGCACACCCAGGGAACAATGGTTCCCATCACTGCACCCATTTTCTGCCGCATCTCATAGGCTATGTCTTCCATCCGGATGGTATATACTATTGTTTGCCTAACTGGGTATGCTTCATGCAAAGGACAGAGAGGATAAATTTTTCACATGGGCTGAGGAAAGACATCCCTGCTGGCTGGGTCCCTTTGTGTAGCCTAGGGAGTCAGAACTTTTGGCCTGGCTGCCTACCCTGCCAGGGCCCATCCCTCTTGGGTATCCTCAGCCACCACTATGCACCCTAGGCAGCAAGATAGTCTCCAATCCACCATGACCTTTCTCTAAGATCCTAATGTCTTATCTATTCCACCTTGGGCTAACACTATTGAAGATTTCATGGAATGTAGGACTGGAAAATGCCCTCCTCCTGTAAGAGTCTGGTGAGGTGCTGAATCATAAGCACATTTGTAGCACACTTGAAACAGATGGCCTCCTTGGAGGACAGACCCAGACTGAGAGGAGCTCTTCCTAGATCTACCCAGCCCATTCCAACCACCTGGGGAAGAGCCTCATGCCTTTGTTCTCCCTGTGTCCTGCCCTACCTTGCCTCAGCCCCCAGGAGCGAAGTGAGGGCTACAGATGGGCCACGATTCTAAGCGTGGAGTGATCCGCATCCGCACTAACAGGAAAAGAATTGGCTTCTGGCTGATAGTGTCCCTTCCTCTCCCTACCCAGTGTTTAAAGAATTCAAAGTAGGAGAGGGGAGTACTGAGCGTCAGCACTGCCCTCAGGAGGCAGGGACCTCACAAAATGGGACAGGGCTGCTGCTTTGGAGCTCTCTAGCCTCTCACAGCATGATACTCCTGCTAGCTATGCTGTCACCTTGCAGCAGCCTCAACCTCCCTTCAGTAATCAAAATAGATCCCCTTAGCCTCCTGCATCTTGCAGGCTCAGCAAATGAAGTGTTAACTGCCCCTCAAAGGAACAGTAGCCATCAGTTAAATTAAGTGATGTTGGAGCCAGATTCTTCTCCCTCCTCAACTGCCTAGTGAGGGCTAAATCCACTAAAGGACTGGTAAGAAAAAGCCAAGATATATTCCTGGAGGAAATGTTCTGAGGACTTTCCTCCGAGTGTTTTCCCCATCTATCCCTGGAGAAGGCACTTTCTTGAATCTAGCCTCCAACTTTCATGCCATTTCACGTCCACCGGCACTTACGGTAACCATTCAAGCACCTTCTACGGCTGAGGGGAAGGTGGCTGGGTGAGGTGTGTTGCTGCCTGCAGAGAGCACCCTTTCAGAAAATGGACTCGACAATTCCTGACACACTTGGCAAAGCTGGCTCACTTAGGAGATGCTGGATTCATTGACCAAATCCCCAGAGTCTTCTCTGTCTCAGTTTTCTCACTTGCAAAATGAGCAAGTTAGGCATAGGTCGTTTCAGAATTATTGATGACTGAATCCCAGCAGAGGGCAGGGCAGGGAACTAGCCAGGCAGCTCTTTCCCACCTTTGGTGGGGGAGGCCTACCCCTCACCCTCCTCTGATGGGCTTGGAGGGATGGAGGGACAACTATTAGAGAAGGCAATTTGCCACAGCCATTCCACAGAGGCGCTGATGGGACATTAGGCAGTGATGAAGGGCTGCCTCCATTGGAGCCTGACTTAGCCACTGCTGACACCCTTCACTTGCACCTGGAGGCAGAAAAACACATCATGTGGAGAGTTAGAGCTGCTGTCAGCTCTGACTAGGGGCTCTGAGGAGACTTTTATTTATTCAAAAGCCATTCAGACACTTCTGAGGAGAGAATTTCTCTCTTTTATTTGTTCTCATTTTCTCTTGCCAGAGTGGGATGAAGATCTGAAAGAAGGGACAATCCCAGCACCTGGCCCACATGCCATTCACAATGGCCAGTGGAACACACTAGTGCCATGGAGGGACAGGTCCAGTATGACAACCCAGCCTCCAGACCCAAAGACCCACATCTCAATCCGTGCTGGCTGTGGTGGCTTTGAGCAAGTCTCTTCTTCCCTTTGGGCCACCGTTTCTCCTTCTGTTTAGTAAGGGATTCTTTAAGCTCTAACAGGCATAGCCTGGGGGTTGGGTCTAACTTTGACAAGCAGGTAGTGAAAATTCACACTGCCTAGAAGTGTTAAACTCGAATCCCTTTCATTTATTAGTAAACGATATCATACTGACAGTGAGTCTATATTGCACTAAGGATCTTTGAAGGTTTTTCTTTGCTTATTATTATTAGTTTTTTACTTTGCTTGGTACCAGAATTCAAGCCCAGACCTTCCCATCAAGCTACCTTCTCCTCCATTCTCTTAGCTCTGATTTTCAAACAGGGTCTCATTAAGTCACTAAGTTGCCCAGGCTGGATTCAAACTTGTGATCCTCCTGCCTTAACTTACCAGAGTTCTGGGATTACAGGCCTGTGTCACTGGGTCCAGCCTACTTTTTCTGAGATGAGAATTTCACTATGTTGTCCAGGCTGGTCTCAAATTCATGGGCTTCAGTAGTCCTTTCACCTCACTTCCTGTGAAGCTGAAAGTACAGACATGCAACTAGCATGAAATGTTCTCTATGCATTCAGAGGTGGGGTCCTCTTCTGGTTCTATCTGGAAGTTACAAGCACCTTGTACCACGCTCAGGCAGGGGCATCTTGGGGAGTATTATATCCCTGGATACTCCTGAAGAACGGATGGGCAAGCCACAGCAACACTGGCAGGTAAAGTACTGGTAGCAGCCCATACATGAAGCATATCCCAGCTGGACAGTCTACTGAATAAAATTCAGTTCCAAGGGGGCAGATAACAGGCATGTCTGAATGGACTGAGCGAGAAAAGAATGGCCTCCTATGATAGGAGAAATTTTTCTGAGGCAGGACCTTCTCTGATTCAGGTAGAGACCCAGGTAAAGGCCCAGCTGGGTTAATGAAGTTCACAAGGCAGATGTTGGCTCCGGTCCTGTCTAGCCCTGGAAGTCTCCTCTCACTCCGCACACCCCCCCCCCCCCCACACACATATGCCTAACCCATCCTGCTCACCTTGTAAGACTGAGCTGGAATCCTTTTTCTTCCAAGAAGCCTCTCTACCCTACCTGTATATAAGGCCTGCCCTTCCTGGGGTGACTGGGTTTCTGTGTTTCCCCTTCAATAAGCCCTTGTTGAGTGCCAAGTCTTCCTCTCAGGGTGCTGTATGCTTGGGGTCTTCAGACTACTTCTGCCAGACAGGGACCATGTCTGCCACTATATGTATGAAGAAATAGTCTCAGGGAGGCTAAGGGATTTGCCTACACAACCTGCAATGTTTTCTGCTAAAGTTAACTTACTTTATATCCAGGCCAGGCCACCAGTTGTCCTTCCTGGACAACTTGTAGGCTCCTTACCCTGCCACCCAAATGATTCTATGGGAATAGTTCCTTTGAATTTTCAATGGTCAATCCCTGCATGGAGCCTGAAGGGTGTGAAAGAGACTAGGGAGCCTCGACTGTTAGCTTGACAAGAGTCCAAAGTACAGGTATGTTTCTGATCCCGAGGCAGAGGTCACTGCACATTTGCGTAGCTGGGGAGGGAGCAGGAAAAATGAGATGCGATGGGGATCCAACCAGTTGGAGCAAGGGGGGCTGGTCCAGGAAGGCTTCCTGGTGTAGGTGTGGTCTGATGGACTCATGAATAGCCTGATTCCAAGTGGCAGAGATGAGAAAGTGTTCCAGCTGAGGGACTACAGGAGCAAAGCCACAGGACAGGAGCTTTCACTGAATAAGAAGCAGTTCAGCCTGATACTTGAGCAGCAAAGGGTGATGAGAAGGGTGGCTGGACGTAGAGCAGGCTGGGATGGGAATCCCACCACCCCAGGAGTCCCGGACATTCTCGACGTCCTCCTCTCCCCTGGAGTGGCACAGCTGAGCCTAGGGTCCACCTGGCACAGTAAGAAACTCTCAACAGAACTCTTAGTCTCTTCTGGCAGCTCAGCTCAGTTCCTCTCAGCTGGCACAAAGAATTGGCATCTGAGGAACCCCCCTAACAAGTTGGGGCCCTCTGCTGACTGTAGCTTTACCTGCTCTTGCCACCTCCCCATCTTCCAGCAAACGCACCTCAGGTCAGGTGATGGCCTAGGGCCTTCCCTGTGGAGCCCGTCAGCGTGCCTGCCCTAGAAGTACTCTTTCCCAGAGACACTGACTTTTCCTCTCAACACCTTAATCTGTGCCTGGAGCCAGCTGCCACTGGCTGAGGACACAGTGAGCCTCCCAAGTTTTGATGTGTAAACACTTACTACCCGTTTACTCTTAATTACCTCCCTCCTTATTTGTCTTCCTTTAATGGCCTGTCAACCAAAATCTCCTGCTTTTCCCTAGGCACCAGCGGCCTCAGTTAGGTGCACATCTGCAGAGGCTAGAACTGAAACGCCCACTGCCAGGGCCCACCACTGTACTCAGACTGGTTCCAGGTGCCTGATGGCCTGGGGGCTCTCTGGGGATAACGCTGCCATCCTAGTTTTGAGCAGCAGGCAGGCTGCCCCTGAAATTTCTCAGGCCACTGCAGAGCCCCCCAGCCCTGACACGGCTCCCAGGAGAAGTCATACCCTTTGTGCTGGTCTCCCCGAGGGATCAGCACAGGCTTCTGTTCAGTGAACAAACGACCAAGGCTCAGTTAGTCAGCCCTGCCTAGACACAAGGATTCAAAGGTGCTGGAAATGGGTATCCGCACAAAGAGCTGGAAGGGGCTCGTTAGCCAGGCTCTTTAAGTCGCAAAGGCAGGACTCTCACGCTGGTGGAGGAACAGCTCTGCCCAGAAGTAGGAGAATATCTGGCACAATTAGGAACTTGGCTCCACGAGGGCCAGGTGAGCCACTGTGGAAAACATGGGAAGCGCTGTCTCCTTGTGGAGCTGCCCTGACTTGGCCCCTATGGTCCACTGGGCTCTTCTTGTCCGCTAGGCCGCAAGACCATCAGAGATTTGAGGCTCAGGTCTCTGGCCTCTGCGCTGCTTTCCTGTGATAATGTTTTTGGGGCCTGTAGTTTAGGGCCCATTGGCAAAACCTTACTATGGTCCCTGAAAGTCAAGGTCAGGTTAAGGAAGAAAGAAGTTTCAAGAAATGAAGGAAGTCAAGCCCCTTAAAGCGGCAGGGCAAGGGTGGAGAGCCACAGCACCTCTGGCAAATAAGCAAAAACTGTCTTGAGCTCTCTTTCTAGCTCCGACTGTCAACTCTTGGCCATAGGTCTGGGGGCTACTGTTCTTTCTCCTGAGCTGTAAACTCTCCTTGGGCTTGGTGTGTGACCTGTGAGTGCATGATCGAGGCCCACCAGCAGACCGGAGCTTGTGGAAGTTTCTGCGCTGACTTGCCAGCAGTTGCTTCCCGCACTTTTCATGTTAGGCAGTCTGTGGGCCTGACTGCTAAGGGGGCGGGCCCTATTCCAGGCTGGTGGGGAGCATCCTCCCAGCCTATCGGCATCAGGGGCAGAGAGGGTTCCAGGAACAGCTTCAGTGGGGTCCCAGGACATTCTTCCCTAACTGGGAGCGTTTCTCTTTTCCAAGCCGGCCACTCCACCCTGAAAACAGGAATGAGCACCAACGCAAACATTCACAAGGGAAGAAACCGAAGTTCTGAGGGCCCTCTCACAAGCTAGGGCGCTGGTAGGAAATAGTAGGGAAGTCAATGATCGGTCCACGCAGGTACGAGTGCCCAGGGTCTAGGGGAGTAGTAGGGGCTGTGTAGGCCCTGGAAGCTGGGGTTTGAGGGCTTTCCTGCTCAGCCCCAGGAGGGGTAGCCAGGAGTGGCTGCACCCTGCCATATGCGGTCCTCAACAACAGCGGGCTGGAGGAAGAAGGCTCCTGCGCAGGGAACGAGGAGGTCTGGGCCATTTCTCTCAGCCGAGGACTAGATGTGCTGGCCTCCGGCAGGGCGGAATCTTAAGGTAGTCGTGACAGGAGGGCACTCTCTTCTCAAGCCTGCTGCATCCTGCCACTGCACCGCTAGCCGTAAGCCTGATGAAGGTCAAGCCCCCACAAGTGTCCCCCGTGCCTGCCCCGGGTTCCCAGGTGAGGGAGAGCGCCGAGCCGGGTCTGCGGTACGGGGACCGGGTCGCACGGTGAGCACACGGATCGCCGCCGCCGGGTCGCAGCAGAAGCGCGCCCGGACTCCACTCGGCGGCGCGAGCCAGCAGGGCAGGCTCGGGGCTGCGCGGGGACGAGAGGCGCGCGGGCACGGGCGGGCGCGCGGCCGCGGCGGGGGCGCGCGGGGGCGGGCCGGCCGGGGGGTGAGGCGAGCAGCGGGGGGAGGAAAGGGGAGGGAGAGAGGAGCGAGAGGGGAGGGCGGCGCCGGCAGGCCGGCGGCGGCCGCTATTTGAGCGCGGGTCGCGGGCCGGGCGCTCAGAGCGCTGGGAGCGAGCGCGGCGGGGAGACCGCGGCGCGCAGCCCGCAGAGGCACTGCGGCCGGTGCAGCCCGAGGCCCTGCGCGCCCCGGCAGCGGGAGGAGGCCGGCCCGCCGCCCGCCGCCCGCGCCCGCGCCCCCACGGCCCGCCGCCGCCCCCCCTCCCCGCGGCGCCGCGTCTTGAATGGAAACATGGCGGTGCCGGCTCGGACCTGCGGCGCCTCTCGGCCCGGCGCGGCACGGACCGCGCACCCCTGGCCCGGCCGCGGCCCCCGACTCGGTCCCCGGTGCCCGGAGTCTGGGCCCGCGCTCCCGTGGCTCCTGCTGCTGCTGCCGCTGCTCGCCGCCCCCGGCGCCTCTGCCTACAGCTTCCCCCAGCAGCACACGTAAGTGGTCTCGGCCGGCCGGGGATCCCGCCGAGCCCTGCGCACCCCTTTGCCCCTCAGCCCGCCGCGGTCCCTTTCCGCGCCCCGCGCCGGGGGCGGGAGCCCCGCGCCCCGAGGGCGGGCAGTCGGCGGCTTCAGCGCTCCGGGCTGCGTCGCGAAACTTCCCTGTGGTGCCCCAGCTTCCCCGAGCCCCTCCGGCAAGGGGGCCGGCCAGGGCTCCGAGCCCTGGGCCGGGCGGGGGCCGACCTCTCGGCTGATTCCCCTGCTGCTGTCCCAGGGACAGGGGAGCCTGCGGTTGGGCAAGGAGCGGCCGGCGACCCCTGCCCGGCAGAGTTAGAGGCGTGCTTGTGCCCCACGTTTTCTCCCCGGTGTAAGCCAGGCACCTTGGAGTCAGAGGTGGCGGACACCTCCACACCTGTCCTGGGTCCTTTATTTTATTTTATTTTATTTTATTTTATTTTATTTTATTTTATTTGAGGGGACTACTGTAGAGGCTACAAGCACCTTGCTGTGATCCGTGTCGCCTCTTCTTGGTCTCCTCTCCACCTCAAGAGGGGTCTCCCGAGGAGCCCGATTGAAAGGAAAAGGTGCCTGGGGTCAGGACAGAGGCGAATGGTGGAGAGGATCCCTGCCTGCCCCTGCTACTGTCGCCGCTGTCAGCAGGATGATAGCATCTCTGGGCTCTGCCAGTTTCTGCTGGTTCTCATGGTCCTTCCAAGCCTCCTCATCCTCCCCAGGAGCTGGGAGTGGGTATTCAGTGCATATGCCCTCTAGGGCGACATCCCTTCCCTGACACCATGCCCAGCCGTATATGAATACCTAGACACACTCCTTTGGGGCATGGTGACCACCTTGCTTCTGTGTTCTGTCCTTGGATCTAAGGAACCACCTGTCCCTGCATTTCTTTCGCCAGTGTCCTGACGTGGGGTTTGGGGCATGAGGAGTCAGGCTGCTGGTGGCCGGGGGAAGAATCTGGCCTCAGGGAAGGGGAGAGGCTGGCTCTGCGTCATTAGAGCAGCTCTGCCCAAGGGTAGGAGCCCTTGGTTGGACCACAGAACCTGTACGCTCTCTCATATGACGAAAACAAAACTCGGGAGAGTCACTGCTTTGAGCCTGTCTCTTTTTTGTTACCGCTCTCTCCCACAGCCTGGCTTTGCTCAGGCGGATGATCTGTTGGCAAATTACAGGTGCCACACGAATGTGTCCTCTGTTGAACATCTGGGCTTTTCACATATGTGTATAGGGGCTGTGTGGGAAGAAGAGAATTGGATGGAAGTTCAGGGCTAGTGGGTGCATTTTTGTCTTCTATTTGCTGTGATGAAAATGAACTTAAAGGACAATGTTTAAAAAGAGCAAAAGTACTATCTATTCTTCTGTTGTTCTTTCTTCAAAGCCGTGCACTGGCTTAGTTTTTTCCTGGCTGTTTGATAGCTCCTTAAGTGAAGGTTTAAGTAGGCGTTCCTTTCCACCGATCGTTCGCTCCCCTTCCCTGCAACCTGCAGTGGCTCCTGTGGCTGCCGGCCTGCATGAATCTCCTCTAGAAGGCCACTGTGAGAACCTGACCAGAGTGAACACCTGTCCCTCTATTCCCAGCCAGAAGACGGTGCGGCCGCCGTGATGGCAGCAGCACATTTCCAGCTGGACGCTCCTCCCTTGTCAGTAGAGTTGGAGCTAATTTGAGGCTTTGGGACATGTCTTGCCAACCATAATTAGGGAATGAGAGTCGGGGGCGGGGCAGGGGCTGTGGAGCCCTGAGGTCCAGGGGGAGGCAATGAATGGTATGACATCACGGAGGGTTTGCTGTGACAGCCAGCGCCCTTCAGCTGCTCTGGTCCCACAGATGCAGATGCCTATTGATCCTTGGAGGGAGAAAGAAAGGGGAGGGAATCTTGAGGTTCCATCCCTGTGACCATAGCTAATTCAAGTTGGGGCTTTTGTTGAATTGACATAAAAGACTGAGGCTGCCATTGGGCCAGAGGGCTGCGTGGCGTTGTTCAGGTGCAGGTGGCCTCCCTGGGTGGCCAGGCTAGGATGACACTGATACAGGTAGATTTTGAAGGTGGAGAGTGGGACTCAGCACCTTGAGCCCTGAGGTAACCACCCCTCAGTGGAGAGGCCTCTTGATGGCTAAATGATTTTCTTCTTGAGTGTCTGTCATTGTGAACAGACTCAGCTGCGTAAGCTGCTGGGTTTTAGGCAAGCGCGGGTTGGGGTCCAGGGGCAGTTATTTTGTAATCGCTCTGGCAGAATGGATTTCTGCTCACCAGGTGAAGTGGACCAAAGCAACCACCAGATTGGGAAAGGCAGAGGCGTTGCTGCTGGAGAGAGGCTGGAGCTTTGGTTTTAAGCTTCACCTAGACCTGGATCTGGGTTTCAAACAAGGAGGCCCCATGCCTGTTGTGTTGTGCGTGTCTGCATGTGTGGGGGAGGATGGAATCACAGCATATTTACTCCCTTCCACCTGTTTCTGATCATGCCCACCCCAGCAGCAAGCCTGAGCGACGCTGGCTGAGGAGCAGCCCTGTGTCTGGCTTTCTCGTTCCTCCCCACTCTCCTGCTCCTGTTCTTTGAGTCTCCCATCTTCTTTGTCTGTTCCTCTCAACACTCTGTGCCCATCTTGACCTGCCTGCCTCTTCTACCTTCTCAGTTGGCTCTCCATATCCTCTTCTCCGGTGTCCCTGGACCTCTGCTCTTTGGAGTCCTGGCTGAGCTCTGGGTGGAGCACTGGGCTGAGATGCCTGCCTGGCTGAACCCTCCTAGCTCAGCTCTGCACCAGTGATGGTGCAAACCAGTGCTTCTTTCCTCTCAGGGTGGGTGGGCTGCAGGGAGGGACCTGAAGGTTTGGACTCCTGGCAAAGTAACGAGGGCCAGAGGGAGCGGTGTCTATGGCAGGGTATGCGTCAGTCTCACTGTGGTTAATGGTGGGTGACGTGAGTCTGTCTGGGGCCTTCGATCCCCCGTCTCCATCTCTCTGTAGCTTTCCCCGTTGGAAGGAGGCAACATTAACACAGCTAGGTCCCCTATATTCCCAACAACTTGCCACGGCTTTTGTATAAGAGATGGAGGTGAGGCTTCGCAGCTAGCTGCTTTGCCGCTGGAATACAGCACTGCCAGGTGCTCACAACCCTTCTGGTGTTGAGGATTTTGGAGGCGCCCTGGACTGCTGCCCTCTAACCCTACCTTTAGTGGGGTACCTCCTCCTGGTGAGCCTTGTCACACTTAACTTCTGAGGGGAAGAAGTGCATTTTAAGATGAGTCCTCTTATAGTTTGAGGGTGACTCACTCCAAATTTCTTGTCACACTTATATTCCTAAAGAGAGACTGACCCTGCAGTCAGTATCTCTACTGTGCCTGGGTGCGGATGGGCACCCCCAGCTCCTGGTCCCTCGGCTGTGTATGGGTGGGCATTGCAGCTTTTGGGAGGAGGTATTTTGAGGACATGCTGGGTATCACACATAAAACCTGTGCTCACACTTGGTCTCTGGAATTGACCCTCTCTATTGGGATGACCTTGCCTTAGTTTCCCACTGAGATACTAGAATCTTGCTAAGAGGCAGGTGGGAAGAATTAATGGGGGAAGCGTAGCGTCTTTGGGGCAGGCAGGGCTCTCTTGAGCAACATAACAGCCACCATTCATGTTAACATCAAATCCAGATGCCAAGCCTCAGGCCCTCAGTCTCCTCACAGTGTTTCTGTGAGCTAAGTGTCTTCTTGTCTCCCTGCTTTGGGCCGTTGCCCATTACCAGTGCATGCTTTTCTCATATCTACCCACTTGGGAGGCTGCTCCCATCTCAACTCTGGTTATACTACCTGCTCAGTCTATTTCTACCCACACAGGACACCAGTTCTGGAAGACAGTCACTGGCCATTTCTCTGCCTTGTTCCCTCCCTTCAGCTCAACTGTGGTAGGGGATGTTTCCAGGCTAATGGTGGCCTCTTCTCATGGAGTCCAGGGCAGGGCGCTCACTTGCATTACCTTGACCTCAGAATCCTCAGGTTTGAGCTGGGGTATAGTTTAGTGGTTAGAGCAATTGGCCAGCAAGCACAAGGCCCTGGGTTCAATTCCCTAGCACCACTGAAGCTGGACATGATGGTGCATGCCTGTAATTCCAGCACTCGGGAGGCTGAGGTAGGAGCCATGCTTGTTCAAAGCCAGCCTGGGCTATAGTGAGTTCAGGACCCGCCTGGACGGTAGAGTAAGACTCTGTTTCAAAAATAAACAGACAAGCAGACACAAATCCCTGGCTCTGCCCAGCTCATGGATGAGTCTTAGAAAGATGAAAGGACCTGTTCAAAGCTCAGAGCTACTGGCAGAAGGACCGGGGAGGATTGTTCGGTCAGACATATAAACTTGCCCTACCTAGGGACTGGGGACATTTGGGCAAGGGCCCCAGGAAGTGATATCTGTGTGGAAGTGAAAACTTGAATGTGTGTTTGGGAGGAAGATAAAAGGCCTAGGATGTGAGAGATGGGCCAGTGGGCCAAAGCCTCCCAGCTGTAAACCTTCCTGCTCTGTTCCTCATTCCTCCTCTGGTCTCGGGTAATCCTGGGGTCCTTTCTTGGGCTACACTCCTGTGCCTGCTTCCTTCTTCTACATGCTTGTACACAGGCCATCATGGAGCACTCCCCCTCCCAGCCCATAGTTGTCCCTCTTCTGAAGCTTTTAATTATGGGTCAGGCTGGCTCACCAAGGCACAGAGCACTGGGGGAGGAAAGGAGGGTCTCCATCTGCAGGTTCCAGTGTGATTTTGGAAAGAAAGGTCTTGGGAACAGGGATGGGGCTCTGGGTTTGTATGGAAACATTAGGGTGGATCCTCCAGTTTTGCCAGACTAGGGGACTTCAGTGGACTCAGACCTTCTGGTGCTTGGGGGATTGGGGCTGTCTAGACAGGACAGGTGGAGTTGGATGGGAGGCAGCAAACCAACATTTTCAAGGGCTCCTTACTGTTCAGGGGCAGCTAGACGTTCAGGAGACAAGCAAGTGGTATTGCCTAGAGAATAGGAGAGGTCTCTCTTTCCCTTTCCTCTCTTTCCCTCCTGCCCCACCCAGCATTCACCTGGGAACTCTTGACCCTGGCTTTAAGTGATTGGGTTCCACGCCTCAGGTCTGTGAGAAGTGCTAGAGCCCTTGTTACCTGAGGAGGGGTGTGATGGGGGCTTTCCAACTAGGCTCCTCCAGCCTACTGAGGTGATTCTCTTCATGTCAGGTTTATTTTTTTCCTGGTGCCTACTGTCTAAACAAGAAACTACAGAATCAATATTCATATTCCCAGAGGTAAGAGTATGTGTGGCTTTTACCCTTTCCTTTTCCCTTTCTCTCTTATCCTCTGTAACCTGAAGAGCCTCCTGTGCTGTTGTGGGTAAGAATGAGGGTTGGCAAAGGGATTAGTGCAGGTGACCACAGAGACTGAGATGCCCATATGGTTCTGTGGAGTCCCCACAGTGGTCTTAATAAGTGTTCTAGTCTTCAGACCCATGCAGACCAATCCTAACCCTAAGTGGGTAAGCCCTTCCTTGCCACTGTGGGTCTTAGGCCATTGACTTGGTGTCTCCAATCCTGGTCTGGCTCATCTTACCTTGGTCCCCATTCATCAGAACCTTTTGGATCTGTGGAGTATGGTGCCTCATAGACTCGGAAACCTTGTCTAGCTGGGATTCGTTGGGGCACTTGGAGGCTCTGAGGGTTACCATCTTGGGTCAGAGGGCCTTTGTCAAGGGCAAGCAGAGCCCATCTTCTCAGCTGGGTAATTAGCTTGGTGACCTTGGACAGAGCTCTTTCTCCCTTGGACCTCAGTTTCCTCTTTTCATAGTACCCTTCCGACTCTGACATTCAGTGCCTTGGGAAGGTAGATCCTTGCTGCTCCTTTCACATTCTGCTCAAGCAGCAGGGTGAGGCTGGATGCCCAGCCCAGCTGGCCTTATTTCTCTAGGTGTGAGAGTGCCTGGGTCCTTTCTAAGGTCCTGGGGCCATTCTTTGGGTGCCTTGAAGCTGCTTTCTGACTGACCCACTTTGAGTTGTGATTAGCCTAATTGTTTAGCAGAGAGTGAGGGCAACAAGAACTCTTTCCCGGTGGGCAGACACCATCCCTCCCCACCTTGGAAATGATGCTCCTTAATCACAGGGGAAAGGAGAGAGTAAGGCAAGTGAGAAATCACCCCCTTTGCCTGTCTCAGGCCCCTTGCTTTCACCTTATCCTTTCTTCCCAGCTGATCAGTTCTTTCTGAACAAGACCCTCCTGGCAGGCACTGGAACTGCCGCGTCTCCCAACAGCTGCATGACTGTATGACCTTGGGAATGTACTCAGCCTCTCTGAGGCTTGGGGCCTTGTCATTATAATGAGGCTTTCATGAATGGGCTGCCTTATAGGATTGAGATGTGACAGGCCATCAAGGGAAGGGCCTGGTCTCCGCGGGTATGTGATGAGGTCATGTAGTCATTCCTGATAGACTCTTGGAGGGCTCGCAGTCCAGCTGTGCCTGCACTGTGTGCCAGGCACCTGTCTTTAGTGCTCAGCATCCAGACGCACCCCACTAGCCCCAGGGTTCAGTTGTGGTTTCTGGGGCTTTCTTCTTGCTCTTGATCCTTACCTTTCACCATGTCTATATATAAGGTTATATGTAAAAGTTTCTACAGGTGTGTGTTCATATGTATACACGCTTGTGTGCATGTGCATTGGTATGACTAGGTGCATGTGTTAGCATGTTGTGTGCAGTATGCATGTGTGTAACTACACACGTGCTCGTGTGCATGTAAAGGTGTGTGGGTATGCATATGAATTGGAATGTGGTCATGTAGTGCAGGCACATAACAGTTTATCTTTGCAGCCAGAGTGTGCTCACAGTGCCCACGTTCCCCACCTGGCTTTGATATTACTGCCAGGGCTCCTTGGGCAAATGCTGGCAGTGGGAAATAAAGCCTGTTGGTTGTTAGGACCTGTGTTTTGCAAACTTTTGTGTCAGGAACAGCCTGAGTTTAGGCTGAGCTGCAAACTTTGATCAGCTACCAGCTGGCACAATGACAGTCTGTGAAGGAAACCCACAACGACTGTGTCCTTATAATTCAAATTTTTGCAAATTGAATGGTATTTAGATTTGTTGGAGGACTTGGAACTCAGAGGAATTCTGTGAGTCCTTTGTGAAATGAAGCATCTTTATAAAGAGCCCTTCTTTTGGAAACTCTGGAGCATGGGCATGAAGGTCAGGGCTCAGACAGCGTGGGAGACCCTTGTTGTATGACCTTGGTCTGGCCAGTCTCCCTCGTGGAGTGGGTGCTTCTCATTTGTATGCAAGAGGGCAGGAGACTGACAGCACTTGGAGCTTCTGTAGCTGGTTTGGGTTTAGGGTCCTTTGCCCCCACTTGATGATTTCTGCAGGGTACTCTATTGAGACCATCCCCAGTGAAGCTGCTTCCTCTCAAAATAAATTTTGTCCCCTCAGGGCTTTGTGGGTTCTGATATCTGAGGGAATTGTAAATTGTGCTTCCCTCGTATTCCAGGACTTGTGTGTTGCCAGTGCTTGGATATCTCAAGGTCTTGGGCATTAGGGGCAGTGGCTTCTGTAGAGAGGGAGGACGGAAGTGGCTGTGAGAGATCAGGATCCCACAAAGAGGGGCTCCCATGGGGGGGGGGGTCCAAGAGCCTGAGAAGAACCCAAAGTGCCTTGCATAGGGAAGGACGTAGCACAGCCATAGAAGCTCATGGGGGCCCAAAGGCCCCCATCACATAGAGAGGGGAAACTGAAGCCCAAGTTGGGAGAAGGAAGCTTTCAGGCCCCACATTTCAGGCTTCCTGCCCCTTGTAGGCAGAACCTAGTCCCTAGCGCTGGAGCTCAGTATGTGCTACTGAAAGAACAGATTCCCATTTAGCCTTTCTCACACTGTGGGATACAATTATGTCTCTTAAATAAAAATATTCAGGGCACAGGGTCAACGAACAAGGTGAGATCTTGCTGGGCATACCTGCAGAGCAGGAGTGCCTGAGTGGTGTGAGGCCATCTCAACTCTTGGTGTTTCTCAGGCTCAAACCTAATGCCAGTGTCCCTAACCCTGTATTGTCTCAGAATCACCAAAGCATTCTGGGGCTCCGTGGGAGCCCCAGCTTTGTTACCAGGGAAGGTGGGCACAGATGGGCTGGTGTATTCCTGAGACAGGTAGAAGCCCCTGCTATGCCTTGAGTTTCCAGCCTGATGTCGCATTTTCATCTGATAACTTCCTTCCGCAGCCTATGTTCTCCTCCTACTGGCACTGCTTGAAATGCTGCATTTGAAGCCTTAAAGGTCAGGTGTGTGCTGCCACTGGTTCCAACAAACAAACAGCAAAACAGCCCACCCCAGCCCTGCCCCTAGCCTGTTTACTGGAAAAGAGAATGTGCTGGTACAACAGCTGCCTGGTGCACTGAAGACCCTCACAGAGGGGCATTTCTCCTTCTCTCCTTGAGATCAAGGGGAGTCTTCTATGTATTACATTTGTATATTAATAAAGTGGGGGAAAAAAAGGAGAGTCTGTCTCTCCTTGCTACTCCCATCCCCCATCCTGCCGTATCTCTCCTTGAGTGAGCTGTGACCTTGTACCCTAGAAGAATACTGTGGTAAGAGCCCAGCTTTTTAGCCTATCATTCAAGGCCCTGCCTGGTAGAGCTATGGTCTCTCTCCACTGGCTCTGAAACTACCTGGCCTCTAGCCACACTGAGCCACTTGCAGGTCTTGGTAGGCTCTTTAGTCTTCCCACCTTCTGGTTTTTATTCACCAGGTCTCTACCAGGCTGGCTTGCTCAGCCTGAGTACTGAGACAACAGCCTTCCAGCACATACCCTCCACGGTCTCACTACCCATATAGGCCTCTCCTGTAACCCTGTGCCCCGTCCTCTAGCTCTGTGGCACTTCCCAGGAACCCCTGAAAAGTAGGCATCGAGCTCTCTCTTCCTCAGACCTTGAGTCTGCAGAATGTATTTGGCTGCATGGTAGAGATTCTGCTTCTGTATGTACCTTCATAACTCCAATTTGAAGGCTTTTCTCCACAATTAAGCCCTTTATCTACTAATAGGGAGTCAGAGGTGGGTGATTTTGGGTTAGTGAGGACCAGGTCCTCACTTGTGCCATGCCTGGCTCACCTCCTGTTTGGTGTTGCTGTTTGTCCTTGGCCGACTTCTCTTATGACAACAAAATGGCTGCCACCGCTCCAGGCATTGTGTCAGACCCGGATATTAGGTGTAGAGGAGGTGTTTCCTCTGGGTTTTTCTTAAGAGGAAGGGAAACCTTTCCCAGAAGCCCCTAGCTGAATTTCTCTCACACCTCATTGGCTACCACTGGGTCACATGTGTACTCTAAACCAATCACTGGCCATGGAAAAAGTACACTGTGATTGGCTCATGCTAATCAGGATTTACCCTTGAGCTGAAGACCGGGTCACCTTGGGGCTAGAGGCAGATATTCCGCAGACTTGGGCTTTGTTAGCAAGAAGGAGAGAGTGATAGAGGACAAGGCAGTGTCTGCTGGGGGGCTAGACAAGAGACCTGAAGGTAGGGGTTGGGCCTGAGAAGGTAGACGGGGAGTTTCAGGGAGGGCAGGGGAGAGGTACCCATTGTTGAGGAAATGGAAGTAGTAATTTTATCCACAACATCAAACATTGTGAGTTGGGTCCTGAGTGATGTGTATCAAGTGAGCTAGCCAATGAAGTTAGTCCATTTTATCCCCATTTCATGGGCAAGAAAAAGTGAGGCTTAGCAAGGCTATTATGCTAAAATCTCACAGATGGTCAGTGGGAGAGGCAGGATTACCATCCCCCACTTGGGCCTAAGTGCTCAGTCACTGCCCCATATAGCCTTTCTTCTTCCACAGATCACCTCCTCCACACAGGCTGTCCTTACACTGCCACGCTATTCCATCACACATATCCTAATTCAGGGGCTGCCCCTTTCTGACAGAATCCTTAGAGGGGTTGTCATGGGTACTGCTGGCTTCTCCGTGGGCCTGAAAGCCTTTGGGTTCCTGGGAGGTACCTGAAGGACTAAAAGAGACTCTTGGCCTCCAGGTGCCCTCCCAGTAGAACAGTTCCTCCTTTACCTGTAGTCTGGAGTGAGCCAGTGGGGACTGTCTTGTTGGTCCATTTTAACTCTAATACGGTACAGATGGAGAAACTGAGGCCCAAAGAAGGACACTGCTTTGGACCTCTCAGCAGTTGAGGAACAGCTCAGACCCAGACTCAGGAGAAGGAGCAGCTGGTGCCCTCAAGTTGCTGTGCTGTACCAGTTGAGTTTTACTAGCCAGGGGCTTCAAGGGTACCATTCAGGCTACCTCTTTTCTCAGCCAGGCCTGAGGGCAAATTGTCCTGGGCAGCATATGAAGCTACTGCTTCATATGTTGTCTGAAGACAAGGCAGTGTGAACAGGCTAAGAGGACACTGACAGAGAGAGGGTCACGTTCTGCTGCTGTGGAGCAGTGCAGCTCACCTAGCTTAATGGGCCACAGCCAGTGAAGTGACCCATGGACATGGCAAAGGAGAAGGCCGGTCCACACTTTTCTGGGTGCTGCCTGTGAAACTTTCTGCTTATCTTGAGAGTGCAGCTGTGGGGTGGGTATGCTTTTGCCTGTAGTGGGGATGTTTGTGCTTGTACATTACAGAGAGGACTGGAATAGCATTGGTTAGCTGCCCTCATGGACATAGGACCCACATTCTGCCGTGGCCGTGCTCTCATAACCTGATGCCTAGTCCTTCCTGTTACTCTCTGGGCTCCATTCCCTGCACCAATCCTGGGTCTGAACTGCTGGGCACTCTCTAGGAGTTGGTCAGCTAAGAATGTCTATTTTGGAATAATGGGCTCTGTCCTGCTTGTGGCCTGGAGTGCTCCTCTGGGCATTGTGCCCCACCTGTCATAAGAGGGGAGAGAGCACTCTGGGGCTGTCCAGGAGCCAGGGAGGAGAAGGAACTAGTCTACTGGACATAGTTGTGAGCCCTCCAGTCCAGGATAGGCCTTCTCTGATCTGGGTCTACTTCTGACACCTATCAAGTGCCTGCTTAGAGCTGTGTACACATGGAACAGAAGGGAGGGGCAGTTAGGGCTCACCTTCCCATTCCCCTACCCTCCATCCTTACCTTCCTCTTGCCTGCTCCATCCCCCAATTCCTGGGCTGTTGCTAGCTTTATTGGACAGGAAAAGTTAAAGAATGGAGGCAGTGTGTTCCATTATTTGAGCCAGACTTTGGCCAATGTACAGGGACTTGTGCAGCAGGGTCCTAGACCTTCCCCTGCTCTTCTCTCTCTCTTTGTACCCATTCTAGCCTCAGCCATGTCCAGCTCACTGAGGAAGTGTAAGCAAGCCTCCGGCCTGCCCTCTTCCACTGAGCCTCTGTCTTCATCATTCCCAGCACCCTCCAGAGAGATGATCCTGCAGCTGGTAATGATGCTCCCCTGCTGCCCCATCTGTATAGCTGTCATCTCTGTCCTGCCTGAAGGCTGGCACTTGTGGCACCCACAGCCCAGGAGGCTGCTTCTGATAAAAGGGTGTGGGTTAGAGGGAGGCACAGGAGAGGGTCTCTACCGTCAGGACTGAATGCCCACTGGGTAGCAATAATCTTCTTTTGCAAGCACTCGAGTCATACCTGTTAGGCACTGAGCATGGAAGAGGCGTCAGAAGTTGGGTGGGCTGCTCAGAGAGCAGTAACCACAAGCAGGGCCCACTGGGGTCTCACAGATCTTTGCTTGTCTGTTGGTACTTGGCTGGCTGTTCACAGAGATGTCTTCTTCAAGGCTGTGTGCTGTGAGGCATGGGGGCAGAGGCCACTGTTTTTGGCTGGAGCTCCTGGCTAGCACCTGCCAAGCACTTAGTGGATGTTTGTTGAGCAAGTAGCCCATGATCTCCACAGTTGTCGACAGGGCAAAGCTGGTCACATCTGTAGAAGATGGAACAAGCTTTTATGTGGTCTAGAACAGGGGCCTTATATGGACCTGGCTTGGTTGCTGCTGGAGTACAAAGATCACCCCCCTACACATCCTCTTGTAGCTCATTTGCAAAGTTGCCTCCAAAGGCTGCTTGTTTTGTTTTGCTTTGATTTTGTTGTTGTTGTTGTTGTTGTTTTATTTTGTTTTTATGTAGTACTAGAGATTGAGCCCAGGGCCTCACCCTTGCCCATTTTTGATTTTGAGGCCAGGGCTCACTAAGTTGCTAAGTTGCCCCAGATGGCTCAAACTTATTATCCTCCTGCCTCAGCTTCCCAAAGTGCTGTGATTATAGGCCTGCATATTATTTAATCAGGTGAAGGCAGGACCCAGACACCCCAGGTGAGCCATGGGAGAAAACTTTGACCTTAGGGAATAGAGGGAAAAGTAAACACAGGACCCCCATACTACCTAACAAGGGGCACTGAAATTCAGGAAAGGGGGATGAAGAGCCTAATGGACTGACTCTGAGGAATCTCTTGACCATGAAACCTGGCCTTGATGTGCCCAAATGCCTGGCATGTGATATTGGCCAGCCTGTTCCATGGAGATCTCCTGGCCTGCTGAGAAGGTGTTCCCACTCCTTGTAGACTATTCCTTTGCATTGCCTATGCCCTTTCTGCCCTGCTGACTGTTCTATGGCCTGCCCATCTTTCAGGACCCACCTCCTGACTTCCTCAACTCTACTCAACACCACTCCCATTCCTTAGCTGTGTGTTGGGCCTTGAGTGAACTTGGAGATATTAGTGACTTGACTGGGTCTCTTCTGAGGAGCTCAGAGTCTGACGGGGAGATAGGAAATGATGAAGACATGAGATGAAGTCAAATAGATAACAACCTTACATGCCCAGTGCTCTAAGCAGCATCCAGGGAATGCTGAGACATCCTCATTCCAGATTTCCCAGTTGCCTGTGGCCATTTTCATGATACTCAGGTCTGTGGAAGTGCTGGAGAGATCACCTGGATCTAACCTTCCCTAAAGATCAGCCACTGTTAGGAGAAACAGGAAAGGGGCAGGGATGGGATATGAGGGAGGCCCACCTTGGGCCCTGATCCATCCCCAGTTCCTGGCAGGCCCCCTTCTTTTCTACTGACATGGTTCTCAATACTGTGGCAGCTCTGAGTCATACCTCCTGCACCCAGACTACATGACTGGGGCCCTACCATCTAATGCCCACAGCTCCAGTTCCCATGGATTAGCTGGGGAAGAGGTGGTAGGGACCAATCCCAGAAGCCATTGAGCCAAGTGGTTTACATGGTTACTGAGCCAGTGCTGGGGAAGGATATTTCACAGGTGATTTCCAGACTGGTGGCATATGGCGCTCATTACTGTAAAATGAAGAAGGGTGGGGACTTTATGTGGCTGTCTGGAGGGTTCTAGAGCTGTGGATTTTGTTGTTCTTAGTGTGTATGCCCTCTGCATGCTAGCAAGCCTGTACCAGGCATGGAGATTGAGTCAGAGAAGAGCTGGATATCACAAAGATAGATGCATATGTTGCTTTGTTTGAGTCATTTTGTGATTCAGTTACCTCATTTTCTAAATGGGCTCCTATGTCCCATGTTTTGTAGTTATAAAGATGAAGCATCCCCCTAGTTGCTCAGCTAGCTTTTTTTTTTTTTTCCGAGACTGGGTCTCGCTCTGTAGCCCAAGCTGGTCCTGAACTCTCACTATGGGGCCCAGGCCTGGCCTTGGACTCACAATAGTCCTCCTGCCTCAGCCTCCAAAGTGCTGGGATTATAGACATGCGCCACCATGCCCAGTTTAAGTGGTGCTGGGGAACTGAACTCAGGGCTGTGTACTTGGCTAGGCGCGTGCTGTAACTGTTGTGCCATTCCTCTAGCTCCAACTCAGCCAACTTTCTGAGCATCCCTGAGGTGCCAGGCCCTATTCTCAGTAAGTGTTCTAGTGACAGTAACCATACAGAATGGTTCCTCTATGCCTGACCACCACCCTAGTGATGCCAGGAGGTAATGAGTCCGGGGTAGCACTTGAAGGCCCTTCTCAACACAGCTGGGAAGTTTCTTCCCTCACAGATAGAATTTGCGCTGCCAAAGGATTCACCTTAGAGCCTCAGAGAACAACAGAAAATACCAGGAAATTGGGGAGTACTTCACAATTATGGGCCCATGGGGCAAGGTAGCAGCAGTAGGGCCTGACAGTGAAGGCCCCATCTATCTGAAAGAAGACCTAGAGGCCAATAATAATAATACTCTCAGCTTCCATGAGTGTTGGCCCAAACCTCAGTGCCCTTTGCACCCCAAGGCTAATGTCACAAGTTCCAGAGTACAAGGCAGAGTGCTGGAATGCCCAGGCCAGGAGACATTGTGTCAGGGCCTAGGTACATTGGGCACTGGTTAGTGTCTGGGAATGAAGAACAAATAATGAATGAATGAATGAATGCAGTCACCTCCTGAGACACTGAATCCCGTTCTGCCAGTCTGTTTCCCTTCCAGCTCGCTGAGAGGTCTCAGCTTCCCTGGTGCACCCCTCTTTGTTTATAGGTGGAGAGCTCCTGGAGGGAAGGAACCAGAAGTTAAGCCTTTCTTTCAGCAAGGCGAATAGGCCGGCTGCTCCCCTAAGCCTTGCTTTTCTCTTCTGAGAAATGAGCAAGCTGCCTATCTTGTTGCCTTACTCATGGACTGAGCTTGAGGACACATGAGCTGGGCTGGTCAACACAGGTCATATGCATGGCAGGGATGTCCCAAGGGTCAGGGAGAGGTGCCTAAGGGGCATACAGACCTGGAGTGGGCTCCTCTTGGGTATCAGGCAGGTAGTGGACAGCCGCATGGGTTGGCCATATAGGCTTTGCCGTGGAAAGACCTAGTGTAGCTTGAGGCTCCCACTAGCTCAATCCACAGTGGTCCAGGAAAGGTTATACACAAAGGACATGGTGTTTTGGAAGTATATCTGTGCCATGGAGAGGGAGCCAGATGAAATGGGGGGAGGTTGCATTTTTACTGTGTAGGTGGGGTCAGAGTGGGCTTCACAAAAAAGGAGAAAAGCCTAGAAGGAGAGTGAGAACCATGTGGATATGTACGAGAGGAGTGTTTCAAGGTTAGAAACAGTGTAAAGGTCTTAAGGTGGAACATGGTTACAGCAGAGAAAGGAATAGTGGAGAGTGGCAGGAAGGGAGGCCAGAGGGCCACTCAGCTAGTGTGTCTTTGACCTTTGCGCATGGTGAAGTGGGAGTGTAGGGAGGGATATGATCACTGAGAGAGCATGACAAGGCAGGTGGCCATGGTGGTGGTGAGATGTGCCAGTGGTTTGGTATGAAAATCTGGAAAGACAGAATTGTGGCCAGTTGAGGTGAAAGAGACTAGGGAACAGCAGGTTTAGGGACCATCGTGTTTTGAATACACTAAGCTTGAGATTTTGATGAGGTGTCAATAGGGCAGTGTCTGGAGAGGTCCTGGCTAAGCTATGTCTGTCCAAGGGACCCAAGTAGCCTTGCTCTGTGACCTCCAAGTTTACCACTCCCTGCCTGTGTCCTGTTTTCATCTTCTACTGTTAGGAGTTCATTACCCTTGCCATCCAGCATGTGTTGTGCTTGGTGTGTACTTGAGGGTTGGACTTCTGCAGGCTTTGGAGTGGTGCCTACAGCCAATGTATAGGTTTACACAGGGCACCGCCATATGCAGAGCCCACTCCTGGCCATTGCATGGCCTGTGCCCTCTGTCTGGACTACCCTCTTAGCTTGGCATCTTCACACAGCCAGACTCCAAGACCAGGTCAAGTTCCTTGCCATGCCCTGGTTTCTCAAAGTTTGTTGGACTTCTCTTCCCTCTGCTCTTCAGCCCATCAGGATTGGATATCTGCCTGCTTTGCTTGAATTCCAAGCTCCCAAGGCAAGCCTACATCTGCTCTGCTTACTACTGAATCTGTTCCCGGTGCCCGCATTAGATACTCAGTAACCATCTGAATGAGTGAGTGAGGAATGAATAAGCCAGGTAGGAATTTGCAGAAAGTTGAAAACCCCTGCGAAGTATTTGCCAGTATGGAATCTTGCCAGTCTGGCCTCCTTGCCTCTCCTTTAGCCCACCGAGGACAATATGGGCTCATCAGGCAGAGTGGCTCCTCTCTTCCAGTGCCCTCAGGGATACCAGGAGGTGGGACTACTGAGATGGCATTTGAATCCTCTTACTTACTTCAACTATGCAGCTCTTCCAGCCTGCAGAGGGGATTTGCATTGCCAAGGATTCACCACTTCACCACAGAGCATCCAAGCAACAGGCCCTGGTGTCAAAGGGGATGAGCAGGGACATTCACAAGCAGCTCTTCTTGGCTTGCTCTGAGAAGCCAGGTGCCACACAGAAGCACATTGCAGAATGGGTTTCTCCTCTGCCTGGTCCAGTATCTCTGATGGTGGAATGGGAGGGAACTGGAGCCTGCCCTGTGCTTCTGAGACTATTCCCCAACAGAAGAGCTCTGGCGGAGTAAAAGGAAAGATTTCCTTTTGCTTAAGAGGCCAGTGGGGGTCTCGGTTGTACGGGTGGGTCAGATCCCTTCCTAAAGTTGGAATGGGTCATAAATGGGGGATGACCCTTGTATCCTACTTCTTAAGTTTTGACTATTGGAATCTATCTTGAACGTAGGAGACATGTGGCCCAGGGGCCAGGGCCAGCGCTCAAAAACCAGAGCCTCCACTGGGTTCAAATTCTGGTGGTTCAGCACAGAATGGCTGTGTGGTCCTGGGCAAATTGCTCCATCCCCTCAGGCTCAGAGTTCTTATCCGTGAAGTGGGCATGGGTTGGTTTGCACCCGGCTAAGGATGCTGGGTGACTGGTTGAAGTCACAGAGAGTACCCAGCACACAGTGATGCCCTGCATCATCACTTCCTTGCCCTGGTGCTCAGCTGTTCTTTCTCAGACTTGCCCTCTGGGCTCTCTCCTGATGCAGTAGGAGGTATTGTTTGTATTGCAGGTATTGTATGGATAGATAAATCTATCCCAAAGTGTTTTCAGAAGGCTCTTCTCTTCCAAGCTCAAAGCTAAGTTCTGTAAGAAACCTGATGGGTGGACAAGGCTGCAGTCCTAACCTAAGGTGAGATTTTGTGAAATGTAGTGGGGTCTATGGAGTTGGGAAAGGGTGGGGATCCAGGAAGGCTTCCTGGCAGAAGTGAATTGGCCAGGTTGAAAAGGAATAAGGCCAAAAAACAAGGTCCTAATAGATTGGATTCTGAAGCCTTGACGACTTCGTTTGTACCTGGGTGCCTTCAGGCTTTTTTGTAGAGGCCTTTCCCCTGAGGAAAAACTAGGGACCCTGAAGAAGTCTCTGTCCTCCTTGTGGCAGGAAGCCATACTAAGGACACACACAGAGGATAGCTATGTGTGCCTCAGTGAGGATTTGACTCAGGCTGGAAGGTGGGCAGGTTGTGCAGGAATGGAGATGGGCACATGTGAATCGCAGAGCTGACAGGAATGATTGGTAAAACCTGGACAGGGTCTGTCCTGAATCCTCTAGCCAGGCTTCATTTGGGGGGGGGGGGCAGACACAAGAGGCTAGAGCTCCTGTCTCCCCTTGGTTTACCTGGTGACCTCCACAGGTGTCTCAGCTCACTCAACATTGGGCATGGATCCCCCTGGTTGGGCACAGAGGTCCTGCAGGCATGTACTGACAAAACAGTTTGAAAAACCACAGTGAGGTCCAACCTTATCAACATAGGTGGGAAAATGAGGCATAGATAAGGGAGAAGAAGGTGGACCTGCCCAAAGCCTGTGGACTGTAGCCCCAGGAATCGATATCTAAGTGTGCAAGGGAAAGTACTCTGTGGCAGGGACTAGGTGGAGGCACTGAATGGCCTGCAATGGGGATACAGTGATAGAGATAGGGGAGAGGACAGCCCAGGTCTCAGCCATGCCCTCTCTCCACGTTCTTCTTGCTTCCTGAAAGAAGTGGCTATACCAGTACCTGACCCTCTGCGAGAGCCATGAATTATGCAGGGAAGCCATGGGCCTGGGCAGGCCCATCATAAATGAGCCTTAATAATTCATATGGAGAGGAAACACGGGAAGGGAGGCCTCCCGGGCCAGCAGTGAGGCAGCCTCTGCACATCAGCCCATCTGCTTGCTTCCATGGCCTGGCCTGTCTGCTTTGGCCTGGGCCTCCGTGCCCACCTTAGCCCTAGCCCTCCCGCACCAGGATTGCGTCCCCACCGTACACCTCCTTCCATTTCCATGCTCCATGAGACCTTCCCCAGCTCCTCCCTCAGTACTGCAGGGGCTGCTGGGGTAAAATTGCTCCCCTAGAAGCTGTAGCAATCTATCTCACGGGCCTCTGCCTGCCCTTGCAAAGCCCTAGGCCAGCTCTGGGGAGTGGGGCTGGGGAGCTCCTGCCTAGGCAGTGTTTGGCAGCTCTATGGCTATAACAATATCCATACCATGTTGCTTCCTTTCACTTTGTAGATGACTTAATTGAGGCTCAGAGTGGCAAAATAGATGTTTCGTAGGTCACACAGCAGAATCTGGCAGAAGCTGAAGGAGGCTCAGGTCAGCCATCAGTGTCTTTCTCCTAACCACTATTGGGAAATCTCTTTTCCCGTTCTCAGCCTTCATGTCTCCGGCTGAGGCCTTTCCTTGTCTACGCAGTCCTCCCTAACTGCTAGTCCCCCATGGTCTGCGCTCCCACACAGGTGGTGATACTGTCATCACTTGCTGTGTGACGCTGGATGCTCTCCATGCCTCTCTGGGTCAAGTGGACTGCCTGCCTGGGCTGTCTTAGCCCTGAATGATGCCATTTCCTGGCTCCAGGCCTTGCTCCTTCCCTCCCTCCTCCAGAAAGCTGTTATAGTAAATATGGGGCTAGACCCTGTGCCCTAATTAAAACTGGATGACTGTCTGTGGGGGGAGGCACAAGCTTGCTGACTTCCAGTTGAGCACCAATTAGAAGGAAAAGTTATTTCTCAGCAAAGGAAGGGAAGGGACAGCCCCGTAATTAATAACCTCATTAAGGAGCAGTATTTGGGCAGGGTCCCAAGACACACGTAGTTGACGCCTATGGATATGGACTAATTCAGGCTTCTCCAGCACTAGCCTCTCCCAGCTCCTTGGGGTCTGCGAGGCTCCCGTGTGACAAACTGCCCGCACTCACCCCTCTGTGTGCATGGGATGGGGGAACCCAGGTGCTCAGGGTAGCTCCTTGTCACTCATTCTGAATGTTCTTAAAGGACTTGAATCATAAGTAGGTTGGAGATGGCTAGTCCTCTTTGAGCCCAGTGCCTCAGTTTGTCTGCCTATGAATTGGTAAATGGCTAACTGTACCAGGAGTCAGCTGAGTAACAGGCTCCCTTCTTACTCCGGCTGTTTCCCCTCTGTGGTTTATGCAGTGTGAGGCCAGTGCTGTGTTTCTGACCTCAACTTTGCCCACTTGTCCCCTGGGGAGCGGTTGACTTTGGCTAGGCTCCCATACTCTACCAGCCCTGTCATCCCTTAGCAAAAGATGGATCAAATCAGGGTAGAGACCACCCTGGGCTTTGAGCCCTGAAAGATGCCAGACCCAAGTCTCCTCTGCTGAGCATATAAGCAGGAAACATGCTGGGTAGACAGGAGACCCAAAGGTGTTATGGCAAGGTGGCACATCGGGTCTCCCCTACACTAGGACCTCAGTGGCAGTGCAGGGAGGAGATGTACCCTTTTGGACGACCAAGGTGGAAAAGAACACTGGATGACAAGGAGCCGTCTTGCAGTGCTGCAGGCCTACGTGTGCAGCAGCTATAGTCCTAGTGTTCTCTGCATGGGGCAGTGCTTCTTCTTGCTTCCTTTTTGGGACCTGGGAAGTGAACAAGGGGGTACAACTTAATCTCCATTTTTCACATGGGAAAACTCCTGAAGCCTGAGAGTACTTGTCTGGTCCCAGGGCTTGGAAAAGCCAGGGCTGGACGTGAGCATTCAGGACATCAGCCCCTGCGGTCAGGGAAAACTCTGCAGCAGAAGTGGTTTTGGAAAGGTCATGAGTCTTGAGGAGAACCTTGACTTTTCTTCCATGTGCAGCAAGCCTGAGGCTTAAGAAGGGGCAGTCCATGTTTGTGACCCTGCTGCCTCTGCTCTTTAAACTTTGACCACCAGGGAAAACATACCCTCCACAGGCCAGCAGGAGGTAATGGCCCCTGTACCCACCCCCTTCTTCCATTCTTGGGCTAGATTGGCATAGCAGGGCCTCTGGAGATTCCCCACTCCGTGTCTGTCACTTCTGTACCACTCCTCCATCTGCCCTGTCTATCCCTTTCAGAAGACTGCAGAGGCGCCGAGGTGGGACGTAGCAGGCCAGCTAAAATATAACCCGAATAATTAAATAGCACTTTATTTTAAATTGTTCCTCCCCAGAGCTTGAAGAGTAATCGGCCAGCCTGTCGTGAGAGAAGCAGGAGATGTGGGTTCCGTGGCATTGCCAACCTTGGTTCACCACACCCGTGGCAGCAGGGGGCTTCTGCTGTGCCTGCTCCCTCATATTTCTTGCATGCCCGCTTAGTCCTGTCCCAGCATCTACCTTCCCAGTTCACCTGCTGTCCCACCCTCAGTGTCCACTATTCCCCAGACCCAGTGACTGCCCTGGTAAGATAAGGGGAGGGCTCTAGGCCCCTGGAGGAACAGGGTTTGTCCAAGCAGGCTGCTTGGCATAGGGAGCAGGGCTTTGATGGCAAAAATGCCTTCATGTGTGGTGAGAAACACCTGAGAGGCAGAGCCTAGAGGGGTCTGAGTCCCTCACCCCTGCCAGACCGGCGCCTCTTCTAGACCAGCCTCTGCCTCCAGTGAACAGACCTTTCCCTTCCCTTCTTGCCCCTCTGCTAAGTCCAGCCACCCACACCCATTCATGCCCTTTGAGGTGAACCTGCAGTGTCACCTGTCTCTGGTTTTTTGATTTGTTTAATTATAGATGAGTTTTCTGCATAATTTATTCTGAAAGCCTGGATTATACTGTACAATTAAATCAAATTCTGATCAACAGCTTCACATATAAAATTAACAACTGGCAACAATTTAATCTATGCTGCTGCATCTGCACATGGGCTCTTTCTTTTTCCTCACTGTCCCTGTCCTCTCCTCTCTGCCCTCTTTCCCACCCCCATTCTGGGTGAGCATGTGCAGCTGGCTTCAGAGTTGGAGGTCCCCCTGCTGTGCAGCTTCACCCAAGGCCTCCCAATCTGGTAGCTGGGATTTCAATAATTCTTTCTGCTAGAGGGGTCCTCACAACTTCTCTAAAGGGTGACTTTGCTCCCTTGCTTGCTGGTGACAACCCTCCCTTTCCCTACTCCTTCTGGTTTTGGAGACCAAGGCTGGTATCCCTTAATACATGGTATAATCTTCTGTCCTGCTGGGGCTGCTTAGCCTGCCAGGCCTTCTCCACAACACTCTCATTCCATCTACCCTCCCCCACAGGCAGGAATTCATAAAACATTTCCTGATCACTCAGGGGGCCTTAGGTCTCGGGGGAAGGGACAGTATTGAATGAGATTCTAGTCTTAGTCTGCCTAGTCATACTACTACCCATGAAGGTAACTATCTTAGTTTCTTTTTCATTGCTGTGACACAATACCTGACATCCACAGCTTACGGAGGAAAGATTTACTGTAGCTCATAGTTTCAGAAGGTCTCAATCTGTTTGTGGGTAGGTGGCTGGAAAATGGTGGAATCACATGGTGGGGCCGCAGCTAGAGCTGGAGCCTCCCAGAAGGCAGAGATCCTCACAGCATGGTGGAACAGAGAGACTGGGAGGAAGGGTGGATCCACCACATGCCCCTCCAGGTCAAGCCCCAAGCATCTGCCCCTTCCAGCCAGGCTCCACCTCTCATCTCTGTCGTGTCCCCCATAGGAACATCAGGCTTTTGGGGAACACTTCAGATCCAAACCACGACAGTAACTGTATTTGTCCATTACAGCTCTTCAGCCACTCATTAGCCCTGTTCACAGGTGGGAAAGCTGAAGTTCCAAGAGTTTAGGACTCTCCAACACCGTACAGTTCCCCTGAGGCTTCCCAAAGGCTGCACTGTCCTAGAGAGATCAGCTCATGGGCCTGGATTCCTTCTAAGCATATGACCTTGAGCCCATCCTTGCTAGCGCAGTTTTGCCTGAGAGATGAAGCTTCAGCACCTTAGGTCCAAGCACAGTACAGAACATGTCTCAGTCCCCAGCCTCTCTCATCCTCACCAGTCATCAAGTACCTGTAGCCCCTGGCTGTGTTGTCTTTTACCATTCTCTCCTCACTGTCTTGCTAATTGGACACTTTCAAGTGCTTAGAGATAAGCAGTGTCTTTTCAGCAAAAGCATGGAAAATCACAAGAAGGGGGAGCTAGCAGGAAAAGCTTGCAGGTAAACTCTCTGTTGGGAGTTTGGCCCATGAGCAGCACCCTCTGGCCAGGAGGCATTGGCCCAAGTTAATGGGAGCCTGGACAGGATTTGGCCAGCTTGCTTTTGACCCAGCAGTCCTGTGAATCCCAATGCATCTTTCATTCTTCCAGAGCTCCCACACCCTCCTGTAGGTATGAGCTTGGCTGGGTCTGGCTAGGATTAGACTAGGCTTGGTGGGTGATATTCTGAACTTTGACTCAGGAATACTACAGAGACATAGACACCTCCTATCCTCTTCAGTGCCCATGTGTCACACTCTAGAGCTGGGACACTGCCAGACCCTAAAATCCACAAAGTCATATTTCTATGGCAGTGAAATCAATTCTTCAATTTTCTGCCATGTCTTTTTATCTCTAGGACATACATATTGCCTTCCTAATTGGGTTTGATTTAGGTGAAGAATCAGAATAACTTGTTTTCCCTGTCATTGTGCTGATAGACAGTGAGCCAGGGTATGGGGTCTGCCTGTCATGCCCAGGATGCCAGACTCAGGGATGAAGCCACACCTCAATCCCTGGATAGTGTATGTGTATCACATTGGACCAGTCTTTAGAACCAGTAACAGAATCTAGAGTGGCTCAGCCTGTGGGTATGACTATAGTGCTGTGTGTGTGTGCGTGTGTGTGTGTGTGTGTGTGTGTGTGTGTGTGTAGTATTTGTGTGTGTCAGAGAAAGATAGAAAATGAAGGAAAAGAGTATGTACATGTGTCCTATGGTTTTCTTCTCCTAAAATTGTGTTACTGTTGAAGTAGCCTTTTTATACAAAACAATGGTGATTATATTAATAATGTGCTTTCTGAGCATAATAAAATCTTAGCATCCATGTCTATTCTCTCAGTTAATTTTCTTTCACTTATCTGTGAAATCCCAGGAACAGAGACCTACAGGCATACTAGAAGAGTCTACAATCTGGGGTGGAATCTGTCGTGCACTGGTAAATGTTGTCAGTTTGTTCTCCGGGGAGAAGAATGTGATTTCTAGTATTTACTGGCTTCTATGGTATAAATGCTCCCACTGTGACCAAGGTGATGGCACTGAATACAAAGTTGGGAAGAGGTGTATACATGGTTGGTATTTGTATGTTGGCTCTTGTGACTCCAACATACTTCTGAGACAAGTCCTCTGGCTACTTTCCTGGGCGGGTGATATCAGGCAAGTCATATAAACCTTCTGTGTCTTAATTTCTTCATCTGTAAGTTGGGGTGATAATGTTTGCTATCTCTGTGAGGGTTAGCATGAGAGAGCATGTGACAGGCTGTCACCAAACTTTGAACATAGTGGATGCCCTTACACATATTAGTTTAAGAAGGATTATGATTGGCATTTTGACACCTGGACCAGTGAATGGCTGAGGTCAAGATCAGGGCCAGGGCAGAGCTGTTGATTCCCATTTGGGGATTAGATCCTTGCCGTGGCCCATTTGTCAGACACCATCTTGTCTAGGTACAGGATGACGGGACAGCCCATCCCAATGTCAGCATCTAGGGCTCTAATATCTCAGGCTCACAAAAGAGCTGCCTGCCACATTGTCCACACACAGCCAGGACCAAGACATCAGTGCCTTTGTGGGCAGTGGCCAGACCAAGAAGCTTGTGTATTGTCTGATGCTCCTTGGCCTCCCCAAGCTGGCAGCTGAGGCCTGTTTGACCTTCTTAGCCCAGCCTTCAGCCTGGCCTCCACCTGGACACAGGGTTAGATTCTCCTCTGTGGTGGGAGCAGAAGAGGTTATGGCTCAAGCACAAGCTGAAGCTAATACCTTTTTCTTTTGATGTTGATTTTTTTTTCCCCATCACAGTCTTGACATTCAGCTTGGCAAATTGCAATTAGTGGTCTGCCTGCCTCCTGCTCTGAGTTCCCATGCCAACCAACCTGGGCACACACAATGGCATGGGCCCAGCCCCCCAGCCACAGGCCTGAGGAGAGATGTGGGTTGAGGGATCATGGTAAATGCCTGTGCTCTTCTGACACAGGGAGCCAGAAGAGAGGCTTGGTTCTAAGTGACAGTATGGGAGATGACGGGCCCAGGGAGGGGTGTTGGGACCAGATGCCACCTTCCTAGCATCACTGTACCCCTGATGTGCCCTATAGACTCTGCTTGACCCTTAGCTTATTTAAATATTGGTGGCAATTCTCCTGTGGGTCCTCCCAGGAAAAGCCTTGATTTGTGGAATGGGAGTGTATCAAATGGAAGAGGACATTGAGGTCCCTTTTCAAACACATTACAGCAGGGAGCCTTATTTACAGGAGAGGGCATCTTAGTGGTATGGAGAAAGTCTTTGGGTGGCACCTGGCAAAAGCTCATATTATCAGGCGTGATTGAAGCCTTTCCTCCAAATAACTTCCATTTTCCTGGGAGTGGGGATGAGATTACAACACCATGTGGCCCACCTGCCCATCCTGGCCACTCACAAAGATTCCCTGAACAGTGCCCTTGGCTCACTATTCTCATGTGTTCTCTGACACTCTCGTAGATGGCCCCATATTATCCTCACATCCCAGGGGAGACACCAATGAGTTAAAATGGCCCTAGGCAAGAGCAAGGAATGTGCATCAGAAGGACAGAAGTAAAGATATCCCTATTTGCAGTTGACATGATGCTCTACATAGAAGACCCAAAATATCCACACAAAGACTCTTAGAACGAACAAATAAATTCAGTGAAGTAGGAGGTTATAAAATCAATACCTTCACATCAGTAACATGCCTATACACCAATATAATGAGTCCAAAGAGGAAGAAATACAGAAAACAAGCCCCTTCATAATAGCAATAATAAAATAAAATACTCAAGAATAAACCTCACCAAAGAAGTTAAAGATGTATACAAAGAAAACTACAAATAGTAAAGAAAGATTGAAGAGGACTTTAGAAAATGAAAAGACATCCCATGTACTTGGATAGGAAGAACTAATATTGTCAAAATGGTCATATTCCCAAAGCTACTGTACAGATTCAATGCAATACCAATCAATATACCAACTATATTCCTCATAGAACTAGAAAAAACCTTAAAATTTATATGGGACCAGAAAAGACCCAGAATCTCTAAAGCAATTCTGAGTAATAAGGACAAAACTGGAGGAATCACAATCCCAGACTTCAAAAAATATTACAAAGGAACAGTGATTAAATCTACATGGTACCAGTATAAGAACAGACAAGAGAACCAGTGGAACAGAATTGAGGATACTGAAACAAATCCAAACACCCTTAGTCAAATGTTCTTTGACAAAGGGCCCAAAACAATCCACTGGAGAAAAGACAGCATCTTCGACAAATGGTGCTGGGAAAACTGAAACTCCACATGCAGGAGAATGAAACTAGACCCATTTCTGTCTCCACACACTAAAATCAGATTAAAGTAGATCAAAGAACTAGACATCAAAAAAGAAACACTGAACTTACTGGAAGACAAAATAGGTAAAACCCTAGAAGACATAGGGACAGGAAAGGAATTTCTGAACAGATCACCAGCTGCACAAGAAATCTCAGCAAGAATCAACAAATGAACTGCATTAAACTAAAAAACTTTTGCACAGCAAAAGAAACAATCAGCAAGTTTAAGAGACAGCCCACAGGGTGGGAAAAGTTATTCACCAGTAACACTTCAGACAAAGGCTTAATGACTAGAATATACAAGGAACTGAAAAGCATAAAACTTGCTAAAATAAATGATCCCATCAAGAAGTGGGCAGCTGAAATGAAAAGAAACTTCACAGAAGAAGGACAAATGGTCAACAGCACATGAAAAGGGTTCTTCATCATTGGCCATCAGAGAAAAGCAAATAAAAATAACATTGAGGTTTCACCCCATTCCAGGGAGAATGGCCTACATCAAGAACTCAAAAGACAATTGTTGGTGAGGGTGCAGAAAAAAGAGAGAACTCCACTCCACTCCTGGTGGGCATGCAAGCTGGTACAACCATTACAGAAAGCAGTCTGGAGGTTCCTTAGGAAGCTGAGAATAGAAATTCCATTTGATCTAGCTGCTGCCCTACTGGGCATGTTCCCAAAAGTAATAAAGTCAACATACCAAAAAGACACATGCATATCCATGTTTATAGCAACAGAATTCATAATAGCCAAACCCTGGAAACAACCTACCTGCCCATCAATACAGGAATGGTTAAAGAAGATGTGGTACCTATACCCAATGGAATATTATGCAGCTATAAAAACAGATATGAAGTATTTGAATGAAAATGGGGGCACCTAGAGTCAGTAATGCTCAGTGAAATGGACCAAGCACAAAAGACTGACTATAGATGGGTGTCCCTCTTATGAAATGCCCAAAAATAATAACATAAAAAGGCCCAAACATGAACAGCAGGGTAGAAAGAGAGGCAGAGGTCAGATAGGAAAGGGGTGAACCTCTGAAAAAGAGATGGACGTAGATGCTCACTAATTTCCCAAACCTCATGTTTCTAATGTGTAACAGAATTTGGAATTCATGTATTTACAAAAAAATGTTAAATTTTATATCATGTGAATTTTTTACCACAAAATTATTTTTTTAAAAAAAGAGGCCCTTGGGTGGCAGCAGGGAGACCTTCTCAGACTTGTGACTCAGATGAAGCATTTGTGAGGCTTGCTAGGCCCATAGAAAAGTGTGATGGTCTGCACTGGACCATTGGGGGATTCAAACTGAGGATCTAGCAATAGGCCTGTGATAAGTCTCTGTCTACTACGATACTGGCAAGGTGAAAGCCCTGCGAGCCAGAAGCTCTCCATTTGCACTGTTCAGATGAAGCCCAGAGCGTCAGGAATTCACTCAAGGTTAGTTACATGACGGCTTGGTAGTGACAGCAGTATTCTCTCCCTTTCCTCAGGTCTCACTTAGCTGTATCATGCCCCCTTCCTCCCTGTTATCCAAAAGTTCTCATGTTCAGAGCAGCTACAACGATCTGGCTCTTCACAATGAAAAATAGCTTCCCTGCCGGCTTCTTGGAGCTGCCGGACTCCCTCAGTGCATTCATAATGCACTCCTCTTTCCCCCTAGCTGCCCAACGGTGTGTGAGGAGAGCCCAGGCCTCTAGGGCAGGACTTCAAAAGGGAAGCACAGGTGTGCTCTGGTTTCTTGATTCTTTTTCTCCTCTAGTGAAAATTGGGTTGAGTCTGTAACTGCCCTTGTTCCCCCAGGTGGCCCGGGCTGAATTGGCCAGGCTCCCGCTGGACCCTCCTGACATCTCTCTTCTCTCTTTGCACATAGGATGCAGCACTGGGCCCGGCGCCTGGAGCAGGAGATAGATGGCGTGATGCGAATATTTGGAGGTGTCCAGCAGCTCCGCGAGGTAAGCCTGGTGCATTCACTTTCCCTCTGGGGTTCTTTCCCAAGTGTGAATGAGGAAATAGTTCAGATATGCAGAAGATCTGGTATTGTTGAGGTCTGGCATGGTGGGATACTGATGGACCCAAAGCGATGACTCCTTGGGGTCTTGGTCTGCTCTTCTCGGGGTGACTGTTGGAGCAATCACTTGTTGGCGCTAATGGTCCTGGACTCTGGGGGGTATTGGTGCTTTTCAGGTGGGCAAGTTGTGTGTTTGAGGCAGCACCTGGGATGAAAATCCAGGGGCTGCAGAGTGTGGGGGAGCCCAAGCAACTAACAACTAAATAAGTAGTATGGCCAGGCCAGACAAGCCTGGGGGGACAAGGCCGGAACTGGTGCTCATGGAGTGGCAAGCCTGTGTTCTGCCGGGATGAGGGATCAAGGTACGGGGAGGGGTGATTGATTAAGCACCAGCGACCACATTCATCCTGGGAGATTATGTTAATGTTTGAAATAGTGATGTGAAGAGCAGGTCATCCGTCACCCCCAGAAGGCTGCAAAATGTGTTGCTGTCAGGCCACAGGCTCTGAAGCTGTCACTCTTTCTGTGGAAATATGGAGGCTCAGAGATCTGGGCTCTTGGAACACTGAGGGTGGAACTCCTGAGGATATCTTTGCTGGGGCCTGGGCTGGGGGTCCTGGGCGAGAACTGAGGAGGGAGTTAGTGGAGATCTCTCCTGCTGATAACTGGCCTTTGAACAAAAGAGAAGGTAGGGTTGTTCTTGGGATTCTGTTGAAAGTGCAGGCCCAGGGTTTGGTGATTAGATGATGCACTGTGTTTCTGCTATCTCTCTTAGGTCAGGTCTGAGGTCAGCAGAGGTGACCTCTGGGGTATGGGCTGTGAGGTCATTCTCAGTCCTTTCTCCACAATCAGCTTCTACACATGCCCAGAATACAGGGTGGGGGCAGTGTGTTGACATTGTTTGTGAAGGTAAGACCTCTGGCACAAATAAGGCTAATCAGAGGTGGCTAACAGTGGGTAATATGGCAGAGAGGGAGTTCCAGGTCTGGAGGTCTGAGCCATCAGCTTGTTTGGTGTCCTGTTTGCAATGGCCCAGGTCTCTGAACCTCCTTTTCCTTGTTGCTGGGCTTGAATTGCAGTAGCTCCCAGCCCACTCCTCTTGTGAACTCTCAATGACTCAGCTGTGCTTGGAAGCTGGCAGAGCTATTAGAGAAAGCTCTGTAGGAAAAGCTGTTCCGGAACAGGAGTCAATCTAGGCTCAGGAATAGCACTCAGCACTAACTAGGATCTAAGAGCATTGCCAAGTGCAGCCGTGTAGGTTAATGCAGGAATGATAGTTTCCTGGAATGAGCATCATCCAGTTCTTTGCTGGGACATGGGATGTACCGGTTAAGAGTCTTCCATGCTTTGAGTCTTCAACTCCAGAATATTGTTTATTTTATACTCACGGGCAATGCAGACCTTGAATGTTTGTCCATGAGAAAATAGTGTACACACTTTATGCTTGAGACTTGGATTTGCCAGCTTCCTGGGTAGAAAGACCCGAGATGGAATCCTGGCTTAGTGGACCATCTCCTGCCCCTGGATAAGACCTAGACCCTCTCTGCTCCTCGTTATTGACCCATGGCACAGCTGGGAAACTTGACTGGAGGATGAGATGGTGACTATGACAGTGGGCAGAACATTTGTCAATAATGCCTTCTTAAAAATCAAATTTGAATTTCTCTTAATCATTTTCACTTGTAGGATGTATTCCCTCCCTTTCCAGACTCTTCATGAGTTATGTGTCTTCCCTTACCCCACACATTCTGCAGTGACTAAACTGTCACGTAGCTGGCTTGTGGCAGAGCTGGGATTTGGGCCTGGACTCCTGACTCCTGTTCTAGGATGCTATTCCTCCTCTGGAAGGGTATACAGAGGAGCCTGAGGCAGTGGAGAGCTGGGCTGGAGCAGGGCTGTGCTTGGAGTGGCGGGCAGGCAGAGAAGTGCTGACCAGGCATCCACTCCTCCTGGCAGCCCTGCCCCTGCCCATGGCTGCCAGCTCTCCAGCAGCTATCTTGCTCCAGTTTTTCTCACCTGCTTCCTCAGCTCCTTACTTCCTGCTGACAGCTCTGGGGCTGCTTCTTGGCACAGGACATTCTGGTGAGGTGCAGGGATCAGGTGGGCATGGGAGTTGAGTTCTGGAGGAAGAGTGTAGCTCCATGGAAGAAGCAGGAAGCCTGCCAGTGGGCTCCCTCTACAATGGCTCATACCCAATTCTGACCCTCACCCCTCTCGCCGTCTCTTTCCTTCCAGTGCACATTAGAGGACCCATGCTTCCATCCCATGCCTGGCTCTGACAGGTCAGGAAGGCTGCTTGGAATAGTCCTGACCCAGCTGCCAGTGCTGCTGTGAACCCTCACTCTGGCACTGCCAAGATGACAGTCTCGATCCCTGTGAGAGCTGCCCCTCCTCACCCCCGCACCCCACCCCAAGCTCATTCTGAGCTGCTCCTGAACACCTGCAGCTGAGTTGATCCTGGTACCTAAGCCCTCCCTGTGGCTGCCCTCCCTGCCTGCCCCAGTCCTAGAGGCTACCCCACCCCCAGTAGCTTGGAGCCTTGAGGGCTGGCAGCTGCAAGAGAGCAGAAACTGCAGACAACTGCATTTGGGAGCATTTTCCTTGCCTTGGCATTTTCTTTCTCTGTACTTTACCATAATCCCATGGGGCACTGCTGAGGGTAGGCGGTGGCCCCTTTACAGATTGGAAGCCATGACATACCTTGGCAGGGCATGGGACCTGTCTGAAAATCCACCATGATTCCTTATCTAACCTCCTAGTCCAGTGCCTAGTCCAAACTTTGAATCCTGCTGTGGCCTGCTGTCACCCCACTCTCAGACTTAGCTAGACCAGCCTGAGCCACTCCCTCCTGAATACCCCACTATCCCAACCTCTTGGCTCACTCTAGCCTTGAATAGGCCACAAAAATATGAGTCCTGAGCGGTCTGTCCCTCCTAAGCCTGGGGCTGAGGGAGGTAACCTAAGCTGCTTTTCCACCCTCCCCCGTTGGCACCATATTGTCCAGACCTGGGGGGAGAGCAGAGAGCATATGCTTAGTCTCTGAGCTCATTTACATAATTAGGCTGATCAGGATGAATAATTCATCCAGTGCCCAGGGGTTCACTGGGAGGATGTGGAGATGGACAGGTCTCCCATCCAAAGCCCAAGTCACTCTGATGAGTACAGCCAGGGACCTCCTCCCTTCTGGCTGGCATCTAAGGCACAGGGGGAACAACTCTGAGGACCTTGAGGGAAAGCAAAGCAGGGGGCATTATTGTCAGACATGAGAAAGAACCATTTAGCTCATTATTTGCACTAGCCCTGGAATGGGTTTCTGACTTTTCTTAAGAAAGCTTCTTTAAAGGGCAAGAGCCTCTGCCTGGGGAGAGGAGGGGGAGGCTGCTTGGCCAGAACTGGCCTGGGAGAAGGACCTGGGATGGGATGGCCATGTCTGGGGACCACAGACTACCTCTGAAAAGGCTCAACCCAAGTCTAGACTGATGAGAGCCTTTCCAAATCCATGTCAGTCCCCAGTCCCTCACCTGTCAGGCGGGACAGAAATAGCATGTTGCCGTACCCACATTCCAGGCTGCCTTAGCCCCCTTGACAACCTTCGTTCAGCCACGTGCTGCAGGTGATTTTCATGGCCCTATCATACAGATGGAGAAAACAAGCCACTGTTTCCATCCGTCCTGGCAGGCCAGCCCTGCGTGAGGGTGGTGAGGTGGAGGTGTTTAGGTGGAGGAACTACTTGGTGAGCACCTCAGTTGGACTGTGGAGTCCGCCTCCACACAGTGCAGGATGCCAGGACTCAGGGATTCCCACCGCAAGCCTCTTGCTCTCCTTTCTCCTGCTGTACATCTCTGAGCAGTCTGTGGTCTGTGAGGACCCCACCTCTTACAGGGACACACCAAGAATAACATTTCTGCACCAGTGTTGGTGTCGTAGTCCTGCCCCATCTTGTTTGTCCCTAATCCAGGACCCTGTCTGCTCAGTGTTCTCAGGGATGAGTAATTACTAATTGCAGAATGCCACATCTGTAGCTGACTCCCAGCACAGACCTAAGATTGGCCATGTCCAGCCTCTTTTCCTGAGAGTCTCAGGGCGGCAGGACAAAGCTCCTTCTGTGGGTGCCTTTGAGATAGGACTCTTCCTGTCCCTCTTTATCTCCCTCCCTCCTCCCCATCTGACAACACACACTCATAGGCTTCAGGGGTATTGACTGAGACTGATCTAGCCCCATTTTGGGAGGGTGCTACCTGTCATCCTAGGTGAGGGTTAATAGTGTCCAAGAGTGACAGGGAGCCTCACAAACAGAGGAGCTGGGCCAGAAAACGAAGAAGACAGTTGGGCAGAGGGAGATACTAGAGGACAGACACAGTCCTGGAAGGGCCAGATAAGGGGAGTGCAGAGATTGTGACCTCAGGCCCCATAGACATCTTTTCAACACAGTGCTGTGGTTCACATGCATCCTGAGCAGTAGGCAGCAGCTCCTTGGCCAGGGACCCCATGCATGCAGACCTGGTGCAGGCTGCCCCAGTTGATGTGCTGAGAGTCAGCTGGGGGTGGAGGTGAAGCAGCCCAACCAAACCACACCCATCCTTTTCCTAGGGTCTCTGTAGTCTCCAAATCATCCTCCTAGGGGCTCTGCACATGCTCATTGTACAACCCCCACCCCTTTACCAACCACATCCTGGTAAGGCCCAGTGGCATCCTCTTCTCTCCTGGCACAAATGATTGGGATGTGGGGCACATTGAGGTGGGGATTGGTGGGGGGGAGGGGTTGGGTGTGAAATATGCCGCTGGGTAGGGATTGCTGTCACTTGCCTCCCTTAAAACCCACATATATTATTCTTTAATGGAAAGTTAATTGTCTTATTATTCCCTCCATATGGTCCTCTTGCTCGGCACCCAGCGGGGATGCGTGGGGCTGAGGAGGGGGGCTCATGGGAGGGCGCCTGGAACGTGATGAGGCCACAGTTTGAGCATAATTAGGTACGGGGAGGCGGATGCATAGGAGTCTGGCCAGGCCCTACCTAGGCCCCTTCCCCCCAAGCCCAGCCCGCTCCTACCTCTTTCCTCCTTGGATCCTGCCCTGGGGTGGCCTGCCTGCATACTCCCTCTCCACTGTGAAGCCTGGAGTGCTCTCCGCTGAGCACTGTGTGGGTAGATACAGGCTTGGATGAGAAGTGGTTGTAACCCCCTACCCCCAAACCGACTGAGTATACACTCTCTGTTGTGGCTTGGAGGGAAATATCTACTTTTGAAGGACTTTCTAACAGCCATTGCATCTAAGCCCTCCTGAAGCTAGCTAGGTTAGCTCTCCCAATACTTACATACTGACCCCGGAGGCATAAGGGAAGGTGGAGGGGTGCCCCAGGACACCTGCCCTAGGGCTCCTGGCGGCCATCCTTTCCTTGTCACCAGCCACGTGGGCATTTCCCCACACCAGAGGGTCCTCCATGACTGCTGAGGCTAGGCCAGTCCCTAGTGTCCTTCTCAGGCCTCCCCTTTTCCTGCTGCCTGGGAACATAAGGGTAACATGTTACAGTGCCTCACAGCATGGAGGATGCAGAGACAGGAAGGTCCAGATGGGCTCAAGGAGTGACTAGGCAGTCACCCCTTGCTCCTGGCTGGGGAAACTGGGCAGGGAGCCCTGCTAGGAGGCCTGGGATTTGGGATAGCCTCAGCAGAGAGGTACTATGCAGGTCTCTGTGGAGTTCCTGGGTGTGGAGGCGATGGATCTATAGGAAAGCATCTTTGGGTGGACTCAACTAGTGGCACAGGCATGGGGGAAGGGGCTCCTGGCTTTGAGCTTGGGTGAAAAGGGCACCATGAGGGCACTTCCAAGGAATGGGGAAGAGCTCAGAGCTGGGGAAGCAATTAGTGCAAGCTGTGCCTCCTGAGGACAAGACTGCCTGTGGTCCCCCAGGTGAGGCAGAGCTAGATTTGAACCTAGAGCTTGTGCCATGGTAACCAAATAGTGGATGGTGGTGGTAAGAGTAGTGTGGGTGGCAATGGCAGGTCTGGACTTTGGCACACTGTGAACTTGGGGATATTGTTCTGCCTCTCTAGGTCTCAGTTCCTCAATCTGTACAGTGGAAGTTCAAGCAGTCCTATCCTCATGAGACATATGAGGATCTCAAGAGAGCTGGAACAAAGAAAGGCTGCAGACACAACCTTGCAGATGTGAGAGTGCCTTTGTGCCCTCTCCACTAGTACCGATTGTTTACCCTTCCAGGGGTTGGTCATAGTTGTGGAAAGGTCAGATGCCCAAGATGTCCTCTATGTTTGGCTCAATCCAGGAATTTGGAAATTGGTTCCTTCTTCTAATATTACCATGACATCTTTTGCTGACATCTCACTAGAATAAATATAAAATCCCCTAAGCTGGGGCAAGGCTTGAAGAAACAGACCTGTCAGCCAAGGAAGGCTAGTGGCTTCTTCCCAGAAACCCAGGGAGCCCACTGCAGATGCACACTCGGGGAGGAGGTGCCAGTACAGGGAAGGCCCTTGGTACTAAGATGTCCTGAGTTGGTTTCTCCTGTCAGACAACAAGTTGGCAGAATGTCTCCCAGGTGCTGCCAGAAGACGATGGGAACTGGCATGGGCTTTGTGGCGGCTGGTGTACAAAGCTACTGAGCTGTGTGCTGTCCCCAGATGTTAGCCCTAGGAATGAAGAGGTTAGTGGGTCAGAAAGTGGTGTGGCTGAGGCCAGGGCTGAGGATCAGGTATTTGTGAGTGGCAGCTATAGGAATCCCTGAGGTTTCTGACTGTGGTCCTTCCTTTTAAGGAAGAAACTGCCAGACGGTGTGAGCAGAAGCTGTGCAGGCAGCCAGTAATGCTCCTGTTGGATGCTCCTTGGATCTGGGCCCAGTTGTGCAGACCTATAATCCCAGCACTCTGGGAGGCTGAAGCAGGAGGATTGTAAGTTGAAGCCCAGCCTGGACAACTTAGTGATTTAGCAAGATCCTATCTGAACATCAAAAAAGGGGATGGGGGAGATGTAGCTTTGTGTAAAGGCTGTGGGTTTAACCACAGTATTAAAAGAAGAAGAAGAAGAAGAAGAAGAAGAAGAAGAAGAAGAAGAAGAAGAAGAAGAAGAAGAAAGAAAAGAAAAATGCTGCTCAGGAACCCTTGGTTTCACTGTAAAGTTCTTCCTCAATCTTTCCATCTTGGGAGTGTGGGAAATTTGTCCACCTTTCCTAAAATAAGACCCCCTCAGCTCCCTTCTACATGGAAAGCATATCCTCGTGAATACGTATCCTGTAGCATCTCCAGAGAGGCTGTCATTGCAGCAGGATAGCCAGGCTCAGCTCCTTTTAGAACACAGCCCTTGCAGCATGTGGGTGTGACCAGGGTCTGCTCCCCACCCGCTAGCCTCACATCTGTCCCTGAAGAGTGATGGAGTTGCTGTGCTGTGGTCAGAGCCAGGGGCTGGTCTGGATGATCCAGGGTGGGAGGTGGGATAGGGAGGGTGGAGGGCCCAATGGGTTTCCATGCTGGGCCACAGGGGAAGGCCGACCTGATCTGCATTCCTTCCTACCTCCTACAGGCCCGTCCATTGCTGGATCAGTAGCAGCCACAGGGACACTTGCCTCAGATTCATGGAGCCCCAAGCACTTAACAGAGGCAGAGAAGTAATTGATTTTGACAAACCACAGCTGGCCCCAGGGGCAGCATGAGCAGCATTTACACGACCAGGCAGGAAATGGAAGCTCTGTGTGGCCTGCCTCCACTTTCTCTTAAGTATAGCTGCTGTCCCTCTGTGAGCAGAGATTTCATTGTTGGAGAAAGTTACAGATCCACAAACTCTCTGTCTTTCCTATACCTTTCTTTCAGCCCTGGGTTCTGGTGATTCTGAAACAGGGCTGCGCTGTGCCATGTAAAGGGAGAAGACTGATGTGGGGTGTGAGTCCTGGGCAGATTCCTCAGCACCATCCTTGGCCATCTTTGGTTTCTCATGAGCCAAGAACCAAATGACTGACACTCAGACTGGAGTGCCTGGCTTCAAGTATGCATACCAGGGCAAGAGAGCATAAAATCTAGGTGGAGAAGTGGTTGTGCACTTGTATATGTACAAATCAGTAGGTAAGGCACCCACAAGATTGGCATGAGTAGGTACTCAGCTAGTAACTAGTCATTGGTTGGATAAGCAAAGGGTAAGGCATCTGAGGACCGAGAGGGAATAACTGGGGATCTGACACTGTCCCACAAGTCCTTGGGCACCATCTAGCCCCACATGGGGAAACAGACCAGAGCATCAGGGTTGGACCTTGGTGCTAGATTCCTTGGAAAAGTAGGCTTGCATGGTGTTGCCAGGATTCAGTCCAACATGGTTTGTGAGGAAACAGAGAGTACAGGCTTTGCAGAGAAGCCCTAGAGAAGAGCTGGCTGCATCAGTATGCTGGCTTCTAGATGCTAGGCTGAAACTAGGAAGGCCATTCCCAGTGACTTGAAGATTTGGTTGGGGTGGGATAGCAAGGAGCTACCCCTACCCTCAGGTACCCTCAGGTTATCCTCTCCCCGTCTTCACGAGATGACTGTTACCACCACCACATTCTCCTCATCTGTTTCCTCCTCCTCCTCCTTCATTGTCATTGTGGTCATCATTGTACTAAGAATGCAACTCAGGGCCTTGGCACTAAGCGCCGTTTTTAATTGTTTATTTTGGGATAGCATCTCGTTAAGTCATTAGCTAGGTTTCCCAGGCTGCACAGCAACTTGCAATCTTCTTGCCTCCACCTCCTAGAGTGTTGGGATTATAAGAGTATACTCCTATGCCCAACTAGACTTACTCTTCCAAATCCACTTGCTATTTTCCTCACTCTCTCCCACCTTCTCCATACCTCTACCCAGCATTAAACCCAAACTATAGCTGTTCTCCTTCAGCAGGTCCCCTAGATCATTGATGAGGCCAGTTGAGTCTGAGGCTCCTCACTGCTGGCAGCTTTGGCATCCTGTGGTTTGGTGTAACCACACGTAGGCTATGAGGAACCTTTGGCAGGCTCAGTCTAGTGATCTCAGCATATGAAAGCATGGCCAGAGGACACAGGTATGCCCAAGCCTTCCAGGAATCCAATAGAACATGGGCATTTAGACCTGGAAGGCAACCAGTTCTGGTGATTGTTGTCCCATGACTCACTGAGAGACGCAGTGCCTGACTTGCATGACCTGCTTTGCGTGTGATAGCACATAGGATGGTCATGGCAAGTGGAAGACATTATCAGGGGTAGAAGATGCTGCTGGGGAGGAGAGCATCCATGTGCATGTGTGTAGATGAGAGTGTGTGTACCTACGCATAGGTACTGCAGATGGGGGCGTGAACAAATGTGTGTGTGCCCAGGAAAGCAGTGGTCATGCCTGTGAGTGTTCCACATGCGGGCGTAGATCAGGGAGTGTGTATGTATGTGTGAAAGTGGACAAATACATGTTTCTGAGTGTGGAGATATGCACAGCCAAGCATAGGGTAGCCATGCATGGCTGGGGGAAGGCATATGCCAGGAGTTCTGTGTCACCTTGGCCCATGAGAACTACTTAACTGATTAATTAGAAAAGCTGAGAAGTCTCAGTTGTGGATAAGCAGCACACAGTCACACATACACTGCCACACACACACACACACACACACACACACACAGACACTCACACACACGAGTTTCCCCATGCCTACCTGGTGAACATCCCCTGCAGTCACCACCTGCTCAGCTACTCTGAGATAGGATAGTGTATCAGTCAGTTAGTTGTGTCTCTAGCCCGAGATGGAGGCTGGACCAAGTGACCCCACTGTGCAGAGCAGTTCTTGTTATCCTCAATCCAGTGCTCACAGAGTCTGCGTGGCGAAGCCACCAAGAGCCTTGTCCCCATTTCACAAAGGTGGAGCTCTGGCTGGTAAGGGAACACTGGACAAAAGCTTTATTTCCAGGCTCTAGACTTCCTGTTGCAGGAGCCATCTTCCAAAGCTTGTGGATGTGGGCAGAGTCTTCTGAAGTGAGCACTGGCAACCCCTCCTGTCCTGACCTAGGATCCACCAAAGAAGGTTTTCGTTGTTGTTATTGTTTTGTACTAGGGATTGAGCCCAGGGTTTTCACACTTGGTCACCTCCCTACCCCATTTTTTAGTTTTGATTTTGAGAAAGGATCTCACGAAGTCACTGAGTTGCTCAGGCTGAGCTTGCCCTTGTCATCCTTCTGACTCAGCTTCCCAGAGTGCTAGGCCTATAGGCCTGCAAGAGGTGTCTTCTGAAGGTAAGGTGACAATCTGGGTACAGGACAAGCCACTCCAATTTATAATCCCCAAATGCTTGTCACCAACATTTTTCCTCTATATGCCCTGCAGACAGGCTAGGGTTGTCGAGGGGTGATGGCTCTGATCTCCCATAAGCTTGCACAATGCCTCCTTTCTGCTATCCTTAGAAAGTGAGAGTCTCCCCTGCTTTAATTCCCACAGCCCATGTGCCTCCCTCCTACAACAGATCACTATGATTGCAGCTGCCCTGTTCTGTACCTGATACTTGACTGCAGTGTCTGAAGCACAGATGGGGTCTGTTGAGCTTGTCCCTAGGTTTTAGAGTCTGAGCTCAATGTTGACTCTTGGCAAGCAGGCCTGCTGCTCCCTCGTGCTGCCCCTCAAAGATACTTGGCCCTGCTGTTGCACTGCAGCTTCTTGCAGGGAGACCCGGAAGTTGGGTCAAGTGGTAGCCATTTTCCTTTTGATCGGTGTTGAGGGAGGAACTTTATTATGCTCCATCTATAGGCATGTAATAAATTGGTGTGCAGTGAATTCATTCTTTTAAAAGAGGGACTTTCACACCAGGGAGAACTTTTAAAAAGAACATTTTATATGAAAAGCAATTACCATGCCAGTAATTTTTGTGTATTCTTCCCGTGCCATTGCTGCTTTTGTGTTTGAATGTGACAGCCTCCTGGGCAGCAGTAGCCTGGCTGCATGGCTCCCAGCCTCTCGGCTGGAGCTTCCTGCCTTCTACCACAACCTCCTCCTCCAGGAAGGATCAGTATGCAGGGCCCAGGCCAGCAGTGTGGACTCCAGGAGCACAGCTGAATGGATTTGTATTCCCATCTTGGGTGCTTTGGAAATTTCCTTTTGCATGCAGTTCTGCCTCGAGGCTATTCTAGTCATATTCCAGGCCTGACACCTTTCCAGACCCTTCTTGGTATCAGCTGAACACTTAAAACCTCTGCTTCCCAGCAGCCTCACAGTCCAGCTCAATAAGGGAGGAGGCAGTGGTGTGGGAGCAGGTATTTTCCCTCCCAAGGAGCCACTAGAGAAGCCACTAACCGGCCCCCTGCTTCCCCAGCCATTATTGCTCTCACAGTGGATGCATTATGCAAATTGTCTCCATTGCTAAGTGGCAAAGGAGCTGCTCAAGAAGAACATGGCAGAGAGGTCTGTAGCCTTCTGTAGCCTGAACTCACTGTTCTGCATCAAGAAGGATCTGGCAGCCTCCACCCTCAGACTTGGGCCCCTGAGGCTTGCACACTGCTTGCCCCTGAGATCATAGCTTCCTGAAGACAGTGGCTACACCTCCACACTCCAGGAGGCTGGCTGGGTTCCCTCACTGGATGAGGCCATAAAATTGGAGCCTTGCCTCCCACTTTAGGACACTCACCCACAGAGCCTTTTAAAAGCCTCAGCAGAGCTTTCTAGAAAAGGTCATGTCTAACCATGGGGCTGAGTGGCCTCTCCCCTCCCAGATGCTAGGAACTGCCATAATCTTGAACACCTTCTGAAATGAGTGCCAGAGAACATGCATTGCAGAAGACTGAATATTTGGAGCAGCCCCACATCCTGGGGCACCGCCATGTTTTTGTATCCTTAAAGGAGCTGCGGTCTCACAAAAGCATGAGGGCAAGGAAGTTACTGGGCCCAGTCAAATCCTGGATGACAGGACCCACATGGCTTGTTATTTTTCCTTTTGAGACACGTGATCTGCTGGGGGAACAAAATCCACCCAACGTGTTTGAGTCCAGCACCTTGCTGTTGGAGGAGCCAGTACTGTGGGTTTCTTCCGAACTGTGCTGGACTGTTCTCATTCAAGCTTATACTTGGCATGTGGCTCACCCAGGCTAGCCACATACTGGTCCTCAACCCCAGGACTGAGGGCTCCCTCACTGTCATCTCTCATTCTGCCCCTCCAATAGGAGGCCACTGGGTTGAGGGATTGTAGGCTTGTATGTTGAATTTACAGAGTTTTAAGATTCCAGAAAGTACGTGAGAGTTAGTAAAAAACATTTACAACCTACTCGGTCCCACTTTCTGGACAGCTACCTCCTTCCTTGTTCCTTCCCAGGCTGGGCTGCCTTTGGGATAGGGTGAGATAGCTGCCTGAACCTGGCATATGTTTGAACAGTGGTTGATGCCACGGCAGTGAGACCCTGCCCACATGGACATGGTGGAAGACTGGGAGCATCCCTCCTCTCCCTGGGATAGGTGGCAATGTCTCCCAGACTCCTGTGGCTGCTATCCTTTAGTTTGCTTTCTGTGTACTTCCAACTTTGGGGAGATGTTGGGGAAAGTGATCAGGGTCACGGATACCAAATCAGTGTTTTAGTCCAAGGAGCCTGGTCTGTACTCAGAAGATCAGGGAAACAAGTTCTCAGACTGTCCCGACCAGCATTTGGAGTAAACAGCTCATGAGTCTGATGCCCTTTGGTGGCCCCTGTCCTAAGGCCATAGACTGGGGTCAAAGCCATCAGTTCCCTATCCCTGACTCCTCTGTCCACACACTATTTGATGTTCTTTTCACTCTCCTTTCTTGTCTTCTTCTCTCTCCCTTTTTTTTTCTCTCTTGGTAGAATTTAAATTTAGAGTTTTTAAGTTCCAGTTATACAGGTACCTGGAGTAAAGTAAGTTTTACCAGGAAAACGGTGTTAGTAGCATAGCACCCCTCCTCTGTGTTTTCAGCTTCCCAGAAGCTGGCATTTCTAATCTCTGAACTCTGTATCTTCAAATGATGTACTTACGTTGCAGCTGCATGGTTGTTCAGTTTTGGGCATTATCCACGGGCATTCCATTGTGGGAGAGGACTTTGTTCTTCTCTCCCATGCAAAGCCCCTTCTCTGGCTTTCCACTGTCATCATATGATACTTCTAGGTAAGAACTCACTGTTCATATTGTCCTGACCTGGCAAACACTACTCAGAACCATACCTCATATGTATATAGTTATAAAATTATTTTCTTCTAAGACAACTGTTTGGATTTCACCTTTTGTTTTTTAGTGTATCTGTGTAGTTTTCTGTGAATCTGTAGGCATTCTTCCCCAAACTCCCTTCCATTTTATCTGACCCTCATCTCATACATTAAAGGTACATTCGAGTTTATCAAATTCACCACCCAAAGTCTTGCCTGGAGCCTGCCAACTTCCCTCAGTGAAGGCTGGCTACTCTCTCAGCCTGCCACGTGGACATGTCCTTAGGATTTCCTTCACCTCTCTCTGGGAAGATTCCCTTCTTTCCTGGATCCCATGGCCTTCCCCTTCTTGATTAGGACAAAACATTGGTTTTTGGCTTCCTGAGAAAGGGATGTGGGAGCCAGACAAGATGTTTATGTCTCAGCAAGCCTTCCCCACAGTTGACAGGAATTTGAGATCGGGTTGGAAGTCCAGGCTGGAAACCATTTGTCCCAGATTTTCTAAGTCATAGTGCTCCATTCCTTTCAGCTTCCTGAGAGGTAAAGAGGTCCCATGGTGTTTGGACACTCAATCCTTTGTACCTAGTCTGCCCTTTTTTTTCTTTTTAATACCAGACAATTGTAATTTTTTCTTCCTCTCTCCAGTATTCAAAAATCCCATGTTAGTGGTGCTTATTTTCATTCATTAATACCCAATGGACATTTTCAAACTGGACACTTCTGTCATTTAGTTTCCTTGAATAATTTCTTTATTTCCTCCCTTCTCTTTTCTGGATTCTCTTTCTAGAGCCCTTAATGCAGACCTTCCCTTGCTCCTTTTTCTTCTCCAGTTCTCCATCTCTATTCCTTTCTGTAAGATTCCTCAATTTTTAGTCTCCTAATCTTTCTACTAAGTTTTACATTTTACTGCTAATTTTCAATTTCCAGCATCTCTTTCTGCACCTTTAAAAACATAACACCTTTTTTTCATTGTTACCACAATATCTATTAACTTTCTGAGGATAGTACTACTTTTTTAGAAACATATTTTGAAATTATTTTAGACTTAGAAGTGACAAAAATAGTGCAGAAATTCTCTAACCTTTCACTCAGTTTCCTCTAAAGTTATCATCTTGTAGAATCATAGTACAAATATCAAACTAAGAATTTGACATTGGTACAGTGCTGCTAACCAAAGTGAGGACATTATTTGAGTTTTACTAGTTTTTATATTCATGTTCTTTTTCTATTCTGTGACTGAATTCAAGATTGTCCATTGCATTTTGTGATCATATTCTCAGTCTCTTCTAATCTGTGACAGTGTCTATATATTTCATTGCCCTTAGTGACCTTGACGCTTCTCAAAAAAGTACTGGCCAGTTATTTTGTTTAATGTTCCTCCATTTGTGTTTCTCTGGTGCTTACCTGTGATTGAGGAGATGCATTTGTAGGAAGTACTCCTTGGATTTGACGTGTCCTCCTCCATATGTCATATGGGATGTTACCTGAGGTCAGTGTATCATGTCTGCTTGATTCCTCCAATGTATCTTTCTATTTGTAATAAATTCTGAGGAAGGGGAGAAATACTTTGAGGCTATGCAGATCCTGATTCTCCTCAAAATTTTTCCCATAAATTTTAGCATCCATTGGTGGAGTTTGCCTGTAGCAGTTATAATGGGGTGTTGCAGTGTGCTTTTCTATTTCTCTCATTCTTTCTGTATTTATTAGCTAGAATTCTTCTATAAGGAAGGACTCTTTCCCCATACTTATTCATATTTCCAGTTATTTATGTCAGTGTGAACTCATGAATGCTCACTGCAGTCTGTGTATATAACTCAAAAGTATTATTCATTTTAATGCTCAAATTGCTCCCGTTCTGGCCATTGCGAGCGTTTCTTCTTGGTTCCAGCCCTTTTAACATGCCCTCACCCTTTTTGGCCCTTGTTTTACTTTCTGTTACCACAAGATACCTAAGCTCTCTTATAGTTTCCCTGTCTTATCCTTGGAATCAACCATTTCTCCAAGGAATTCTGAGTTCCAGTTATTGGAGAATATTTAGAAATCAAGATTTGAGTGCTAAATGTGCTCATTGTTAGTGGGCATTACCACCTCTAGGCCCTATCATGATCAAGGTAGGAAATACATGTAAGCCCACTAACCTATTTATATGTAGTACCCATAACCACATCAGTATTTATTCCTCTGGATATATATTTTCAAACCACGAGTCCATACTGATGCCTCCAGCTCCAATCCTGCACCTGGGGGTCATTTAAATCTTCCTCCTTTCCTGTTGGTGACATTCGTCCCCCAAAAAACCCCAGGTCTCATCTGCAAAGACATCCTTGTTAGTTCAATCATAGTGTACATATTTTATAGCATAGTTTACATGTTATTCTCCCTGTGCAGCCCAGTTTCCATCAAGTTCTTTGATTTGTTTGTCATGGTCTCTGTCTCTGAGGGACCTGTCCTCACAGTGTTCGAAGCACCCCATACTCTGTACTCGTCAAGCAAATGTAAAAGATCATATGATAGGAACTAGAAGGTAGGATTAACAGGAACCCTTAGGTCTCCAGTGAAAACCCCAATAAAGAGGAGAGTACTGAGTGGAATGAAGGCTCTGGTCATGGTGGAGGGGACTGGTGGGCCACAGGACTCACTATGTAAGATCTAGACAAGCTGCCTTCCTGAGCTGCAGGTTCTCTGGAGAAGGTTCTCCCAGTCTCCCATTTGGGATTTCAGGGCTTCACCTTGGGCTTCCCTCGCATTAGCCCACTGCCGGTAGAAGCAAGCCTTCCATGGACTATTCAGTCAGTCACCAGGTCCCTCTGTTTCCAGCTTCCAAACTGTTGTGCCTCATATCGTCTCTACATTTTTTGTTATCTCTCTGTGTTTTTGCCATTTTCTATAGCCCTTTCCTGCTGCTTCAGGGAATTTGGGAAAGAGTGGAAGCTCCAGAGGCACTATTGAGTTCACTGTTCATGTAATGGTTGAACCCTTGTGATTTGGTTAATTGAAATCTGTGCGGACCCTGGCCAGTGGGTGAATGGACAAGAGGTTGTGTGGCTGAGGAGAATGATGAACCTGGGCTGGCCCCCTGACCTCCCTGTCACTACCTTCACCTTCCAAGCAAATGCAGGGGCCCCTGCCTACTACCTAGGACCCCAGGAAACGCAGCTGGAAAGCTGTTGCCCTGTGCCTAGAAGCAGGTTATACCAGGAGCTTGGTTTGGAGTTACAGCAGAGATCCCCTTTTAAAAAGAAGGGCTTAGAGAGGGGGCAGAGAAGTAAGGTTGCACAACCAGCATCACAGGGACAGTTGTTGACAGTTGACTCCCAGGTTGCAGGATTGGAGCTGGAGGCATCAGTATGGACTCATGGTTTGAAAATATATATCTAGAGGAATAAATACTGATGTGGTTATGGATACTGTGCATACATGGATGAGTGGGCTTATGTGTATTTCTTACCCTGATCTTGATAGCACCTAGAGGTGCTAATGCCCACTAGCAGTGAGCACATTGTACAGCCTGGTTCTGTCCTTGTGTTCAGGCATCCCTTATCCCAGCCTCAAGTCCCCCACCTACACAGCTGGAAGCCTTGGTAGCCTTGACTTTTGCAGTCAGTGCTGGGAAGAGCTTTGCTGATAAAGCAAGTTCTGCCTTGGTTGACAACATGCCAGCTATTCTGTTGGTAGCTTCCCTATCTAACACCTCTGTGCCCATAAGCCAGCAGATAGGATTACCCAGGGTTCCCACAGTTGTAGCAGAGCATTATCCAGAACCTGGCTAGTGGCCCATCCTTTTGGGGCAGCTCTTAAAGCCTCAGCTTGTTCTGACAAGTGGTGCTGGTCCTCTTCAGGACATTTCTAGGTCTCTGAGCTCTCTAGGGTCATGTTCTTGTACTAACCATCTGTCCTCCTGGGATGCATACCCCAGCCTCACCTCCACTATTGAAAGTGAGCTCTTTCCCTTGAAACTGATGGAGCAGGGCCTGAGCAGGGTCTTAATAGCATTCAGATCGAAAGAAGTCCCTCAACAATCAAGTGATCTGGACCTTAACTTCATCTATAAAAGAGGAGCGGTTGCCTGTTCCTAGGGCCATGCTGAGATGAGATGAAGAAAGATGTGAAGTTGCTGCAGGTGAAGAAACTGAATACTCGGTGTGTTAAGGCAGTAACAGAGGGACATCGGGTTATAGGAGCAGGTGCTAGATGAGAAGCCAAAGGCTGGAACCAGAGGCACAGACGGAACCTGGGGACACAGCTAGACCGGAGCCTCAGGGAAAACTGAGAGCTACGGCTGAAGGCTCCAGGACCTAAGGGGAGACATTCTTCCCTCCACAGGTAAGGCTGGGCAGAATAGATGAGGTGGAGGATATTTCTGAAAGGCTCAGAGCCAAAGTTATGGAGTGACTTTTTTGTAGGCAGCTGTTGGCTAGAAGGAAAGATACTTAGTAGGAAAGGAGATCTCAGTTCCAACGTCTTAGTGGTGTTTGGAAAGGCTGGGTACGCTGGACCACCTGTCAGAGCCCACTGTATTACGTCCCAGCTTCATTTTTTGATGGATAGAGGAGGAGCAGAAGACACTTCAGAGTTCGGAAGAGGCAGTATTATTCTTGGGGAGCTCACAAAGATCACACTGGGAAGTGTGGGCTGGGCTGGGTCATAAGGTCCTGGTCTGCTGTGTGCTCTGCCAGAGTGTCATTGGGTGGCTGACCTTTCTTCTATAAAACTGGGTGGTGAGGTTGGACCCACCATGCTCCATGATCCTGGTGGGGGGCAGACAGAGGAAGGGCAGGAGGACAAAGGCCAAGAGGTGAGATTGAGTGAGAAGGGGCCGAAAGTATGGGGACAAGCCTAGAAGAGATGTAGGAATGCCAGTGGGGAACTCTTTCTCAGATCACTTTGGGCATTCTCTGGCGGAAATCAAGGCCCAGAGAGGACTGGTACAGGCTCTTGGTCGAACAACAAGCTGGGGTCAGAACAGGGGATCTAGATTCCAGGCCAGTGAGTGAAAATTGTGAAGTCACAGAGTCATTTTGACTGCACTAGGCAAAACACATCTGTGTGACAAGCACACTCAGTTATGAAGAGAACTAACCCGTCCTTGAATGTCTCTCCCCTCCCCATGCCCAGCCTGCAAGCCCTTGCCCCTTCTTGCCCTAGCAGCTTTTTGAGGGGTGGGGGAATCAACCATGGAGACTTAGGGTAGGTGCTAATTAAAAACTACCAGCTTCCTGTGTGCAGGGGCTGAGTCTCTTTGTTTGCACACAGCCCTGCTTGATCATTTCTAGCCTTAGGCAAATGATTTCACTTCCCAGTGCCTCAGTTTTTTTTATCTATGAGGCAGGGCTAATGCTCCTTGTCTTGCCTACCTCCTGTTGTGTCACAGGCTTAAAGGAAGCGTACCTTGCATGTCCTGGGCTACAGACAGGAGGCATCCTGGACGGTGGCTGGAAAATGCCCTCCCCAGGATGTTGTGGGATGCTGTCCTGGGATCTACTGGAAGGTGACAGTGCTCAGCACTGGGGTACCAGCCTGGCTGATGGGACAGCATGGAGAGGAGTGGGGGCATGCAGCCTGGGTGTCTGTTTTGCTGATTGCTCCTTTTGCTTTCAAGGAGATTAAACTATTTTTAGTCCGCGCTACTGCTAGTGAGACGCCGGAGGAAGCCTTTCCGTTGCCGAGATTTTCTGAAAGCTGCCAAGTGTGGTCTTCAGCTCAATTCTGGGAGCCTCCTGGAGCATGCAGGAGGGGACGTCACCGTCTGGGGGTGGGGAGGGGGCATGGGATGAGCTGGAGTGTGGTTGCTCCCTGACGTCCTCACTGCGCTGGCCTTCTGAACCATGAGGCTCTGGCCTATGGAAAGCAGTAATCTGATGCGCCTGATGTTTGTAATGCTGTGTTTAAAAAAAGTAATTTATTTTCTAATTATTCCTTGTCTTGCATAACCGTACATTGCCAAAGTGTTGCTATTTAAAATATTTATCTCTCCACGCCGCAGGAGCAGCTCTGGAGCGTGGAGGGGGAAGAAATAAGAGTCTGCGTGCCAATCCCAGGCATATTACTTTGACTCGTCCTGGTGGCTTTGACGTCTCCCTGTAAATACATTTATTTTTCATTAAGACGATCCTGAGCTTGTGGCCCCCGGAAAGCGAAGTGATTATGCTATTCATCTGTGAGAAATACAGTAGAGAAGGGCCCCGAATGAGCACCTCCCAGTGCATCGCACACTCCTCCGTGTGAGGGAGGGTCCAAGTTGTGTGGCTGTGGGTGCCTGTGTACAGAGGGTATGCAGTGCTAGCCTGTGTACCCACCAGCTGGGCATGTGGCCAGGGACATTGAATGTTTGATTTGATGTGGGAAATTGAGGCCCAGAGAGGATCTGCTTGGAGTAGGATCAACCTTGCTTGTGAAGTGGGCAGAAAGCTATTGGCCTGTCCTCTCCCTGGGGCCAAAGCCTTTCTCATCAGCTGGAAAGGCTTTGGGGTTTGGGTCAGGGAAATCCTGGGTAGCTTCAAAGCAGAAACACATCCGAAGCTTGAGCAGGTCCATGGGTGATGCAGGTGGCATTCCCATATGAAGGTCGGTGACCTGACCCTTGCCCGTTCTTGGCCCCTCTGGAGGCTGTGGTGTTGGACCATGGTACAGAAGCTGGTCCCTGGATAGTGCCCCTCCTCTAGCTTTCAGTGGAGTAGGAACCAGATCTGGCTCCTCCCTCACTAACAGTCTTTTTTCCAATCAAAAAAAAAAATTTTTTTTTAGCTCACTGAGTCTGAGAGAGTTTTATGCTGAATTTTAAAGTACTTTATTTTTTCCAGTCTCTAAACTGCTAATCTCCCAGGCTGAGGGATTCTGGGACAAAGGCGAGGCCTCGAAGTGGAAATCTGTAAAATTAGCTTCAGCGGTATTAGTGTTTGCAGTTGGAGATTGAAAAATTGCTTTCCCAGGGCCTGATTGGAGGCTGTGCTCTCCTCGGGGAAGAGGCAAGGAGTCTTCACAGAGAGATGCCGGGAGGCGGTTGTGGGGCCTGTGAACTGGGCTGCATCCTGCTGGGCTGGGAAGGGTGTGTGTGTCCTCTGCCTGAGTTATGCCCATCAGCCCGTAGCTTTTCTAGCTAGCACTCTGGGTACCCAGCAGGTGCCACGTAAATGCTAGAGACCAGCTGGTTTTCTTCTTCACTTCTTGAGGCCTTTGGGACTCAGTTCTCCTAACTCCCACTCCACTGTAGACACCAGAAGGTGGGGGAAGCTTCCGGAGTGTGGCAGAGGGGCCAGCTCTGGTGCCTGTGGGTGCGCCTGTGTGGCCCATCAGGCCTCTTGTGTGCTTGATTGCCTCTGATTGGCTGCAGCTGAATTCAGCAAAAGCTATTATTTGCCCTTGATGAGCGAATCACATGGCCTCATTGTCCATTCAGAGCAGGAATCAGAACCTGGGGGAAGATGGTACTTTGTGGGGGGAGCCTGCAAAACAGATGCAGGACCTTAGCCTGGTCTGTGTCCACTGAAACCTTCACACAAATCACACCTTCCCTCCCTGACTCATCACCCCAAACCAGTCACCTCCCACCCTTTGCCCCTCAGTGTCCCTTCTTCCAGAAGCACCTGCCATGCACCCTACTTATTCAGATCTCTCAAGAGTTCCTCCATGGAGTCCGTTCCTATCTTTCTAGGCCAAGGTGAGCTCTCTCCTTCAAGGTCCCCAGAGCCTGTTGCTATTCCTCTCTCTCGCTTTTCCTTGAAACACAGAAGCCACAGGGATGGCATTCAAGCAGATTAGACTGTCTAGGTTCAAATCCTGATCAGCCCCTTTCCAGCTCTGGGATTTTGGATAGGCAAGTTTCCCTCTATGGAGTTTTGATTTCTTTATCTATAAAAGGGCCCAGTAATCATAACCATCTTAGCCAGGTATGGTGATGCAGGCCTGTAATCCTAGCATTCTGGGAGACTGAGGCAGGAGGATCACAATTTCAGACATAGCATGAGTAACAGTGACTTAATGAGAACCAGTCAAAAAAGAAAAAAAACTTAAAGGGAAGAGGTCCTGAATTTGGAAATTGGTACATGTGCAGCAGAGGAGGGCTGGGGAACAAGGAGGTCCTGAAAGTTTAACAGCCTACAATGCAGACCTTCTTGAGTCTGTGTAGATGGCCCAGAGTTTGGTACTGCCAGGGGTATATGAGCCTGGGTAGACCAACATCTCTGTCTTGTTCAGGGGACAGTAGGATGCACAGAGACCAAAATAGCCAGCATACTGTAGACCAAATGTGTCCAACCTTCAGCCTGACTTTTTTTCCCCCTAAAGGAACTATCTTAGGTCACATATAATATATATATAGAGAGAGAGTGAACTTTTGTACTGAGACTTAAGTCCAGGGCTTAAACACTGAGCTACATTCTTCACCCATTTTTATTTTTGATGTTGAGACAGTATCTCACAAAGTCATTAAGTGCCCAGAGCAGGCTTGAACCTGTGATCATCCTAGGAGCCTCAGCCTGCCAGAGTGCTGCAATTATAGGCCTATGCCACCGGGCCTGGCTTAAAACTTCCATTTTAAAGGTTTTCATTATAACATTTTTAACAATCAGGGATAAAAATAAAAGAGTAGGTCATAGGTTGAATAAATATATCTGTTGTAGATTGTGTGATGTTTGTGCCCCACCACAGACAGAGAAGCTGTGAGAGTTTGGTGGGACAGATTAGATGACAAGGAGACTTAAGGAATTCTCTGGAGGAAGCCAGGGCAGAGGGGTGAGCATTTCTACTTGAAGCATGGGTGAAGGCCTGGCATTAAGGAGGAGGAGAAGCTGGCAGTGGGACCTTAGTGGTATGGGGACAGGTCAATAGAGAACTGAGCTTCTGTGGGTCATGTTCCTAAGAAACAGACTGGGACCCTCCAATCTGCACACAGGAGCCTTCTGCATCGCATTCCACCTTGGCTTCTTAGCTTTCAGTGGGGATCGGGATTCCTTCTGTAGGCTCAGCTTAGAGAAGATGGAGTTTCAGGGTTCTCGAGTGCAGTGGCCCAGATGCCCGCCTCTGTGACCCAGGGGTACTACTGGACAGGGTCTTGGTCTTAGTGTAGCCAGCTTGGTGGGACAGAGATTGTAATTCCCTCAGGATCTTTGTCTCTTGTAATTAAGTCCTGTGCCTGACCTTCAGCTTTTCTGCTTCTGGGTGTAGGAGATGAGAGTCTTTTTATGTCTTGCCAAAGGGGCTTCTGACTTTCACATTTCACCTTAAATTCTTGATTAATCACATTCACTCTTTCATTGTCTCTTTAAAGCATTGATAGCCTCCAGCGACAGTTGTCCCATTCCATAGTCCATATAATTATGCTTCTCTGATCCTATCAGTCACCTGAAATATTGCACCCATTCATAGGTATCCCATTGCTCTTCTTGATGGGTAAATGTTTGATCCGTTGTGCCTGTCACAGGCCAGGACTGTCACTGTCTCGCCTACCTCCTCAATGAGATTCTCACAATCAGCAGGAAAGAGACCACTTTAAAGTTAGCTTTATGGAACCCATCCTGCCACACGCTGTGGTGGGCTCATTCCCTGGCGTCAGACTCATGAACAGGTTATCTGCAGGTGTAATTAGAGACTACACCTGGGAGTAAGCAGGCTTGAGCAGCAGCATTTTGGCTGTGATGAATATTGAAAGAGCCTGAATAATTCCACACAAAATTGGGCTGGCCTCTCAGATCTGTTGGCCCCAGTGGAGGCCAAGGGACCAGGTCTTTATACTCCTCTATCTCACCTATCACACAGCGCATGGTGGGGCAGCTCCCTTCCACATGGGGCATGGCCTAGGGAGGGACGCAGGTGAGAGCAGCAGGGCACCCTTGCCAGCTAGCCAGATACGAATCTCATCCTTAAGAGGGAAATCTGCCCCCACAACTCAGATCCAGGTTCCTGTTGTGTCATTTACCTGCCAGGGACCTTGGGTGAGTTCCAGGGGTGCTTTCAGGCCAGTGTCCCACCTATAAAATAGGGCATTGCCAAGCCTCGAGCTCCTGGGCAGAGTTGGATCTCAGTGGCTCTGAGACACGATATAAGCTCAAGACTGCACACGTGTGGGGCGGGGCCAGGTTCCTGTCACCCTCCAAGGGGAATCTTGGGTTCTCCCACCAGGCTCCTTGCCCTTTCACTGCCCCAGTAAACCAAGGCCTGGGGCAGCCCAGGTCGGAAGAAATAGGTGACGTGGATGCATGGTAAAGGAGTCAGGGATGAAAATAGATTTGTCCAGAGGGCTAGCAGATAAAAGCATACTGGGTTCAGGCACCTGGACTCAGGATAACTGATGGTGTTTATTCAACAAAATGACCAGAGTAGGGGGCCATTAGATGCTCCATGGGTAGCTGCCCATGGTAGGGCACTGAGGGACCATCAAAACATTGACCAGAATCTGCAGAGACCATGGGCTAGTTCCTCTTGCTGTGGCCTTCATAGATATGGTGATTTTAGGTAGCCCATGAACAGTGTCTTATTTGCAAGGGTACTATGCAGGGGGGCTCAGGCAGTTCCCATATGTAATACTACCACAGCGTTAGAGACCCCAGTCACATTGACAAGAATACCTGTGGCATCAGCCTGTAGGGCTTGCGTGGGGGCTGGTGCCATGTGAGTGTGGCGGGAGGCAGGGAGGCCACAGCATATGAGAGGAAGGTAGGCTGTGAGCTGGGCATGCGCATGGCAGGCCTGTCTGTTAAAAATCATCATCAGCCTTAGTGTTCCAACAGCCTCTTTTCACTTTGTAAAAGCCTTTTCTTTTGAAAAATAAAAGAAGATTGGAGGCAAGTACAATATTTGGCTATGGTGGCTGTTAATTTGGCACTGAATGTCACCTCCGCCTTTCTCTTCCCTGATGCCAAGTGTGCCTTTCCTGGCTCTGGGTAGGCGGGTAGGATGATGGGGGTGCAGAGCGGGCTCCCCAAGCCTCTTAAGATTCGAGATTCATTTCCTTAAACATACATTGTCTAACTCCAATTTCACGTCCGAGCAGTTCCGGTGAGGAATTAGCAGCTTCTGGGAGAGAGTAAGCAGGTCCTGTTTACATAGGGTGGGGCTGGGCTGGAGGCGAGGCATGCCTGTAGGGGCTTGGGGCTGTTTGCGTGGGAAGCCTCACTGAAGGCCTGCGTCCTGGGCCACTTTGCCTGGCGTGAGGCCCTCAGAGGGAATCTGGCTAGCCTCTGTCACAAAAATATATAAATCCTTCAGGTGTCCTGAGTGTGTGGAGGACTCTATAATGATTTAGAGGTCAAATGGAGGATATTGGGCATTCAGCTCAGAAGTGGCCATTTGGCCCAATTTTCCTCCAGAGATGGCTGGCTGAGACTTTAGGGTCACCTTCTGCTTGATCTCCTTCTGTAGTGGGTCTTAGTAATTCTGAAGGCTGTTGTTTGCTTGAAGTAGGCTCCCAGGACCCCTCCTACACAAGGAGCTGCACCTCCAAAAACATATCCCCTTCAGCACCCTTTTGCTCTTGGAAGGCTATAGTCCTGTCATGTGGGAGAAGCAGCTCTCCCCAGGACCCAGCCTCAGGTCAGTCCCTATCCTCTGCAATCCCTGAAGCACAGTAGATCTGTGGGAAGTGTGGTAATTTCTCAGGGCATAGCTTCCCAAGCCCACTGCCTCTCTCTTTGTGCCTTTAGGTCACCTATGTGCAGTGAAGATGATCCAAAAGGGGACTAGGGATGGCCATACTTTAACCCTCATCTTAAGGGATCTCTTTCAGACAGACGGGACTGCGCCTTCCTGGCTGGGCTTGCTTTTGGATGTCTGATGTCCTCTGAGGCCAGGGCTTTATGCCCTCCCTCTGCCATCTTTCCTTCCCCTCCTCAAGCCTCTGGGCTGGGTTCCCCAGAGAGTCCAGGCAGGGCTGAGCCTAAGGAAGACTGTGGGGGAGGTGGCCCATCTCCCTGCTCTCCTGGGCCGCTGCTCATTCATCACCTCTTAGAGGGGAGACCTGTTAATTTGTCAGCCCATTAGCTGGGCATGAGCAGCATATGGACACAATTCCTGCTGCCCTCTTCCTGTCCCTCTGCCTTGGGTAACATCATCTGGGCTCAGTATGTAGTCTGAAGTTCAGGCTTGGATCTCAGGGGCTATCTTACCCTGAGGCTGAACCCCTCAGTGAGGCACCTGAGGCTTTAAAAGCACATTTTTAGCTTTAGTGTATCTGTCCAGAGTAAGTGATGTTTAGAGTTAGGTGATGGAGGTTCTCTGTGCCATGAGCTAGGGAGGGCCCTGCTGTTGGGAAACTGGATCATATTTCTGGTGTCCAGAGAAAGATGATTTACCCTTCATCAGAAGAGAGATCAGTCATTTTCATGCTGTTTCTGGATGCTCTTGTCTAGGGGGCAGAGGTGGCAGGAGGAATGCTTTGTCTGACAGTTCTGTTGTCATTCCCCCACATCCCTACCCTCCTGATGCACACACAGGAGGGAATTTGTGTGCTAGGACTCTGTTACAGCGTCCTTGGTAGAGGGTTCTCAGTGCCTGTAGCCTGGATCTAGGTGGGTAAACAGTGCAGAGCTATATTCCCTCTGAGATGGTGGCAGAGGGGCAGGGAGCTGGGCCTGCTTGAGGGTACCCGTGCCTGTGCATCTTCCCAGAGCTGTACCCTGAGGCTACTGTTTCCTGGACTTGAGTAGAAGGACACTGGAAACTCGGGGCTGGACTGAAAAAGGATATACCCCTACCATATTCATTGCAAGTCTTCCCCCACATGCACATGTAGACCTGACATATGAACCATATGAAACATATATACTTGACATACACATACCCATGTGTTTATCATGTATGGTTGGGTTCATCAGAACACCATCATCCTTCTTGTATGTGTGCTGGTGAACATTTATGTATGCACATGCTGCTGTGCGCTACCCACATGTGCGTGCCCACCAACACACACACCTACTCAGTCACACATACTGGCTCTTGAATCATTTGAATTTATGGCAGGAGATAAATCTGCAGTTTAGCAACCCTAAACCTGCCAGTTCTATAAACTCAGAGATCCAGATAGCTAGACATTGCTGAGCCTTGGCGGCTCCACAAAGCATATAACATACAGAAGGGGGTCTCCCCACCTCCTTTGCCCTCAGGAGTGCAGAGTAACACCCAGGCCCAGCTGGCAGAGAAGCCCGGGTAGGGACTGTCTAGACTAGGCTGGGAGGAGCCAAGCATCAGAGCCATCGTCACTACTCTTGGGCTTCAACCTAAGACGTCCCCAGTGCTCCCGAGCGGACTAATATGGGGGGAGGTGACCACAGCTCAGGAGAGCAGGGAGGGCAGTTTGACGGCCACACAGAGGCCGTTGCTGCTCTGGTTTCTAGCCTGGTTCTGGGGCCTCAAAAGGTGGAGGGCTTCCTGCTTGGATTTCTGTCAGGCACTGAGAAAAGCAGACCAGAGCATGTTCCGGTGGAGGGGCGGCAGGGTAGCAAATACAGCTGGACTCTGGAAGAGCCCAGAGTTCTGTGGTGGTTGGGAAGGGGAGAGGCCTAGTGCATGGAATTCTGTGCAGGTACGCTGGGAGGGTACTCAGCTCTGGATACCGGCTGTAAACCAGGGGACTCGTGCGCGCTCCAAGACATAAAGGAACCCTGGGCCGGGGGACCCAAGTTTCTTGCCTAGGTCGTGCCCTGTAGGCCCCAAGAGCCTTCCCCAGCACTCCTGGAAGACCTGAGCCCACAGATTGTGTTTGGGGAACCACTGATTCAACCCCCTTTGAAGGGTCTCCCTGCAGGTCAAGGGGTAAAGAACAGAGCTGCCCAGTTACCCTCTCTGCACTGAGGAAATAGGTTCATCTTATACAAACAGGCCAGTTTGTTTCACTCTTGTCCTCCTTGTTCTCTTGTCCTGGTGTCATTGCCCTCACTAGCTCCTTGCTCAAGTTAGAAGCCCAGGCTTCCCTCAGTCCCTCCTACTGGAGGCTGCTGAACAGAGGATGTGGGAACCCGAGGCACTGTCACTGCTAGGACCTGACAGGCCTCTAGACCAAGGGAAGGGGGTTACTACATGTGTGGGGGACCGAGGCCTCTAGCTTTTGGCCTGCCTGACAGCACACAGGCTCTCAGAAACCCCCCTTGGCCTCAGGGAGGCCTGCTGCTCAGTCAAATCTGCTTTTCTCCACCCTGGACTCCTTCCCACTTAATGCTCAGGTCTGTCCTGGTTTTTTCCCTCCCCCCTGCAATCCATCTGGGCAAACAAGTTGGGCGAATCAGTGCTCAAGGTCTGTGAACCCCATGGATGGAGCCACTGCACAGGGCAAGGATTCAGTCAGCACCATGAGTAGATCTGAGTGGACAGCCCCAGGCAAAGAAGAGAGGGGCTTATCGTCCCTGTGATCCTTGTGCTCACTGAGCAGGTCCACTCAGCTGTTTCTGAGAGGCAGCTCTCCATGGACACTCAGAACAGGATAGTTTACAAACACGGGACTCAGCTGATCTCTCTGATTTTCATAGCCCTGGAGCAAGTGGCCCAAGGAACATGGTTGAGGGGGCAGTCAGGGTGACTTCCCAGAGCAGGGTCACAGAATCCCAGGCAATAGAGACTAGTTACTAGGGAAATGGGTTGGGGTCTGAAGCAGAGTCTATGTTTATATGTGCAGTTAGTCCACATGGCCACTGAGTCCCAGTTCTGCCAGTTACTCCCTGGGCCTCACTTGCCTCCTTTGTGAAATGGGAGCAGCAGTTGGGCTTGCGAGGATGTCAGGCAGTAGATGGCTGGGATGGAGGTTCACTTCAGTCCTGACAGTACCAGCCTCTAATCATCATCCCATCCAGCCGCCCTCCAAACTGGGCAGTCAGGAGGTGGGGTCCACATGGAGTGGGGGCCCAGGCACAATGTCTGCCTCTCCTGAGCATGGAATGTTTATTTAGAAGTTCATGGCTGTTCAGGCCCAGGGCCTGTTGGTGTTTGCTGGTGTGGCGGGCTGTCACTCCTGTTTGCCTGGTTCGTTTGCATGGCAAACACTGCAAGTACAGGGAAAGTTAAATGCCAGCTTGTGGCTGCTCAAGTTCTTAAATTCGTGGAGATATAACTTGGAGCCTCAAATGCGAGGGGCTTTCCCTCTTCACTTGGTGAAATAAGGAGAGACTGAGGAAGAGAGAGCAGCCCAGTTGTTGAGACGCACCAATCAGGAAGTGGGGCCAGAGCTCGCTATTGCCAGCTCTATGGAACTTTGAATAGTGGCTACTAGGTATTTTTTTAGGTCCAAAGTGAGGCCTTCTCTGGGAGCACTCAGGGGAGACTGTGAATCATGAGAGAAACTATGTCCCTTTGGGTATGTGTCCCAAGTGTGTGTCCTCTGTGCATGCATATCCCCGGTGCGTATCTAGCCTCGGCGTGTCTTTGATGTGTGCAAAGCCCCGATCTTGATCTTATTTATTTACTTATGCTTCCAACTTGTCCTAAAAGAATTAAGGGCACTTACAAGGATACACAATATTCAAAAAGAGCCTATAAATAGAAGAAAAAAAAAGAAAAAGAAAAACTAGGAGAGAGAGAATAATGGAGCTGAAAGGTACTGGCAGATGAGGTGAGCAAGATGGGCAGGCCTCACTTGTATGTTTGTGCCCTCACGGTGGGCAGCTCCAACCTGACTGGCACTCACTGCCTTATTACTACCTGACACTCAGGCCTTTTAAGGTGACTGTATCGAGGATTCAAAGTGGGGATCCTGGGCTCTCCTGGGCCCCTGGCTCAGAGCCACCCTTGGTCAAGCCACACATTGCCTCCACAGGCACTTACATTGCTAGTAGTATCTCCAGGGGTATGTTCAGCAGGACAAGTTAAGACTGTGACCTTCAGGTGTCCTGTCATCTGGGACCAGCAAATCCCAGTGCCTAAAACATGTCACATGGTTCCAGACTGTCTCTTGAGATAACACCTAGGCCTGGGGCTGACAGGCATCCAGTTATGGTGGATAGGCAGTGGTACTTTTTCTGTAAGTGGATGAGCAGGCTGTGCAAGTAGATTCATGGCTGCCAGATATGAATGTAGTAAGATGGATGGGTATATCCTAGTATGCAAGATAAGGTGCATATGTACCAGAAGCTGTATATGTCAGATATGGAGCAGAAGGGACCCTGGAAGACCTTGCCTCAAAAAGGACCTTAATACTATAAGAGGCTGCGGTCATCTCCCAATCTTACCTCCACCTCTGCTCTTACGCCCCATGCCTGTCATGTTAAGAATCTCTGTTTCCACAAGAGCATCCAGCCTGAGGGTGTTGGCAGCCCTTTCCTAAGCAGGGCTGTCATTGGTGTTATCGTTACTTGGTGACATCTTCAGCAGCGAGTCTCAGCACCGAAGGGTAAACTTCCGGCCTGTGAGGCCAGGATGGTGGATGGTGGACCCTGCAGGACAGGAGAGGACTAGGAAGGTGCTCAGAGCCTTAGGGAGAGCAGGCCACACAAGCCCATGGCATCCTACAGGTGACCTTCCATTTTTTAAATTTTCTATTTTTGTCCCCATTTTTAAAATTTATATATCACATTTTATATATCACATGTCTTTGCTCTTCCCACCCTTTCATCCCCTACATACCCATCTCCTTTCCCTCTCCACACAGTCTGTCTCACTTTCTTCTCTCTCTCTCTCTCTCTCTCTCTCTCTCTCTCTCTCTCTCTCTCTCTCTCTCTTTTACTTTCTATTTTTGAGGAATGTCCTGCACAACTTGGCCTAGGAAGCTCAGAGCTCTGTGGACATTCATACTAAGACGGCTGACTGGCAGGGCTGGGACTCAAACCCGTGGCTTTCATAAGTATAGAAGACCAGAGAGTTTTCCGTTTGGACAGATTCTGATTCTTACAGTGCCTCAGGTTCCTCATCTATAAGACAAGATGCTATCTAGCTGCTGCATACCTTGGGTGCCAGTTGACCCTTGTTACTGGTCATGCAGGAGACTGAATAAGGTATAATCAGATATACCTCTATACCTCTACTCCCAGAAGGCTTGACTAGGGACTCTTGAGGCACAGCCAGTGTCAAGCCACTCTGAAGTCCCTGGATTCTTCCCCAGGCCCTGAAAAGGATTGCTACCTTGAGTTCTCACTGTCATTCCATGTGGGGTAGATGGAGCCCGTGTAGACAAAAAAGAAAAAGCACATGTCCTTGGCTGCGGGACCGTGGTTCAGGCTAGGCCTCTAGCCATCTCATAAGGGGATGTTTAGAGGTGAGCTTTTGCTAACTCTAGGCTACTAGGGATAGTCATCTTGGATGAAATCTCCACAATGGATCAGCGCTGTGAAATGATTAGGAGTCATGATTAAGGCCCACAGAATACCTACTGGGCCTCTGCTCACCCTGGCTCACAGAGCTCCCAGCATTCCTGCTCTTGAGAAACATGTAAAGCCCTACTCCAACCCATTATGCAGACCCCAAGGTAGGGAGGCTCAGGGTAAAGAGGTTGAAGAGGCCAGACAGCAAGGCACTCACCTGGCTTTGGTTTCTGTACTTGGGCTGTCAGTTAAAGAAAGAGCTGTTTGTCTGCTCTGGGGACAAGATCCTCATCCAGAACCAAGCTGGGCCTGGCCATTTTAAACCGTGGTTACTAGACTGATCATACTTGTCTTGAGGCTGTGGGGCAGGAGAATAGAGATAAACACAGAGCCTGCAATTGATGACAGGTCTGAGAAGCCCAGCGCTGCAGGCACTTCCACTCCTGGCCTGTACAGACTCTGGCCAGTTACTCTGTCTCCCAGAGCCTTGGTTTTTCCAGCTGTACCATGGGTATACTAAGCATGCCTGCCTCATAAGCTTATTGTGAGGGCTCGTTGGGTTATGTACTGAGCCCTCTCTAGTCACATAGAGGACCCTGTCATCGCTGTCATTGTCTTTCTGCAGCTGAGAGGCCCAGGGAGTCCTGGGGGAAGGAATCGGGCCAACTGGGTAGAAAGGCAGAGGGAGAGAATAGAGCCAGGGTGGGTGGCAAGGGGGCTCAGACACTGACACAAACAATCTGTTTCCCATAAACATGGGCATGCACACCAGCCGGCCGCCACCCGGCGACTTCTGTGAGTTGGGAAAGTGTGGGTATGTTTATTCTCACTCCCCCGTGCCAGCTGGTATGCTGGGCACAGCTTCCCTCCCAGCTGCCTTGACAGCCGGCATCTTCCAGCTCAGGGAGGGGGGCCAGCAGGGGCCTCTGGATCTTGCCTACAATTTGGTTCACACTGGGCCCAAATCACTTACCTCAAATGCTGTCCCAGAGCAAATCCAGAAGACAGAGGGTGCTGAGTCTCCATGGCTAATGCCCATGTGGCCAGGCTATGCGACAGGTGTCTTCCCTGCTCTCTAAGTTATAACTGTCCAGGTCCCCTGTCTTGAGAGTAGACAACAGGTGTCCCTCTGGTAGGTCCATGCCCCCTCCCTCTACACTCCAGTTGCTGCCTTGGCCTCTTTGCATACCTAAAACTGATAGGGACTGTTGCAGATAGGTGTATTTGCAGGAGGCCTGCTGCCGGCTCCATGGCTGCAGGATACCAGGGTTCCACAACACAGCTTTTCTGTTCCGTGAACACCTTGTCAGACTGAGATAGTGGCCTCTACAGGTCACACACCATGCCCACAAGGTCATCAGGCAGAGTCTTAATATGAAGATGTCTCCATGGCACTGTATCACCCCACCTCCATGCCCAACCAGAGCATCTGGGATCAAAGAATGATGAGCACATGGAAGCAAGGGCTTAGGGAAACAGCTCAGCAGTGCTCAAACCAGCACCAGGTGGCCCATGCTGGAGCTTCGCCTGTGACTTTGAAGATGGCGCATGAGTGGCTTTACCCCTATAGGATTTTGTTCTGAGGTACACAGAGAAGTGCTCTCTGCTGGCATGGTATGCTCCCTCCCAGCTCCCATGGGCATGGCCTTTTGGGGTTGTTATCTCTGCAATAAAAAGACACCCCTTTCCTGTTCCACTGCATCTCCTTGACCACCTAGGAGCCAGAATTTAGGAGAACTGAGGTTGTAGGCCGTGCACCTCACATAAGCACACGGCATGAGAATGCTGTTATCTACCTGGCAGCCTGGAGTCAAGCCACTGTGCTTCTTGGCAGCGGAGTTAGAATATTCCCAGTGACGATCTACTTACTACCTGTCTAAGCAGTACTCCTAGCGTTTGGGAGCCCTGAATGGGAGTGTGTTTCTCCAGTTTCCCTGAGCTGGGATATGCTCCTCTGTTCACAGCAGCCATGTGGAACCTCAGAGAGGGAACTTTTCATTTTTGGAGCTGGGTGGCAGCCATACTCCTTCAGGACTGGGTCAGACCCCTTCAGGACTTTTCTCTCTTCAGGATATGAATTGTAAGTCTCAGCACCGAAGCTCTCTCTAAGGTAGGCCTGGAGTAGATAGATCTGGACTGCTACAATTTTGAGTTCAGTTTGAAAATCTTCCTCTGTTTCAGAGGAGCAAAGACAGGGCCACACCCAGGATTGGGCCTTCTTCATAGCATTCCTCAGGTTGACTGTGGGGTAGACCTCACAGAGAGAGAGGTCTTCCTGGGGCCACTACAAGGAAGTTGGCACATTCTGGCCCCAGATCCACTGAAAGGATTTGGTTTATATTGTTTTGTGTCTTTTGAAAAACAAGAGATTGAGCCTCTTTATGACATGAATTTTACAGCGTAACGAGGCAGCATAATTTCCCATTCTCAGCAGCAAGTGCACTTTTTACACTAATTGCATAATTAGACATAATGTACTAATTGCGGTAATGGATGACAGTCAACTAAACTTTAACTTTAAAAACAGGGAGGCGTTGCTGGGAGGTGTGGGGGTGGTGTTTTCAAGCCCCCACGAGTTTTATGAAGGGGGAACCTGTTAGCAAGAGCTCCCAGAAAGAAGCTGCCTTGTGGGGCCAAAGGATCAGGGAGCCCATCAAGCCCTTCATCCCTGGCCCAGGCTCAAAAGGACCCCAACAAGACCCTGTGGCTTAGAATGTAGAGTGTCCCAGAACATGGGGTGGCAGAAAGTGGGGGAAGATAATATAGTTAATAAGCCACTGACTGACTCAGGAAGTCCACATCCTCACCTATTCCAGGATGCCAGGCCAGGAGACTGCTCCTGCCCCACACTGCCTGTGTGTCCTCTCCCATAGCTCATAAAGGGCCAAATTATAGTGACCAGGTTACAACCTGTCTGTGATCCCCTCTAGACAGTGTTCATCGCTGGCACTCCCTACTCAGTGCGAAGGTGAATTATTAGCAGTGTGACATCCAGTGTCGCAGTTTACAAACCTGACTGTGACAGGACACCATTTATAGCTGACTCACCATGGAACCAACCCACCGCAAGATGGTGGTTGTGTGGCCACATGGGAAACTCATGTGGCAGCTGGTGAATGTCAGCAGCTGATGCAGCCTGTAGCTGAGTGGCGCACGCCCTTACCCAGCACCAACTGTGCTCTCTTGAGGGCTCCAGGGGCTTCTTGCCCTTGCCCTACTAAAAGTCATGTCCTAAGCAGGAAAGGCTGCCTGGGGACCTCTCAGGCACACTCAGTCCAGTGCCTGCTGTTGTCCCAGAGCGCTTGGGTTAGGGTTTTAGTACGCACAATGTGGGGCAGCCCCTCAGTGCCATCAGGCTGTAGTCTATCCTGGATCTGGCCTGGACACTGTCAGTGAAAAAGGGATCTCAGGTGTCTGGCTAGCCCATCAGCTTCCCATCTTCAAGGATGATTAGTGGTAATGTAGCAATCTCGATGAAGACAAGAGGCCTGGCCCTGTCTCTGCCCTGCCTAGCTATAGTCCTGAACCAGCCACTATCTGTTCCCCACCCTTCTTCCTGGCCCAACTCAGGTCCCTGAGCCAGCATGAGCCCCTCCCCTCGAGCTTCTCTGATCTCTGACATAGCTCAGTCTGACAGGTGACCCATCTCTGACCCTAGACCCTGTGGCCTCTTCAGGTTGTTACCTCTAGTACATGCCCATGTGCACAGGACTCAGGGAGGCCTAGGCCACCATCTTTAGGCCACTTGCAGCCCTCTCCTTTAGAGGACTAATCAGACACCCACCTGGCTGCTCTTAGGAGACTAGGGAGCAGACATCAAGAGATGCAGTGAGAAGGAATATGGAGAGCAGTCATTTCTGAGCCTCAGCATGGGAGCTGGGTTGCTGGAGCACCTGGCTGAGCCCCACACTAAGCCTGGGCTTTGAGGAGACAGATGACAGCAAGGCTGAGCTCACATCAAATCTTTCTCTTTTTTATTTAATTTTCCAGAGATTAGGGCCCGTTCACCTTCACTGAGAAGAGGAGCCTCACATGTGTGCCAGTTTTCACTCCCAGGGCTGCATTGTGGTTAGTGGTTCAGTCTGGTTCTGCCAGTCCTCTGCTTTTTCCCTTGCAGAGTGGCCATCTCCCTGTCACCTGTCCATCATCATCAGCCTGTACCCATCCCCAGCCCCTTTCAGGTTGTCTAAACCCCAGGTCATCCTATATGCCTCCTTTCTCAGAGCCTATGGAGGCTGAGGCCTCTTCAGGGGTCCCAAGCCCTTGCCCAGCTTCCTGCTTCCCTGGCAGCTCCACATAGATGCTTGCAGGGACAGTAACCTTGGACTGGAAGCCTGGACATTTGTAGGGTATATTTCCCAACATCCTGAGTGGGAAAGGGGGGTTAAGCATCTCCCAGTCCAGTCCTAACTGCTAGTGGTTTTCTGGGACTTTGTAAAACGCCCTCCAATTGGTGTCTACCAGTGTCACTTGTTCTGAGATCCGTTGTCTCCTCTGATGGCAGCCTCTGTGTTTCTGGCATGTTGGGGCTGGGAGATGCCCAGCAAGAAGCTGGACAAAGGATTTGGGACCCCTGAAGAGACCTCAGCCTTCATAGGCTCCGAAAAGCCCTATACCAAGAGCCTGACCATACATGCTGCTTAACAAAAGAATTAGCAGAACCAAGGGAGGTTTGGAGGGTGGAGATGGAGAAACAGTTCTCCATTGCTGATGGGGTGGGGATGCCCTCAAGGGAGGAGGACATACCAGGAGTAATGGCCATAGGTATGGGGTATGAGGAGGAAGTTAGGGACTCCTAGAAATGAAAGGCTCCAGACAGCCCTGAGTTGTCCTTCCTGGCCTCAGACATCCATGCTTTCACTGTTTCTTAACCCCTTTGCTGCCATCTCCTGCCCATCCCCCCATGGCTTCATCTGCTGCCCTGTCACACCCCCCCACCCCCACACCCCCACCCCCATTCTACCATGCTCTTTGGGATGTGGCTTCTGGCTCCTGCTTTCCTTCATAGCTGTCTTGGGTTGTATGCCCCGTCACTTACTTCCATTCAGCTGCCTGGGTAGAGGCAGGAGCCTTCCAGGCTGTGCTTCTAGGGAGCTTTTGGGTTTTTCCAAACTCTGAGTCAAGACACTGGTGGGCATGTACTGCTAGACCTTGTACCGCTGTGCCTTGGCCCTTCTGCCATTATTCAGCTAGCCCCAGGAGCCAGGGCTAGAAGCGAAAGCTCAGCGGAAACCAGTCCTGGGTAGGGACCAGGCTTTGGAGTTGGCTCCGAGAGCTCCTAGGCTCCCTGTGGGCCCTGTGCTGGAATTCACTTTCCTGGACCACTTCAGTGTAGGGATAACCTATCTCCTGGGGTGTAGCCATCTGCTGGGCTGTGCTGTTCAGATCTCCTGTGGCCCAGGGCTCACCCCAGAGATGGGAGCTAGAGAAGGCCCAGAGTAGTATTGAAGAGAGGGATGAGACATCAGGGAACTGCCATTGAAGTACTTTTGCACCTCAGGGGATCATTCAGTATTGTGAAGTTTTTCTGGCAGTTTGACCCAACTCCATCATTCTAGAATTCTGCCCTCATCTCACCAGAAACCCTTTTGAGCAGCCCATTTCCCTGCCCTCATTCTAGAGGGGATTTAGCTAGCCAAAACAAGGTGGATAAGAAACAGGGATAACATGAGGAAAGGTGTGGCAGTGGGAGTCAGCATGGGCTGGAGACTCAAGGGCCTGGCTGACAGTTGGCAGGTCAGTATTGGAACAGAGGCAGACCAGGATGAAAGCATTCTGAGGTTCTGAGGACTCACAAAGCCGTAGGTAGAAGCAGAGGAATCGAACCTGGGCTCCAGAGCTCTGCTCTTGAACCTGGAATTGGGTATGTGACTCTGCTTAGTGTCCATCGCAGGGAGTCACGGTGCTTGGGGAAAGATGGAAAGGAGCTGGCTGTGGCTGTGTCCATCAGTGGCATCCTGGTGTCTAGACTTCGCTGTTATCTTCGCTGAGGCTGAGATATTGAGGACAGGACAAGGTGACCAGGGGAGAGACCAGAGGGGAGGAGCTAGAGGTCGGAATACTCAGAAATGGAAGTTGATGCCTTTAGACAGTGCTAAGGGTGCAGATCTAGCAGTGAGAGGATGGGGGCCAGGAGGGGACTGTGATTCTTTCCCAAAATTCTGGTGATCCTGAACAATAGCAGTAGAAATTATACTATAGGGTCTTCAAGGGATGAATTGGTGCTATCCTTGGTCAGCCTGTGAAGCAAGGACTGCTTTTTTTTTTTAATACATTCAACATTGAGAGTTCAGAGATAAGTGGCCTTTGACATAATCTGAGCTTCCAAGCCTTTGAGTGATTTGTCAGGGCCACGGGATGTGGCCCTTACACCTGAGACCTATCATCTCTGCAGGTCCCTAACCTTACCCCAGTCACATACCCTATGCCAGGCAATGCACATGTCAGACCCCAGGTGGGAGAGGTTCTCAGACTTCCCCAGGATAAATGTCAAGAGACTTGAGGATCTAGCTTTGGATCCTGAGAATGACCTTGGCAAGGTAGTCCGAAATCTAAGAACTTTATCCTCCAGCTGTGAGAAAGCTGGGCAGCTGCGCCTCCTGCTGGCACAAGTGGTCTGGGGCACCACTCTGCAGAGGCTTTAGCCAGTGTGGCCGAAACCATGGCCACAACACACATGTCCTAAAGGAGGGGAAAGGATGTTTTTAATGTCTCAAAACCTAGGAAGGATGTATCAGGGTGGATGAGACTTTGCCACTCATCCTATGGCCTTGATTTTCCCCTTCTGTTTCTGATCCTCAGTTTCTTCCACATACGACACAAATTCCCTGCATTTTTCAGCCTTCCTCAGTCTCTGATCCCCCTTCTCTCTGTCTCCATCACTGTCTTCCATCTGAGGCCCTTTGTCCTCACACAAGGCCTGGGACCTAGGTAACAGCCTGCCATGTGCCCCTGTGGGGCTCCGTCTTCCCCAGCTGAACTGCCAGGCCTACAACTCGCCCCCTAATTGCCACTGCTCCGCAGGATGGAGCGATTTCACCACAAATTATTTTGTTCTAAGAGAAAGACAAAAAGAAAAGAAAAGCCAGGAGGGATGGAGGATGGCGGGAGAAGATTGTCTGAGCTGGCTTTGAATGGTACTTTAACCCTTGGACTGCCAGGTGCTGGGTGGACAGCAGGGCAAGAGCTTTGGCAGTGCCAGCCTCCAGCCCTTCCCCCTGTCAGATGATGGAGAACTTATCTCTCCACCATCTTCTGTCGCTCCCCAGCCTTATCTCTCCCTGCCTGAGTGTCTCTCATCTCTGCCACCTCCTTATCTCCCCTCATCACTTCCTTTTTCTGGCTCCATTCACTTCACTTCTGCACAGCCTGGCAACATGGTTCTGTTGTGGCAGCCCAGCCTGTGACCTGTGATGGTGAAAGAGCCATCTTGGGGCAGAGACCTCCTGAAGTCACCTGAGCAGATACATGGACTTAGGTCAGATATGGAGACACACACAGGATGTACTCTGAAAACATACATTCTCACATATACACACAGGCACATGTACATACCCAAGCCCTATCTACAAAGATTCCTGCATAAATCTGCTTCTAAACAAAAATGAGCCCCAGGCTATGTGTAGAGGACCTACCTCTCCCACCCCTAGCCTGTAGCCCCTAATATGCCAGTGTGTGCACACCATAATTACATTACCACATGTGCATGCACACTGACCACCCACAAGGAAGAGGGATGGGCAGATTCGTTCCCCACTACCTACCCTTTCTCCCTTGTGCTCACCCCATATTCTGTGCCCTGAGTGACAGAGGAACCCTGTGGCTTCAGCTACAGTTTCTGCAAGTGCTCTGGGCAGCACCAGAAATGGAATACAGATGCCTAAGGTCATGTTAAAAGGTGGCTGTGTATGAGCAGCATGTGTGTGGGTGCGTACATGTGTATATGCATGGCTGTGAGAGCATTTTCATGTTGAAATGTGGCTGTGTAGTGTGTGCTTATTGGCTCTATCTCCCCCCAGTGCCCTGCTTCTTCCTGTCTAGCCCGCCTAGTACTTACAAGCATTTTAAACTGGTGAATGGTTAATACTATGGCCCCTGATGGGAGGGTCCTGAGGCCCGGAAAAGGTGGTAACAATATGGACCCATCGTCGCTGGCCCTCGCACCAGACAAGCTATAGAGCCCCAGCCAGGCCTCTCCTCACGGAAAGGGCCCTGTGTGGTGTGCTTTCTGCGAGTGGCTGGAACTGGGATCAGGGGGGATAAGGGCTGAGCTGAAGTGTGCAGAGGAAGTGTATGATACCATGGCATGGAAATGTGAGACTACACTGACTTTACCCCTGGGCTCTGCTTCCTTCCAGATCTACAAGGACAATCGGAACCTGTTTGAGGTACAAGAGAATGAGCCTCAGAAGCTGGTAGAAAAAGTGGCAGGGGACATCGAGAGCCTACTGGACAGGAAGGTGCAGGCCCTAAAGGTAGGCCAATGTGTTAAGAGAGGGCAGGGGAGTGGCCTTGACTGTGAGGTCAATGGTTGTTTTTTGTTTTGTTTTGTTGGGTGTTTTGTTTGTTTGTTTTTGGTTGGAGGCAGGTCTCACTCTATAGTCCAGGCCGGTCCTGAACTCACTATGTAGCCTAGGCTGTCCCAAAACTCACAGTAGTCCTCCTGCCTCAGCCTCCTAAGTGCTGGAATTACAGGCATGTACCACTACACCCAGTTTAGAGGGCGGTGTTTCAATCTTCTGCTGTTGCGTGGCCCTTGACCCTCTGAATTTAGGCAGGGTGGTCTTCATAGGCATGTGGCACCTGTGACCTGTGACAGAGCAGAACGGTTTTATCTGGAGTTTTCTGTAAAGGCAGACCTAAAATCTCAGACTCAAGCAGCTCTGCCCCTCTGGTCCTATCAGGTCAGAGGTCCTCCCATTTCTTTGGATTCCCTGGTGTACCGTGAGTGGTGCCCTGGGTGAGCATCTGGATATGACAGTTGATAGTGGAGTCTCTGCTTCTAGGATGAACTGTAGGTTGTGATAGGGAAGGATCCTAGATGCCCCACAGAGGAGGCCATAACCATGTGAGGCTGGAGTCCCACTGCCACCCTTTCTGGGCCTTAGTCCCTCATCTATCTACTTAGAGAGGTTGTCCCTGTTAGCTCCAAGGCACTGGGATTCTGTAGAGTGGCAGGACTTGCCAGACTATCCTGACAAAGCAGGCAGACACCCATGACTGAGCCTACCCCAGGGTACCCCAGAGAAAGGCCGCTAAAGCTGCAGAGCGCCTGAGTGGGCTGTGTGTGAGTGGGCAAGAGGCAGGAGGCTGACCCTCAGACACACTTGCAGCTGCCCCAGCCACATCTAATACCAAAGAATTAAGTCTTGATACACACTACAACATGGATAACTCAAAAACTTCATGCCAAGTTAAAAAAAAAAGAGCCAGTGACAAAAGGCCATCCATCTATTATGTCATCCCAGTTCTATAAAATTTCCTTGCCAGGCAAATCAACAGAGATGGGAAGCAGATTAGTGTTTACCCAGGGCTGGAGGGGAATGGGTAAAGGAGTACTACCAATGAGTACGGGGTTTATTTTGGGGGTGAGGAAGATATTATAAAATTACGTTATAGTGGTGGTTGTACAACTCCGAATACACTTAAAACCACTGAATTATATGCTTTATATGGATAAGTTTATTGGCATGTAAATTATATCTCAGTAAATCAGTTTTTTAAAAAAGAAAATGAGCACGTCCACCATGCCATGGTCAAGCATTGGCAGTCAGATCATAGCTGCCACCCATCCCAGACCATGTCCAGGTGCCGAAGAAAACGATAGTCCCCCTTCTTTAGGAGCTGGCCCTCCTGTCCTTCATGGGGTTCCCTGCATTCCCCTGTGCAACCTGGGATCATAGAAGAGGGAGAGACTGGCATCTTGGGGCCTAAGGTTCAGAGAAGGTAGACTTTGAGGGCCTCTCTTCAATCATGGGCCCAGGGGTCCCAGCCCCACCTAAACTTCAGGATCCCTGGTCACAGGTACTGGGAGACAGCTGGGTAAACAAGCTATTCTGAGAGAGGCAAAGCCAAGTTGGAGAGCCCCACCCAGGCAGCACATCACTCCCACCCCACACTGCCTTTTAAAACAGGCCCTCCTTTCTTTTGCCTTGCTCTTATTCTGTCTCCCCAATCCCCCAGTCCCCTCATTGGCATCGTGCTTCCCAACTTTGCCGTCCATGCCCAGTTTACAGAGTGTAATTCCCCAGCCCAAACGTCTGTTGAAATCTGACATATACAGGAAGGAGCGTTCTTTAGACTTTTAGGCCTGTTTTTCTCAAACTCCAGGACTAGTTGCCTTTGTGGAGGGCTGCTGAGTGGTGGCAGTGACAGATGGCCAGCCCTCCACACAGGAAGCCTAGGGCCCAGCCCCTTCTAGCCTCTTCAGGAACCATATGCTGAAATCTCTCCCCAGCCCCTTAATAGTCAACCCTGACTGTTGAAAGTGGAGTATACTCAAAGGCCTGGAGTCTGGACCTAACCCTCTCCCTGCAGCCCACACGTCGGATCCTATTCTTCAAGGTTGGACAGATGTCTGTATCCTTTCCATGTGTCTGTAACCCAGCCTATGCCCAGTGCCTGCCCAGCTCATAGTGTATGTCAACACTTAATGATTTTCAGTAGAGGAATGATGGAAAAAGGCATCCACTAACATGCCTTGTGCTGATTATCATGAGTCCTTCTCATAGTAACCACAAGAGGGAGATACTGCTACCTCATTTCATGGAGGAAGAAACCGAGACTCAGTGCCATGCATCAGAACATATATGGCAGGCCTCTCTGCCCTTGAGCCAGCCTCTTGGCTCCTTACATTACTTCTACGGTGTGCCCTCCCAACATTTTCCTTTCCAGTGACCCCTTCTGCTGCTGCAGCCTCTAGCTGTAGGCCTATATGCTAGTTCTGCCCATTTCCCCAGAGGAAGGGAAGACCACCCTTCCTCCTCCTTGGCCTGAACTGTTCACAGTGAGCTTTGGTCTTTATTATGTTTTAAACTTGCCATTAATCGAGTTCTAGACCTTTTCTTATTTTCCACATTTGGTTATGCCCTGAGTGTACATGGACCCCCCCCCCCCCCCCCCAACTCTCACTCCATTGTTTTTCTCTCCCAGTATCCCATTCAGTAGTTCAATGTAAATCCCTTGCTCCAGTATAGAATTCTGATTGGGGACTTTGTAAAGAGGAAGCTGAACAACGCAGGACAGAAGTTCATTATCTTATCTAATGGACAATCAGATGTTTCTCTAAGCTGTTCAGGGTAGTTTCTGGCACCAAGAGTCAGGTAGAAGCAGGTCTTGTAACACAGAAGAGCAGCGTCCCCAGGCCCAGCGAACATGCTCGGCCCTCTGTTTTGGATACATGGCAGGCAACTGCCTAGGCACTTCATCTACTCAAGGAGATAGGGTCTGTGAAATAGGACCTGCCCTCATAGGGCTGCAAGTCCCAGGAAGATAAGAAGGTGCCTCAGTTCTTATGGCATACCGTGGACAGGACAGGATCCAAGGCAGGATGTCCTGTCTTCCCAGCTGCGCCTTGGCACCTGATCCCTTTCTTAGGAAGGTCATCTTTTCATTGAGTTCCTCCCTCTGCCTAGTCACCAACATTCACCAATGGCCTGTTGTGTGACAAGTCGTCTGTTGGTGGTGGTGCACAGCAGAGAAGAACAGCCCTGTCCTAATAGCAGACAGTCCCCTTCTCAGGTCCTAGTTTCCCCCATGGAAAAGAGAGATGCAAAAGCCAGATGTATACCTGTTGTCTCAGTTTCTCAGAAGACAGTGAGGCAGGAGGATCACTTGAGTCCAGGAGTTTGAGGCCAGCCTGGTCAGCATAGCAACACCTCATCTCAACACACGCATGCACACACACACACACACACACACACACACACACACACACACGAGTACCCTCCCTATCTAGTACCTCTGGTTTTACAACTCCAGGCTCCATCATTTGTAAAGATGACAGGTGTATCCTTGAAGGCTGTAGCACCATCCATGGTACCTTGCTGTGTGGCTCAGAACCACTTGCCATGGGAAGAGACACAATCTTGGAAAAAGTAAAGGGATACACCAGGGAGGGCAATCTCAGCCTTCTTTCAGGAAAAAGGCCAGGTACTATGGCTCAATGGACTTTATTCTCAGAGAATGGGTAACCCAGGGCCAGGGTACAAGGCCAAAGCATATTCCTAAAGACATCAGTGGGGAGGCTAGGAGCCTGCTCCTGGGCTGTCTTTTTATCCTCCAACCTCCAACAAGCAGAGGTAGTAGAGAGGCCTGGCTGAGACTCCAGAACCCAGAGACCCCAGCCCTAAACTTAAGACTTATACTCCACCCATCACCACTCCACCTCAGGTCCGCCCATTGTCCAGGGACCAAGCCTTCCCAGATGCTTTGCTTTTGTGCCATCAATCCTGCCCAGTGCTTTTTAGGCCTGGTTGCATATTGGAATCAGCTGCAGATTTTTAAAAATCGTCACACCCAGGCCTCACCTTAGACTAAGTACTTCAGATTCTCCAGTGGCACAGCTAGGCATTAGTACTTTGCAGTACTAGAGATGATTCTCTGTAGATCTAGAGTTCAAGACCTTTCCTCTAAGATGACAGAAATAATTCCTTCTCATAATGACCAGCCTCTTTCTGTGTTAGGTCTGAGGTGAACCTGAACACTCCAGATAGCTTTACATCCTCACAAGTCTCTGGGTTACTTCTCTTACTCCCATTTTGTGTGGGAGGAAACTGAGCCTCAGATTAAACCATTTGTCCCATGTCTCATAGCAAAACCAGGCTTTAGATCCAGGCAGCAGTGCACCAGGTCCTATAAGCTGCCCTGATACTGCCTCCTTTCTCTGTACTGCATGGCATTTGCCATCCCCAGAGGTGCAGGGCTGAGGAAAAAGGGAATGGGGCACTGGTCTTTCCAGACAGGGTCTTGTTCTAGGATGACTTCCTGTGACCTTGGACAAGTCTTTGTCCTCTCAGTTTCTTTCTTGGGCAGCAAGCATTTCTCCCCACCCAAACCCCCAGCAGATTTACATGGATGAGGCAGGGGAGATGCAACCCTGGCCTTGGTTCTGGGGGCTCCAGTAGGTAACGTTCTTACCATCTGAGACCTCTCTGGGGAGTGAACATCATTTAAAGAGTAAAATTAAAAACTCTTCTGCACATAGCTGCCCTGCTTTTGCTGCTAATGGCCACTTAACCCAATTAAACTGACGCATTGTTGGCAGTGTGGCTGGGTCTTTTCAGGAGCAAAGCTCCAGGCTGGGTGATCAGAGGTAGGAGGTGGGAGCCAGGGGCCAAGACCTGAGGCAAGCTGCCCCTTGGTCAGGAGAGAGACCATTCCACAATTCCGACTTACTCACTGCTTGTTCTCTCCAGCTTCACCGCCTCAGCATCATAGGCATATTAAGCTGTGTAAGTCCTTGTAGGAGCCTGTTCTGTTTAGTCACTGTAGGATGTCAGCAGCATCCTTGCCCTCTACCCACTAGATGCCAGTAGCACGCTACTCCAAAGGTTGAAACCAAAATGTCTCCAAGTATTGCCAGATGTTCCCTGAGAGGCAGAGTTGCTCCTGTTGAGAGCCACTGGGCTACTGGCATTGAGAGACACAACCGTGATGAATAGGAGTCTCAGAAGCAAGGGTGTACTGGAGACCTTCTAGAGGTGTAGACAGAGCAGGGCAGCAGAAGCAGGAAGAAGATCCTATCAGTCCATGGAACAATCAGAAAGGCTTACTGGAGGAGGAAACGGGGAAAATTGGGTACTGAGGCAGCTGGAGACTAGATCAGCTGGGTCCACTGGTACCTTTGTTGATGGGAGTTAGACAAACAGATTGGCCCTGGGAAGACCAGGCCACGGGCATCATCTGCTACCAGGCCCTGACCTAGAGTAGGGAACCCGGAACATTTGTGGAACAGATGCCAAAGCCATGGCTGTGGTTTGTACTGGAGCTCAACCTCTGGGGTCTGATTCCAGGCCAGGGATCCTGTAGCATGGGCCGCCTCCCCCAACCCTTCTCTGAGCAATTAAAAGGTGTTTACGTGGGGCTGGCAGTGGCTTCTGCCTCCCTTCCATTATGAACATTAAGAGATCTTGACCCTTCTACTTTCTCGCTCTTGAAAGGAGCTGCAGACACATGGAGCCAATTAGGCGCACGTGTGGGCGCCAAGGGCCCTAGCAGCCTTTTCTCCCTGATTGCGGCATTTACAGCTGATTATTCTCCCCTCACCCAAACAGTGCTACCGCTTCTTGGCAAGGAGCCACCCAGAGGAGCAGGCTGGGAGCCCCAGGAAAGGGAAGCATTGGATTAGCAAGTGTACACCCGTTGAGCACCTAGTGTGTGGGCACCCCTCACAGGGAGTTGGCCAGAGACCGAACCAGAGGAAAGGACAGGGATGGGGGTAGGGTGAGTACTCAAAAGAGGCCCAGGAGCATGGTGGTAAAGGAGTACCATTTAGGAGTAGAGGTGAAAGCAGGCTCCTTGGGGGAGGTGGCCTAAATGTGTACAGAGGGAAAGGGAGATTGCTGTTCACGCTTCATACACCCAGTTCTTGAACTTGGGCAAATGCATCTCCCAACAACCAGTGGATGTATGCCCAGGACAACCTCCCTAACCTACATACCTTTCAGGTGGCCAAGAATCCAGAGATCCCTTGAAGGCATCTAGCCTGTGCTGTTGGCCTCCTTGGGACTGTAAGGAAGACATTATTATAGGTGGGTTGTGGCTATGGCATAGCCAAAAGGGAAACATCCCCTCATTTTCATTCAACCCTGAGCTAGTGGTGGTCAGACAAGGGCCTAGCTAAAGCCTACCAGGCCTGGGAAAGATATAGTTGTAACGCAGGGACTGGGCTGCCTAGGCTTGCCCCTATGGAGCAAACCCCTCTCTTGGGACATCCTCCAAAGAACGGGGACCTCAGGGTGGGTCAGAAGAGCTTTAGTCATTCCTCAGCATCTGTTAGCCAAAGGATCTAGATGCCCCATACCTGAGCCCCCACCCTATACCTACACCCTGCTGCTGCATTCTCCCCACTGGCCGAGAGGTCAGAGGAAAAGGACTGAATTCAGATAGGTGTCAGGCTAGGAAGCAAGATCCTATTGGCTCAAACCGAGGGAAGGGTCTGCCGGTGGAGGAAGCAAGGGACTCAACTCCCCTGAGAAAGTCTGCTTTGAGTAGGGAGCTCCCCTGGTTATGCCCCTTCTCTAGGAGGCCCTAGCTGGCAAAGGGCCTGTAGGTGCTACAGAGACAAACCAGACTAATTTAGGATCAGGGAAGTGAGAAATTTAATTGACTTTTAATAGCATCTGGTCCTTTGTTCAAACTCTTTATGTGTGAGGGCTGGGGGAGGATAAGGTGTGTGCTGGCCAGGCTGATCCTCCAGGGCCTCAGACTTCCAGGAGATGAACAGGCTGTGGGGTACAGTTGTATAGAGCAGCTAATGTGGGGCTCTAAGAAGCCAATCTGGAAGAGGTGACGTTTGAGCTAATGCTCAGGAGGCATGTGGAATTTTCAAAGATGTTTTAGCGGTTCCCATGTGAGCACTGGCCACGAGTGAGAGTGAATCCAGTGCTGTGAGTGGCGGAGGGGAGGGAGGGCAGGCCCAGAAGGTACAGCCTTGCCTAGTTTCCACCACAGTGGGGAGAGGAGGTAGAAATGATGAAGGCAGGGGGCAGGGCTCACTGCCTGAGTTCTGGAATGGAATCTGCATGTCCTTAGGAATGGTCCCCTGGTAGCATGGCTCTAGGAGCAGCCTCAATTTCTGTGCCTTAAAAACAGTGATCTCTAACCTTTTTGGCACCAGGGACCAGTTTCATAGAAGGCAGTTTTCACCCCAGCTGTGGGTGGGGTGAGGTGGGAGAGCAGGGTTGGGTTGGCATTAGTATTACTGCCTCAGATCCACCTCAGGTTCTCATAAGAAGCACAGAACCTGAATCCCTCACATGTGCAGTTCATAGTAGGGTTTGCAGTCCTGTGAGAATCTAATGTCACTGCTAATCTGACAGGAGGTAGCACTCAGGTGGTTGTGCAAACTATGGACAGCAGCTGTAAATACAAATGAAACATCACTCACTGACCATGCTTACCTCCTCCTATTCTGTGTCCTGATTCCTACCAGGCCACAGTACCAGTCTATGGCCTTGGGGTTGGGAACTCTTGCCTTAAAATATATAGCAAGCAGAGCCTCCCTGCAGCAATGGGCACTCATGGGAGAAGAAAGCCAAGTGTGCACAAGGAGGTGTCATGGACCCAGCCCCAGGGTGGCAAGCACAGAGGTGGTGAGAAGACCCTCAGGCCCTTCATGGACCCTTCAGCTATGTTCTCCAAGCACGGACTGGCCCAAGGCACCAGTCAGAGGTTTCTTGGAGGCTGGCCGACAGGCTTGTCAGGCCACAAGGACACTAAACATCTCAGGTACCCTTGCTTCAGCACTGATTTGGCAACACTGAGCCCTTGATGTGTGTAGGCGCTGTACTGAATTACCAAAGACTGTGCGAATAGACCTGCAGATCTTTTCCCTTGAGGAGTGCAGTCCATTCCAGGTGACAGTCGTGAAGTATGGAGCCAAGGGGTAAGCCTGTGGAGCCTGGGGGCAAGAGAACCTGGCAAGGCAAAGCAGAGGGAAGGAGGAAGGTCCAGGGCAAAGGGAGCAGTAAAATGCAGAGACCAGAGGTAGAGTCACATGTCTGTGTGTGTGCAGCAAAGACAGGCAGCCGTGTGCCAGCGGAGGTGGGGTTTTTGCCTGCTGGCCTGTCCACAGAGTACATGCACAGATGGACTGAGACAGTTCCTGAGTCTGAGGCATGCGTGAAACTCCTTGGGGTCTAGCTGAGACCTTGCCAAGTGACCACATTCTACACTGTCCCCCAGAAGAACCTAGGATTGTGAGTCCTGCGTACACAGGTACATCATGGTACATGGTGAGTGTGACAGGGCCCAGAGCACAGAAAGTAGTTAACATCCAGGAACCTCACCTACTCTGTGTGCTATATCCCTGCTGAGACTGGAACACTCAAGCCCTTCCCAGTCTCAGACTTTCTGAACCTCAGTTTTTCTACCTATGTAGTGAGAGCAACTATGACATTACAGATCTGTCATCAGAGTTTGGACCTGAGCTTGGTGCCAGTGATTGAGGAAGAGATGCTCCTGACGTGTTACCTGGCATGGCCTTTAGCCCTGCCCAGCCTGTGGGCCAATCCTGGGCTACAGGACATCTTGCCAGACCTCTCCCCTCCCAATGCCTCATCAAGAGTCCTTTCTCCGGCTCCCACCTCTGTGAACCACACTGCCCAAGCTGCTCTCTGCTTTTCACCTCCTGGCACAGTCTTGGGACCCTTGTTTGAGAGGCTGGTCACGATTGCTAGCCCTTTGTCACAGCTTCCCTGTGTTTGCCCACTGTGTTCCTCAGCAAATAGGAGTTGCAGCATGTTTGCTGTGTCAACACCAGCTGTGGCCTGGTTGTGGAGATAGCTGAATGCATTAGGTCCCGTCCTCCAGTCACCCAGGTGCCCTGGATCCAGCCCCTCACCAGGCAGGATCAGGGTCAGTGGGCAAATGGGCAACTCCTCACCTGTGGCCTCTTCACCTACAGGGATGCCAAGCATGGGCTGCATAGTGTCTGGAACCAGCAAGAGCAGCCCTGGGCAGGGAGCAGGACTTAGAAAGGGTCAGGAGATAGGCAGTCTCCCCTAGGCACAGCTCAAAGGACTTCCTATCAGAGGCATCCGTCAAGCCCTTGAAGGCTAAGTGTGGGGCTTTTAGCCCTCTGTGCAAGATCCCTTTGACCCTTGCAGCGTTAGCCTGTCTCTAACAGCATCCCAGGAAAGGAGGCCTAAGTGATCAGGTGGACAGCCAAATGAGTAGGCGGTCAGGCAGTGAGGCAGGACCAGGGGAGGGGAAGGGCACTTCGGGAGAGGACTTAGGGAAGCCATAAACCACATAAGCTAACATCTGCACAGGCACAAGCCATAGCCCTGGGGAAGGAGAGGTGAATGGCAGAAAAAGATAGGGGAGCAGAGGACCAGAGAGAAAGCCACTTGCTTTGTAAGTGAGTTTTCTAGAGGTGAGACTTGGAGGATGACTCACCCCTGGGATGCAGAGCAAATAGACTGAGAGACAGAAAGACCAGGTGAGATCACAGCTATAGCACTAGGACATCAGCCATGAGTCTTTTGCTGGTGACTTCCCCTCACTCTTCAGTTTCCTCATCTCTGAGATGGTTGGTTTAGAGTCTACTTGGCAGGATCACTGAGCAGGTCCCATGGCCAGCTTGCAGGCATGTGTGTGCCACAAGGAGGGGCTGCAGGCTTTCCTGAGCTGGCTTCTTAGATTGCTGGCTCCTGGATAGGGCTTAGCGGGAAAGAGCCTCCACTTGCTCCCACTTTGGGATTCTGTGGAAAGATGTCCCAGTGACCTGGAAGCACGGAGAAGTGGCACTGAGGCCACGGCTGGAGGAAAGGTGGCAGTTCTCCCCTCCGAAAGCAAGGATAAGCACTTTGAAAAGGTAATGGCGTGGGAGCAGTGGAAGACCTAGAAGAGTCCAAAGTGGCTGTGGCCTCACTGGAGGAGGGGAGCAGAGTGAGGCCTCTGGAACCATGAAGTGAGTGAACAGTTAGGCTCCAGTGCACAGGAAACTGGGTGCTCAAAGTGAAGTCCTTTGTGGCTCCCAGGAGAGGGGATGGAGTTCTGCAGCCAAGCCAAGTGGAGTGGGGAGTCTCCAGGTAAGGGAGGCATTAGGGGGGTTCCTGCAGAGGGGAGAGAAGGTAGCCTAGAACAATTGGTGCTGAAGAGGGTGGGTGAATGCGGCATCTATGGGGCCGGGAATGTTTGCAGGAGTGAGCTGGGGTGAGATGGCCGAGGAGGATGGTCAGGAATTGCACAGTGCTTCTTGCCTGCCTACTGCTTTCTTAGATTTTTGCTGGCCCCTTCCCAGGAAGCAAGGTGGTAAGGTAAGCTAATGAGATGTCACAGAGTGAAGCACACAGATGCAGGAGTTAGAGGTTAAGGCCTTTATGAGGGCTCGCATCTCAGTGCCTTCCTTGTACAGTTTTGCATCCGAGACACATTCCTGCCCAGAATTCTGAGCGGCTTGAGCTTTTTTTCTGAGTTTGTATTTTACTCTTGGCAATGGAGACCTCAGGGTCCTGCTTGGGACTGGTGTTTAGATGGACTTTGGGATCCCAGATCATCTACCTGTGGACAGGTAGTGCCAAGAGCCAAAGGATTGGGGAGGAGGACACTGTGGAGTAGAGCAGCACCCTGAGCTAATGTGTTTCCAAACCTAGCCAGTGGGAGAGTTGGGAGAGCCCTATCCCAGGGCCAACAGGTAAGAATGAGCAGTTGAAGAGCATGACATTACCTGTCTTGCTCATCGTATGTGACTGGCCATCCTTATGACTGTGACCTCAGTGAGGGTACCCTTTCCATCTATTCCCAAAGCCCTATCTGGAGTGCTGTGTTCCACAGTCTCCTAGTGATAACACTGACCTTTCTTCACTACCCATTGCATACCTGGGCCTTCTCCTATCAAATACCCTTCTGCTTATCTCATTTCCCTGTGTGACTACTGTGTAATTTGCTCGTTTTACAAAATACTGCATCTGTCATATTTTACCCTGCTTTCCTTTTCCCTGGCCCTGCATCCTGCACACGGGACCTATCCTCTCAATGCAGGTCCCAGCCCCAGCCGGGTCTATAAACAAATTTAGTAGGCTGGGCCTGGTGGTGTCAGAGCCCTTCCAGTACTAGGAAGAAGGGTGGCAAGGCCTGAACCAGTCCTGTCCCAGCAGTGCCTGTGCACCCTGCTCACACCTACAGACCACTCAGACCAAGCGGGACTCAGACTGACAAGACACTTAGTGACATTGCTGACTCACAGTCTGGCCTGTGGTAAGCATGGGTGTAGCAGGTGGGCTAGAGTACAAGTCAGCAGAGGTGAGGGGCAAGACGCCAGGATGGCCTTACGGGGCTAGCTGCCAGGCAGGGGCAGTGGGCTGTGCACAGGTACACAGGGCCTCTCAGTAGGCCACATGAGACCCAAGCCTTGACCATATATGATGCCCAGCCAGGGGCACCAGACAGGAATATCTATCCTACCCACATCTAGACGCGAGGCCAGGCAGAAGGAGCAGTGCCTCTGTTTATGCGCTTTTAATCTGAACTCAGTGCTGCCCAGGCCCAGCTGTCACTGCTGAGTCCCACCCTTTCTCCAGGTGGAGATCCAGGACTGCGCCAAGGCCTCACCTGCATGGCACCTGCCACAGCAGTACACCAGCCCGGCAGCTGGAAGACTGGGCTCAGAGCCCTCAGCTGGCATGGCCTACTTTCCCATTTTCCCTGTCTCCCCGTCTTTTCTTGCTGAGACTCCCTCAGGATGTGAATTCTTTTAAACTTTTAATTAAAAACATTCTCCCTTCTCCCCACCAAGGTTTGCTTCCCTGTGATTTTCCTCTTAGAAGGAGAGATGGGGGAAGGGAGATGACAGGGCAGGAGTGGAGGTCAGGCCCCCCTGGGTCTTGATGGTTGGCCTGGGATACCAGATTCTCACCGTAGGGAGGCTGACCGCCACCCCGTGCTCCAGACCACCCTCTGTAGTTTCCATGCTCTATCAGCAGAGGCCTTTCTGAGACCTCATCATACCAGATGTGGCAGATTGCACCAGTCACATCCCTCATAGTCACTGATGAACACAGCACATGCCTCACTCATATTAAATAGGCCAGGACTTCCCCTTGCTTTCCCATGAAGTTGCTGTTAACTCTGTGGTGGCCTCAGGCAGATGGAGGAATTGCCCACAAGGTTACTCTTCAGGTTAGATGCAACCTACAATTGGTGTCTTGGGCCTCAAGGTCACCAGCTGGGTCAACAAATTTCATATGTATAATTCCTGACTCAGAGCTTAGGGACACAGTGTCAGATCCTGGCTCACAAGATCAGGACCTTAGGGATGCCAGGGTCATAGATCCTTGACATCAAGAAACCGTAACAGCATCTCTAATTATGTGACAACTAGAAGGGGTTGGCCTCCCCTCCCCCACACACAGTGATCTGTCAGCCTATCCTTGACTCTGGAGTGAAATGCCACCATGTGCTCAGGTCCCCTTTTCAAAGTGGGAGCCTACTGAACATCTGGAAATTCTTTCTTGTGTCAGACCAGTCCCTCTTGCTGAAGCCTAAGCTCAGCTCCACCTCTAGGGAACTTAAGCATATACTCTCTTTCCCATAAATCTTTCATGGCTTAAGATATAGGGTTGTGTTTCCAGTCCCATATTTCCCACAGGCTGAGCACCTCCAATTGAGCCCCACAAACTCACAGACTCATCCAGGTACATCCCTATGTCCCTGAGAGGTTGCATCTCTCCCACCCCCAGAGCAAAGGCCAGGTCCCTCTGTAAGCTCCCAAATGCTCAGGGACGCAGGACTCCATCCAGGCCCCATCATGAGAAAGGAACAGGGATGCCACCAGGGCCCCCCTACCCTATCCACCTCCCCCCACCCACCTAACCCTCTCCACCTTACCAGCCCTCAGTGCAGTGGCAGTGGACAGAGCCCCAGGTAAGGGTTTATGGTAGAAATGTTAGCCCCTGTAGGGCCTGCAACAAAGGCCAGCCCAAACATGCTTTTCAGGATGCCCTCAACAACATGACTAAGACTTCTCGTAGGTGCCCTGCTTCACAGACTCTGAGGGAGTTTATGCCCTGGAAGTACCCAGGGAAATATCTCCATAGAGGCAGGTGAGGCCATGGCAGAATATGGGGAGTGAGTGAAATTTGATGGCTAGGAGGAGAAGCAAATGGGCCACACAGCTCACATGACTGAGTGGAGGGAAGACATTATAGGGCCAAAAAAGATAGGAAGGGCAATGGGAGCCTTGAACACCCGACTTGGGGATTGAGACCCCAGGCACTGGAAGCCTTGGCAGCCTCTTCAGTAAGGCAAAGGTGTTAGTTCATTTTCCAGACATAATGTTGGGCACCTACTGCATGTCAGTGCATATGTCCTCGCCTGGCTGGGCACCAAATGGTGCCCATCTCTTTTGCAGGTGCTCTGTGTGTCTTGGGATTGCAGGGTGGGGTGATCATAGGAAAGGAGCCTGTGTATTCTCCTCATAGCAAGAGGTGCGGCCTCTTATGGCCAACAAAAGCAAAAGTATGGTCCTGCCTTTCCCAGCTCTGCTGTGTCCTCCTGAACACCTCCTCTGTGGACCAACCCTGATAATAGGCAGGGATGGGGAGGGAGCTTTCCTCCCTCTGCAACACATCTGGACCCTCCCCATTATGCCCGGCTCCACCCACCCATCCACTCCCTAAGTACACCCCAAGCAACTACTGAATGCGAGGTGCTGTGCTGATTGCTGATAGAGGAAGGCCTGCTCTGTGCTCAGGGATGCTGTGGTCCCAATGAGAAGCAAAAAGTAGACCAGTAATACAAGGCTACATAGTAGAGTCTCAGAAAGGTTTCAGAAGACAAATCAGGGAGAGAAGGAGATGGTGCCAGCACCCCAACCCAAATCCCTAAGTACACACTTAGAGCCCATGAGGAGACAGACCCTCTACCTGACTCTGAGCCTGAACCCACAGCTTCTTGAGGTTCTTCTCTGCCCCGTTGCTCAACCCCGTTCCTGCCAGGAGCCCAGGTGAGCAGTTCCTCCCACAAGCTCTCCAGGGATCTTCTCTGGACTCAGTGAGCTTTATGAACAGGTGGTGAGAGATGCAGGGTGGGCACAGCAGGCTTCCCTGGATTCTCCTAGGTTGCCTAGCTGCAAGCCTCCATGGGCAGCTACTAGTGTCAGAAAAAGAACCCCTAAGAACTCACAGAGTCCTACGTGTGGCTGTGACATGCCTGTATACAGTCGGGCATGGTGCAGCGTTATAGGCATGCTTGTATGTATGTCTAAGGGGTGGGCAGGGGTCTCCGTGATAGAGCCTTCATACACATAGAGCTATGTATGAGATGTGTGAAAAAGGTGGAGAACTGGGTATGGGAAGGGGAGGAGCAGCCCTCCCACCTCAGCTTCCTTGTTGCAGCACATGTTTATTTTATGAGCTAGCATGTGCACATGCTTCAGCCACTCACAGTGCATGCCCACACTTTCCACATCTACATGAGTACATCCAGAATCCATGCCCCCATGTGAAGGCTTGCAGGCAGATATGCACACACACATGCATGGAATACATGTGCACTGTGTATACATGTGTGTGTGCATGCTCCAGATAGACATGTATACACTCACTCCTTCTGTGCTGTCCTATCACTGCTGTCCCACCCCTCTGTCTTCTCGCCTCACTAATGAATTTTGAGGTGAAAAGGACTGAGCATTTATGCTTTACAGACTGGGAAAGTAGACCTGGAAAAGAAAGGAACTTGTCCCAGACCGTACCATGGCTCCACAACTACTGCTCTGACTGGAACCCTGCTGCCCCAAATTCCTATCAAGGTGCAGTGTGGGGCCCCACTGCTTGTGCAGTGAGTTCCTCCAGACTCCTCTACACAACCCATGAAGCCCAAGATGGAGCATGGAGTTTTCAGAGCACCCCATTCCTTCATGAGAGCCCCTTAGTGGAGGTACTGTGGAGCCTACAGTGGCGTTTACCAAATCAGCAAGCATATCACAAATCTCCTATAGTGGAGCTCCCAAGCTTACAGCTAAAAGTGTGGGAGGAAAAACATTTCCTGGGCCTCATGCACAAAAGTGGTCTACAGGAAGAATGAAGGTCTCTGCCAGGCCCCTGCTGCCAGATCTGAGATTCCTCCTGACCTTCTGGAAATCCCTGTTTTTGTACTGCCTCTTTGCCTTCTTGTCCCCCACAACTACTTCTGTCCTCCAGAGCTGTTTCTGGATTTGTTTTAGTAGCTCCTGACATTTCCAGCTGGCAAACTCTGAGGTGAGCTGTGTCACCTTGCCAATGCAAGTGAGCTGTGCCCTAAGCTCTTCATAGATTCTACCCTGACCCAAGAAAGGATATACCCCTTCCAGGTCATGCCTGGAATCAGGCCTCAAATGACCTCAAGAAAACTCAGACCAGGAGCTGGAGGAATGGCTCAGTGGTTAAAGCACTTAAGTCAAGCACTAAGTACTGAGTTCGATTCCCCAGTATCACATAAGCCGGGCGTGGTGGCACACACCTGTAAGTAATCTCAGCACTCAGGAGGCTGAGACAGAAAGATTGCTGTGAATCCAAGGCCAGCCTGGGCTCCATAGTGAGTTCAAGACCAGCCTGGGCTACAGAGCGAGACCCTGTCTCAGAAGAGAGAGAGAGAGAGAGAGAGAGAGAGAGAGAGAGAGAGAGAGAGAGAGAGAGAGAGAGAGAAAACGAAAACTCAGACCAGAGTATGAAGAGTATGCAGCCTTGTAAACCAGCTTGGCTTCTGCCACACTGTAACTGTGGCTGCGACAAGGGTTCAGAGCAGGGATACTAAGCTAGAAACCCAGACAGAAGGCACCTACGTTGGGCAGTGAGAAGCAGGGAACAATTTCCTGGGCAGAGGAGGGAGAAGAATAGCATTATGAGTGGAAGGAATGGTATATGCAAAGCATGGCGGTATGAGAGTGTATCATATAATCAGACATTTATTGATCTCCAGTCTCATGCATGTGAGCATCTGTGCAGCTAGAATCCTTACATTCACTCATATTTTCGCCAAGTGCTGGCATGGGGCATGCTAGGAATGAAAAAAAATCCGCATTGTTCCTGTTTCCCAGAGTGTACAACCCATTGGGAAATTGCAGCACAAAGTGGCGAAGTCTTTGATAAGGACACACAGGCACTATGTGAGTCCAGAAGAAGGACCGGGTATATTTATACAGGCCCTACAGGATCCTGGAAGAGGGGTATGATTTAAGACACATGGACACTGTGGGAATCCCAAAAAAGGGATCTGGCCAAGACAGTGGCTTGTTATTTGCTATCTTTTTCTCATGTGTCAGTATTTAATACTGGTTTTCAGAGGTCCTCATAGCTGACAGACCATATCTGTGTTGTGAACAAATGGTGGGTCTGTGGCCAGACACCCAAAACTCAAATTCAAGTCTTCACAGTTTCTGTTTTAGTAGCATAATTGCATTGGCAAGGATTGTTCCAACCCTGGACTCACACAGGACTTGGGCCTTTTTGCACAGCACCTCCTACATCCCAGAGGTGAAATTGCAGACCTGGCGACTCCTTTAGGGACAAAGCCAACCCCAGGCAGACTTCCTCAGAGCTAGCCTGTGTCCTTCCCAGGCCAGCAAGAGCAATCTGGGATCCTTAAGTATCTGATTACCCTCAGTGTCCCACAGCAGAATGGCAGCCTATCAAACAACTGGTTGTGAAAATGGAGGGCGCTGACTCCCTGACCTGTCTTCTCCAGGAGGCCTTTCTACCGGGAAGCCAGGGCTGCCCATGCTCAACAGCAGAGTCAGTAGCTGCCTTTGCCTCCTCCTCAGTGGCCCTGAGGCCATCCATCACTTAGAAATTCTCTTCATTTCTAAATAAAATGATTTGTTAATTTGAGTGAGTGATCACCACTCGTTCAAGCCTCTTTGCAGGACCAGGAACAGCTTGTGGGCTCCCGGAGCCCTGTGCCGCAAGCCTGGTGCAGACTTGGAGGGGTTGTTTTCAATTTAAATGTGAATTGAATGAGGAGAAAAATGTTTCTCTTGGCAATTCCATAGGAGCTTGCTCTTCTGACAGATGTTGGAGTTTATTATCCCATCGGGCCAGCGTTTTGTTGAGCAGAATTGCTAATTATTTCAGAGGCCTGGCCATAGCTAAGGAAGGGAAGAAAGGAGGTGGCAGGCATGGCTTTGAGTGGCATCTGTCAGGAGGCAGGCACTGGGACATGAGGACCAGCCTGCCACCCCTCCAAGCCTCCCAAAATCACAGGAGTTATGGAGCAGGCTTGCCCTGCCTCTTTGCTTCTGTTTTGTGCAGTATCCTGGAGGAGGTAGTGAAGACTATTCTCGAACTCATGGTGAGGTGTCTGGAAGGTCACATTTAGGGCCTTGACTTGTTTGTGTGTTTAGTGGATCAGCAGAAAAAGAATCCAGAGAGAGTACAGTGTTTCTTCCTATGTAAAGCTAGTCATCACCGTTAAGGACTGGAGTGGGGCCATGCTTTTGCAGGTATGTGGCAGGGTGTCTGTAGCTGCAGGCTGTGTGGGAGTTGTATGTGCCCATGTGCTGTGTTCCCAGGTCCCCAGCTGCCTGGCATGGCTGCATGTCTCTGAGATCTCTGTAGCTGTTTCTGCACGGTCCTTTGAAGTGTGCTTCTACCTCATTTCTGTCACCCACTGCAAGGTGAAGGAAACCTTGGGAGAGAGATGGCCAGAGGGGATTGGGCCTCAGGAGGAATGAGCCAAGACTGGCCAGGGTGCCACTCAGGCCTGAGGGTGCCTCAGGTCCCAAGGAGTTCTGCAGTGAATCCACTAAGTGGTATGTTCATAGTCAAGAGGTGGCCCTGGCAGCCAGAGCCCTGGCCTCTGATCCATTGCACCCAGGGCCCTGAGCCTTACTTGCAGCACCTCAGAGCAGGGTAACATCTCTGCCTAACCAAGAAGACCTCCTGAATCTGCAAAGCACATGTCTGGCACCAGTTAATTGTCTGTGACCAGAAGGGAGTGAGAGGTGTAACAGTTTCCCCAGCAGTATCCTGAGAACCAACTTCCTCTTTCCCTGCCTGCTTCCTCATCCCTACCTCTCCATTCTGAGCCTCTGGAAAAGGGACTGGATGCCCTGTCCACCCTCTACTACAGCTCAGGCTTTGGCCATTCCCTCTTCCCTCCCACCCTTCCCCCACCCCTCAGCTCAAACCAGATGAAGCTTAGCTTCCTAGGTTTAACACAAAGGCAGCGGCAGCAGCTGGGCAGGATTTTATAACCCTAATTAACACCAGATTCCCTGGGGTCCCAGCTCTAGAATCCTAATGCAGGCTGAAACTCAGCCAGACACAAAGCACAGAGGGTCCATCTTGATGCCAGGTGAGGGGAGACAGAAGGTCAGTCTCTCCTGCCCATGACTATCACCCTAACAGGAGGGGACACTAGGAATCTGGGGTGGGGGGAACCACTCCCAGGCTGAGCTTGTGCCAGGCATCTTTGCTGGACCATGTGTCCCTAGGAACCAGGCCCACTCTCTTCTGGATAAAACTCCACCTTGACATCCTTCCGTTAAATAGGGCATGTTCCGAAGAGAAAATTGCTACTATTTTCCCTTTTTACTTCACTGTCATCAAAAATTGATCCCATATTGCATCCTTATTTCAAAGAACGAGCTAAAAAAAAATAAAAATTCCCACTCCTCAGAGTGACAGCTGCATCAAGCTTCCCACCCTCCACCCCCGCCCTCTGGAAAAAAAAAAGAAAAAAAAGAAAATGTGACCGTTTGAAGGAGGGCACCTGCTGGCCTGGCTGAGGCTGTTGAACAGCCTGGGCTGTAGGATGCACGTGACCGACTGCGAGGGGGACCAGGTACTCGATTATGCAGGCAGAAGGGTTTTGATCTGGTAAAATGTGGTAGAGAATAGAGTAATTGGGGAAGGTTAATTTAGATCTAAGTGGGTGATTCATTATCTCAATAAGAAATGTCTCATTTTCCAGGGAGATGGCTATGCCTGCCAGATGCCGGCCTGCCCATCATCAGGGTGAAACCCACAGTCAATCTAGTTCACTGAGAACCTCCCTTCCCAGCTGGTGGGGGAGGGAGATAGTTTAATTGTGTTTCTTCCCCAATTTGTTTGGCAGTATATTTTATAACTTTTCACGTAGAATGTGACTAAGAAGAATAGGACAGAATAGCCAAGGTTAGCAGGCAGAGAATCAGGCACTTGGTCTAATATATACAGGTTGACTCAGAGGCTTAAGGAAGCAGAGGAAAAAGGGAAACCCAAGTCTTTGTATGACAATGAGAGGAGATGAGACTTAATTTAGGTTAACTCTCCATAGAAGCCTAGTCCAGATTGCCGCCATAGAAAGGTGTTGGAGGGTCTTTCAGAATGGCGGCCCCCCCTCCTACCTAGGTACCTTTACTAGAAGCTGGGTCTGGGAGCTGGCTCCTAGAATCTGATGTGACCCTAGACAAGTAACTCGTTCCCAGGCCTTAGAGTTCATCTGTCACTGTTTAGGACTATAGGCAGAGGCTGCAGGCAGTGCCAAGATCTCTGATCACACAGGAAGCAGCTATTACAGGCTGCAGTACTGTTGACCAGACTCAGCAACAGGTTTTAGTCCCAGTTCCTTCTACCACCTTTGTGGACTCAGGGCACTCACCACATTGTTCTGAGTTTCCTTCTAGAACTGGACAAGTAGCCTTCCCTCCCTTCCGCCCCCTTTGTGGTCACATGTGGACAACTGGAACTGCAAGGGCACTTGGCACACAGTAAGATGGGGCTGGTGCACAAGATTTCCTTGGTATGAGTAGGTGTGTAGGCTGGGCTGGGTGGGAGAGGGGAGAATGGATGCAAGGGGAGCCCCTCCCCTGCACTGTGAACTTGGTGAGGATGGAGCCAGGTCCTACTCATCCTTTATCTTTAGGACACAGCATAGGCCACACAGGCATGGTAGTTGAAAGAAGAAAGAAGATGGGCCCGTGGAGGCACCTTTTCTTTTTTTCTACGTTATGGTGTTGGCTGTAGTAACACACACACACTCACACACACACACAATGGGGTAAAGTGTAGAGGCAATATATAAAGCAATGGACAACCTGAGGACATCTTAAAGGTGAGAGGACTTTTGAGCAGGAACCAGGCAAGTCAAAGACAGGAAGATCAATTGGTTGGGGTCTGTGGGCCCAGGAGCCAAGACTACCTCATACCCAGTTCCAGCAGAAAACAACCTTCTTCCACCTGCACTCCAGGAGTACAGTTGGGAGATGAAGATAATCTTTTGGCCAGAGATGAAGATCCAGCCAGCAAGTGCCCATTTACCCTTACACGTGTTGGCTGGCATGCACACATGCATGTGTGTGCATCCATGCTTAATTTGTGCATTCATATGTATGTTTATTTTCTGTGTGTGCTTGCATGTACATGTATTCACATGGACACATATTTTCTCCTTCTCTGTCCCCAATATTGCAGAACTCTTCATCACAAATTCAGATGGAGAGAGCCTCCTCACAAATCTCCAATAAAGCCACGAACCCTTGTTATTCTCCTGCTTAGCATACTTCCCTCTTAATGAGCCAATTGGTCCCAATCACAGGAGTCTCACTTATCCACCTTGCCTGTGGATGTAGCTTTGGTGACAGAGGAGAAACATAACCATCCAAAGTGATGGGGAGAACCCAACCTTAGGGATGAGTCAGCAAGCAGGTCTGGACTAGGCAGAACAGTGAAGTTGGAATCAAGTGGCACAGAGGCCTTGACATCTTTTGTGAGCTGAGGTTGGGCTGATACAAAGAGCACCCAGCTTGTGGATTCAGGGAAGGGAAGCAGACCCAAGGGGCATGTACTACTCACTCCTTACCCAAGGGGAGTCTTACCTTTTGCTAAGGCTTGTTTTTTCCTCCAAGCTACACAGTATTGTTCCTCCAACCTCTCAGTGTTCCTCTACCCATATTCTCTGACCCACATCCAGTCAAAATCCCACTTCCTCTTCAGAGGCAGCCGAAGAAGCCAGGCATGGTGGCACATGCCTGTAATCCCAGCACATGGGAGGCCATGAGTTCAAGGCCCACCAGGGCTATGTTGTGTGTTCAGGTCCAGCCTATACTACACAGTGAGACCCTGCCTCAAAAAAAAAAAAAATCACAGGCAGCCAAAAGTGGGCCCCAAGGACAACCCCTCCACCTATGAAATAGGGTAAGAATGGCTCTTTGTAGAAGCTCAGTAAGCCCTTGACAGTGTCCTGAGTCTACCGAGCCAAACTAGAACTCAGCCTGTTCTTCTAGGGTAGACCTGGCTCTGAGCTTCTGCTACTCCAGGCCCATCTCTCAGGCAGTGGTCTTCAATCTAGACAGAGCAAAGTGCAGCTGCCTCGGAATGGTCACTGAGCTTAGCATTGACAAACCTACAAGAGTGCCTCTTCTCAGCCCTCAGGATCTCAGGCTGAGCTGGGCAGCAGTATTGGGACACTGAGCTCAAATGGAAGAGAGTTCCTGGGGACCATACCTTACCAGGTGACCTTGAGCAGGGCATGCAACTCCATACCTTCATGGATTCTGTCTGTGTCTTCGGGCCTAAGTCTGTGCCTAGGAAAGTAATAAGGACTCTTTAGGCCACAGAGAAGACAAGTACCTTTGAAGAGAAGTGCCCTGAGGTCATACAATGACTCTAAAGAAAAATCAGGCCTGCCAAAGGCTCCACCTGTCCCCTGAGTCCTTCCCCTCTCCATACAGTGTTCCTCTACCCATACTTTGTGATCCACACCCAGCCAAAGGCCCACTACCTCTTCAGAGAGAACCCAAGGTATCTCTTGGGGTCGATAGAAAGTGGACCCCAGGGACAGCCCCTCACCCAACTCTCTGTGAGCCATGGCCACAAACTGAGTAACCATCTCTGGGCCTCAGTTCCCTTTTCTGCAAAATAGGGTGGGAATGGGACCTGTTATATAGGGACTGCTGTGGGGATTAATAAGCTGCACTGGGACACTACAAACGCCCAGTGGCATCACCCATGACAACACACAGCTGATGGGTGCCAGATCTGGCAGTGTTCCTGACCAACCTAGATATGTTAGGATCACTCACTCAAGGATCTACATGTCACCAGCCAGGGATCTCCCCTCCCTGGGAAATCCTTGCAGCTTGGTCTGGTACCCCTAGGTCCACACTCTTCCCTCCTGAGAGACTCAGGCTTTCTTAATAAACTCTCGTGCTTCTCGTCTCTAAATGGATGGGTGATGCCACTTTTTCATTTTACATGAAGGAAAACTGAGGCCAGGAAACTGAAATCCCTCAGTTCAGATGGATGTAAGTCCAGTGTGGGTCCTTCACCACGAGGAGCTTTCCCACACAAAGGCCAGCCCAAAGAGCTGAGGAGATAGGGGCCCCTTTCCTAAGAGATGACATGGTGGAGATCAGAGTCCCAGTTTGTTGGCCCAGGGGAAAGGGACTGCAGTCCGAGTGGAGGTGAAAGTGCCAAGGATGCCCTAAATAGGCAAGCATGTGCTACACTGCTGCTGCCCTGCCCTCTCCAGCTGGCACCATGGCTTTGTGGCCGTTGCTAGGCACCTCAAAGGCCCAGGTGGGCCCTACCTGTCATGGAGTGGCCACATAGCATGGGGTAGGCAAAAGGCCCAGGAAGAAGCAAGGCTGCCTCCACCTGCCCGCCCTCCTCTCACTTGGCAGCAGTACACAGAAGCCATTAGCGCCTGGCAGTCCGTGTCCCACAGCTCTGACAAACGCCTTAAATGTTGTCGCCATGGCTCCAGCTGTCCCGCCGGCCGCCTTTACTTCTCATAATAACCAAGTGTCGAGGCTGATTGCAGCAGCGGGATGCAGGCAGTGTTCAGAGCAGCTTTTACACTGGGTGTTTCCACCTGGCAACCAGGCTGTACCCACCCTTGCCCTTCAGCTCCAGGCCTTTGTCTGCCTGTCACCTCTGCCTGGGCCCCAGCATCAGCCCTGGGGCCAGCCACATTAGCCAGCTTTGTGCCCAGGGTAGTGCTCTTGCTGCTTCCATGAGAGCTGGCAGGCGGGAATAGGGTGGATTTCAAGCATCCACTCCCAGCAGAGCGATAGCCTGGTGGAAAGATTGGGCTTCGCTTCCCACTTTTCTAGGTGACCTCTTCAGGGAGTCCCCGTTCCACTGTTGTCCACCTTCTTCATCTCACAGTCTTGCTCTCTAGGGAGGCAGGGAGTGGCCAGACTTCAGTCGTGATGTGGATAAACCTGATTGCAGTTTAAGCTTTGCCATGCGATCGATGTGTGGTCTTGGGCAAATGACTTGCCCTCTGTGAGCCTTGGTGTCCTTGTCAGCGGAATGAGAATGATGACTGGGCCTCATGAAACTTAGAATCACGGTGTGTAACAAGGAATGAACAATGAAATGATGCTGTGTGGACTTGGTCATGCTGGTCAGCACAAATACCCTCGAACAGTATCATGAGGTTGGACATTAGAAGCCCCTCTTCAGAAGTGAAGTAATAAAGATTCAGAGAGTGATGTTTGCTATCCATGGCACACATAGAACTCATGATTCTGCCCCCTGGGACGTCCCGGGTGCTGATCTCTCTCAGCCCAGCCCCAGATCCTGCTGGAACCAAAGCAATGAATTAATCCCACCTTCTCCAAGGACTTTGCCAGAGTAGGCAGGCATGGCACCCAACCCCTGGCCTTGAAGGCTTCCTTCCTGAGGTACTTAGATGTACGTACATGTCCAGGCCCAAGTAAGGTTGATTATGAGGTCTGTGGTCACTGAATCATTTGTTTACATGTTCCCTAGCCTGATGATACCAGAAGGTGAAGAGTGGACAGCGAGTAACCTCTGACTGTTCATCCGACTTTTCTCAGGTGTAAATTGTGGTAGGGGCAGTAATGGTAGTGTTTACCAGGAGAGATGAGGCACTGACAGAGGTAGCCACAGGGGATGATGGTTATAGTGGTGGCAGTGATCATGGTGATTATAACAATAAAGGTGGTAATAAGCCAAGCCCAGTGGCACAGGCCTATAATCTCAGCACTCTGGGAGGCTGAGGCAGGAGGATTGCCAAGTTTGAGCCCAGTAACTGAGCAAGACCGTCTCTCAAAGTAAAAAATTTAAAAAAAAAGTGGACTAGAGATATATATCAGTGTAAATGCCCTGGGTTCAATCTTTAGGACCACAAAAAAAAAAAAAATGATGGTGAAGGAATTGATATTGGTAGTGGAGCTTATGGTGATAGAAGATGGTGACAGTGATCATGGAGATGATGACCACAATGATAGAAATAAAGTTAATGATGGTCGAGCTGACACTGGTTATGGGTATAATATTGATAATAATAATGAAAATAATGGTGGTAGTGGTGGTGGTGGCAGAGGTAATATTAACAGTGAAAAGCAGAGTGTGGTGGTAGTTAAAAGGGAGCAGTGGTGATCATGGGTGTGGTAGTGATGGGAATAACATTCTATTTGTAGCAGCAGCAGTGGTAGGGGTGAAGGAGGTGATAGGGCTGGCAGGACTCCTGTGGTGTGTACCTCTTAGGGCAAACCACCAAGTATTCTTGACCCTTGTGTGGGCTGTGTACTTGGGATGCTCTGGGGCTTGCTCAGTTCTCTTTTTTCTTTTAACCTCCAGTGAGCACAGACTTCTGGGTAATGAGATGCAAATTGACAGAAAAGACAATGAGCCAGCCTGCGGCCGGTGGGGCAGCTTTTAGAGTCAGACTGATTGCCTCCGTGCCAATTTGCATGTCATTAGCTGTGCACATCTCCTCTATCGGGTTCATGCATTTCATCAGAGGTCACCCAAATGGTTGCATCCTACAAGAGGCAACAATCTGTGATCCTGGATCTGGGGCAGGATCACCCTGATCCTGACCTGAACAGGGCTCCAAGATGTGGCTCTTAAGAAATCTGGGCCACTGGAGAAGTGCAGTGGATTGAGAGCCTCTAGGATCATCTGGGGACAGGGACCCACCAGCAGTCAGATCCCAAAAGGGACAGCCTAGGAGATCTTGTCCAGTCAGTACCATGTTTCCATCTGAGCATAATACAAATGTGACAGGCAGGCCTCAGGCAACAGAGACCTGTTCCTGACCTGGGATGACTCAGTACAGGACCAGGCTCTGTCCCTAACTGGCACAATGACCTGGACAGTCCCTCCGGGCTGGCTTCCTCCCCCTTTTGAAATGGAGCCTGTGGATCCTTAACGACCTGGTCTCCATACTGAGCATGATGATCACAGGCCTGCCTATGGTGTGCTCAGTCAGAGTGGCCCAGATCCAGGGTCACACACTCTAGCCCTCTGAGCAGGCCCACTGCATCACTGTCATTACCGCTCCAGGCTATCCCTAGAATCATCCCTGGAACGTGACCGAGGAAAGCCGAGACAGGGCGGGATCTAGGTCATTCCCCAAACCCAACACTACCAACTGCCCTGCCTGCCAAGTCCTACTTTCTCTGTCCAGGATGCTAAACATTTTAGCCCAACCTGCCCCAGATATCTGCCAAGGTGAGATGGGGGTCCCTTCCCTGCTCCCCTGCTCTTTGGCCCCTACAACAGCTCTGACTCAGGGAAACCCATGAGTCCATTCCTCACCTCTCCCCCACAACAGACAGAAATAGGGCAGGGGCTCTAGCCTGGCCACTGCCCATTCAGGCATATCCTTGTGCCCATCTAAGCCTGACTGCCTCTTTACTGTCCCACTCCTTCTCCTGAGGTTGGGCCTAATCAGAGCTAATCAGAAAATTATGAGCTGCCTGATTACTGATTAGATTCCTAATGTTAATAGAGTCAAGAAGGGCCTGCTCAGGCTGTGTTTTAGGGAAAAGTATAAAAATAACATCATGGGAAGGGAGCGTGGCAGCCAGGTGGGGGCTCAGGCTCAGCTTTCTAGTTGGAATTTATCCTATAACAGAGGGGCTTCCTAGCCCTCTAAATTCTACCATTGAATTTGCAAACTCAAATAGCTCTTACTGTAGAGTCCTCTAGCAAGTTCTGTGTTTGGGACAATGAGTTAAACTGCAGTGGGAAAAACTTAGGTAGAGAGAACTTACTGATGGTCCACCACATGGTAGCAGGCCCAGGCCGAGACTACTCACCAAACTGCTGTTCGCAGCACAGGCCAGGCACACAATCAGTGTTTAGGAAACATAGGCTAACAGGAAGGAGAGAGTCTTGTCAACCTTTCCCACAGGAACAGTCACCATACTATGTCCTGTCCCTGAGTCATAGTAGAACATAGGGACATCTCAGAAGATACCTTAGAGGAGAATGTCAGAGCATGGCTGGACTCAGGGGAGGGCAGTGAGCACCTGCTCCCCAGGGAGTCAACTCCTGGCTTCCCTGGCCAGTTGGTTTGCACATGCTCACCAGCTTCTCATGCCAGTAGACCAGTAGCTTTTGCTTCCTCGTTACTTCATCACTGACTTGGCAGCAGCCAGATAGGTTTAGTAGGTGCCATTGTCACAAGGTCCAGAGGGGTGTTGGGGTCCTAAAGAGCAGATGTCCGAAGTTCAGACCTTAGAAGCAGCTCCTTGGGTCCTTGTGCCTGGGCATCAGTGACACCGGTACTTAGAGCCTTACCTTTAACATACTTTCCCATGTACTGTGTTGTATCCCTGCTCTCTGGCATTGCTTTTGGCCTGGGCTCTGCCATCTCTATCCCAAGGAACCCAGGGTCTGGACTCTATTAACATTAGACCCTTGAAGACTAATTTACAGTCCCTGACCCATTGGGAGCCTGGGCCACTTAGCACTTATATGCTGACCAGGCCTTTGTACAGCCCTGGGGCCACACAGATCCAGTAAGTTCCTGCCCAAAGGGACAACATCTGGGATTGAGTCAGATGCATATACAGTGATAGCCCCTCAGGGGATTCTGGAACCCAGCCTGGCAGGGGCAAGGCTTCCTGGGGGAGGTTGATGAGCAATAGCTCCCAAGGATGGGGAGAGACAGGACAGGTGAAGGAGGAAGAAGGGCAGTCCAGGCTCAGGGCACAGCACAGACAAGAGGGTGGAACCTGAGCATGACAGGAAAGTGATGAGATTCGCAGGGCCCAACAAAAGATGGCAGAAGGAAGAGGTCATGACTAGGCCCTCCAGAAATCACTGTTAGAGATAGAGAAGCCCATGTTGGGGCACCAGGGCCTGTGGATACCATAGGAGATGACCTCTTGCCAGACAGCTTGGGTGTAAGTTAAGTTAGGAGAGGTCTGGTCAGGAAGATGAGAAAAATGTCATAGGAGCAGGGACTTCTGAGGGGTGACCTTTGGGAAGTGATGGTGCAGTTTGGGTGGGGTTAGATGAACACACTCCATTGGGCCCTGGTCTGTACTGGAGCAGGAGCAGACTGGAGTCCAGGCTGAGTTCTGGGGGATGCTGGATACTGGCTCCCAGCAAAGGTGGTACTAAGGAAAGGGACATCCCAGTGGTACAAGCATTAGAAGAAGTCAGGCTGAGCCAAGGTCAGAAGGCCCAAGTAGACCATGGTTGTGGTGGGCAGAGGAAAGTAGTCAGGAGGCCCCTTGGATGAGGCAAAGGAAGGAAAAACACAGGACCAGGAGCTTTACATCTAGAGCAAATCCACATCTTGTCCTCTGACAGTGCCTACTTTGTCTGTGTTCCCATAGTCCTGGGAAGATCAGGCAAGGTCTGGTTTCCATTATATAGGTTAGAAAGAAAAGCCCAAAGAGGTGAGGATACTGCTCCCCAAACTACATGCTGGGTCAGTAGCCAAACCTCAGGAACTCAAGCCTCCCAGCTCTGCAGCAGGGAAGGTAAACATTGTCCCATGTAAGCTCACACACCGTATCTGTCTCTGGAAGGGAACAGTGATACACGCCATGCTACACTCGGATAATGCCATTTTTGCTCTGTACCCTCACCTGATGCTATCTGTGTGGCTTTTAAAGGATGAGAGAAACTTTGATGAATTACACTGGGTCATATATCAAAGGGAGAGAAACCGTCTGAACTGGCAAAATCATGAGAAATTTCACCCAGTTCATCAGTGACTGATTCATTTGCAAAGGTATATGGATTTCATGCTGAGGTTTGAGGAAGAACACTCAGCTAGGTTGGTAGGTTCTCACTCATTTGTGGCCCCAGTATATTGGCCTGGCAAGACAGCACCTTAGGCCAATCCCTGTAGCCTTGAATACACATGGCACAGCCTCAGCTAGGGCTCCATAAACATCCTGGGAAGCTGAGGCAAGACTGTAAATTTAAACCCAACCTGGGCAATGCAACCACTTAGTGAAACCCTCTCTCAAAAATAAAAAAGAAGGGGCTGGGGTCATAGCTTGGTGGTTAAAATGCTTGCCTAGCATGTGCAAGGCCTTGGGTTTGATCCCCTTGGACCACATTTTTTTAAAAAAGCTGGGTGTAGTGCTGTACACCTATAATCCCAGCACTCAAGAGGCTGAGGCAGGAAGATTGCCATGAGTTTGATGCCAGCCTGAGCTGTAAAGTTCAGGACCAGCCTGGAGTACAGAATGAGACCCTGTCTTAATCAATAAATCAATCAATAGGAAGCCAGACCATGTGGCACATGTCCGTAATAGCACCACCATGGGAAGCTGAGGCAGGAGGATCACAAATTTGAGCCCAGCCTGAGCAACTTAGTGACTTAGAGAGAGAGAGAGAGACTCTCTCAAAATCAAAAGTAAAATGGGGGGGCTGAAGGAATGGCTCAGAGGTTAATGTGCTTGCCTAGCAATTACTCTTTCAAGCACTAAGTACCGGAGTTCGATTCCCCAGCACCACATAAGGCGGGCATGGTGGTGCACAACTGTAATTCCAGCACTTGGAAGGCTGAGGCAGGAAAATTGCCATGAGTCCAAGGCCAGCCTGGGCTCCATAGTGAGTTCAGGACCAGCCTGACCCTCTCTCAAAAGAAAAGGGGGGTGCGCTGGAAATGTGCAGTACTCAATTGGAGGGCCCTGCCCCCATCCCTAGTATCACACACACAAGAAAAAAGGTCAGTATGACTTCCCAGTAGCAAACACACACATAACACACACGCACACATCACAGCCTAAATGCTGAGGCCATTTGTTGGAGGTATTGGTTTATTTCTCAGCAGCAGCATGAACAGGCAAGGCACAGACTCACAGCTCACAGCATGTGACTGTCCAGGGTCATGGTCACCCCTCTGGAAGTGGCCCACTGCTGGAGTTGAATCTTCCCTAGGTGGACTTCCTTGATATCCCTGGAAAATAGTCTGTAAATTTGTTAGCCCCTGTGAATGTTGTGCCTAACCATAGGGGCCTCTTTTCTCACCCTCACCCTGTTCTCACTTGGCTGCTATCGTGTGACATACACGCCTTCTATATGGATTAAGGTTCCAGTTTCAAGCTAAAACATGCACCAGGTGGCACTGATGTCTCTCCTATGAATGCACTTTACCTTCTTCACTTTTCTGGAAAGTAGCCCAGAGGTCATGGCCCTCTTCCTCTTCATATCCACATTGTGGTAGCATGCCAGCAATAGCAGGGTATGGGTTTTGGAGTGTGCTCTTCTTTGGCGAAGTACAACATAGCTACTGTTCTTGGAATATGTGATGTCTGGGAAACCCAGTCTTATCTGAAAGTGAAGACTTTGGGACACTCAGTGGCCCACACTGGTTGGTCAAGGTCTTGCCCTCCAATCCTTATCACAGGCCACCCCTCACTTCTTTGTATTTTCTCTAGAAAATTAAAACACAGACTTTCCCTCCCTAGCAGCACTGAGGGAAGCAGAAATCAATAACAATAAGCCTGTGTTGCCCACAGGGAGTAAGCAAGCTTAGGCCTAGGGGAGAGGCAGCTGCCCCTCCGCAGAGGGAGATCACCACTGCAATGAGTTTTTCCTTGCTACACGTATTCTGACCTTTTTCCCTTATTTTTTAAGAAAAGAAATCCATTTTACCAATACTTTTTTCAACTCAGTGGGAGGCATAGGCAGTTGGTAAGGGAAAAGGTCAGGGAGCCTATGACTGCCAGCAGCAGCAAGGGCCTCACACGAGGGCCTTCGTCATGATGCTGTCCATGCAGCACTTATTTTCCTCGTAGTGTTTGGCCACTGGAATTTTTGGTCTGGAGTTTGAGTATTTGCTATTTATTGTTCTGTAGTGGTCTTAGCTTCAGAAGTCAGGTTAATATAGAAAGGGTGCTGGTTAAGATGAGTCAGGGGCAAGAGCCAACCATGTCTGGCACAGAGGCAGCAAGGAGCCTCTTAGGATGGGTGTCAGGAAAGCAGAGACACCAGTGTGTCCCCTTCATCTGCCATGCCTAAGGCATGGATCCCAGCCAGCCCCCTCCGCCCTTCCTGGAGCACTTTTCTGTATCTCTCAGAACTCAGCAAAATTGAGAAATTGAGACAGAACTTCCCCTCCAAAGGTTGTGGTGAGTGAGGCTGTGCCCATCGAACTCTGAGCACATTATGTGCTGCCAGTGGCAGCAGTCAGAGCCACTGCCTGTGCGGGTACCATTCCCAGACCACAAGTTGCACAGGGATGGGATGAGTTGGGATTTTCTGCTGCTCCTTGGCTGTGGACGTACCTGCTTGGGCTCAGGAGTAGATCGACATACTAGTGTCCACCCAAGGCCAAGATGTCAGGAAGGAGAGACCCACAGGACCAAGACCTCTGACCTTGCCTGCACTTCTGCCCCTTAGCAGCCCTAGAGCTCCAGCTTTCTCCTTGCTGAGCTACATCTTGCTTCATTATTATGTAGATATTTTAATTATGCAGATATGTTTTAGGCAGTTTTAAATATGTATATTATTTACTCATTAGACTATAACAGCTCTGGAAATTGGAAATCTGTATTTAGTGTCTGTCAGTGCACAATATGAAACTAATACAGGGCCACAGGGTGGGAGGAAGTTGGCAACATAAGAGTGACCGTGGGCTGGTCAGAGGTTTCTGGGCACCTCCTCCTGAGTAGACCCACATATATGGACCAGTGACATCAAGGTTGGGAGTGGGCTTTGAACAGCATTATTTGTTACTTTTGTGGGGAAGGTAAAGGAACACTTCAGGGAGTAGGAGGGAAGCTGAGCCCAACCAGCCAGGCCCCACATGCCAGACCAGCACCTTACCTGAGACATTCACTGGCTAGCATGGCTGGGCCTTGGCACCAGGTAAACCTAGGGACTGCCCCCTCCTGTACTTCCTCACCAAGGTCCTGCAGCAGTGGCAGGAATGCACTAAGCCTCAGTCCCCTTGGCTACAACATGATTCACTTCTTCGGCCTCTTGTCATTCTTCACTGTCTTAGTTACTTTCTTGTTGCTGTGACAGAATACCCATCATGCACAACTTAAGGGAGGACGCATTTATTTTAGCTCAGTTTCAGGTCTCACACAGTCGATTCATAGGCAGCTGGCGTGAGTAGAAGCACATAGCAGGGGCTGGAGAGCTGCTCACCCCATTGCAGACAGAAACCAAGTAAGTCAGAAGCCAAACCCATGTCAGGTGACTCAGGAGGCTAGCAGTGTTTCTTCTTCTTTCCTTTAGTTACTCCAGCCTGCCAGTTGGGCGACCCCAGGGTAAGTGCCCCTCCCTCACTTCCTGGCCCAAGAGTCAACAACACATGAAAGCTGCCCTGGCAACCCCCAGTCTCAACAAGTTGACACAATCCAAGGATCTCTCCCTTCCAACCAGGTCCTACCTCCCAGTAGCGCAGTTATCACACTACAGCTGAATACTTGAGGCTTTAGGGGGATGATCCTGATTCAAACCATAGCATTCATCTATACCAGTCAGGAAGCCTTGGCTGAGGGTAGGTACAGAGCCATGTCTAGCATGAGCCTGTCCTTGTTACCTTCCTTGAAATCCTCTGACAGTGCTCTTAGGGCATCTGCATGGTACTGGCACTCTGCTGTGGGCTCACTGCTTCTAGTCCCCACCTCCGAGTTTTCCTGCCATCCCCGCATCTGCCTGACTCAGCACCCAGTGCCCCAGATCTCAACATCTGGCACTCCATGAGTCCAGGGCCTTTTATTCTAAGCCTCTCATATCCTCTTGAAAGCAGGAGTAGTAGTAACTAATTAAGACCAAAACACTCTTACAGAATCTTTCCCTGTGGGCTGTATTGTTGAGAATCTTATTTGATGAGCAGTTACTCCCTAACCCTTGGGCCATCATCCCTGGGAGAGGGGCTCCCAGCTGAGGGAGCGGGAAGGAGGCGAAGGAGAGGGGGGGAGCATCCCATCTGGGAGAGGGGCAGGCTCTCAGAATAGAAGATACACCAGAGGGCTGCAGCCCCTGAACCCAAGCCTGTCCTTATCTCCCCTCGTTGTTTGCCTCAGCCCCCTAAAGCATGGATGTTTAATCGTGTGAAATCTGAAGGTACACTCCAGGTGTGTTGGTCCCAGCCCCGTGCCCTACCGGTCCTCTTCTTTCTTGCCTTTTCTGTAAGAGCCGTTTCTGGAACTGAGGAAATTGATTGTTAAGTGAAACTCCAGTAATTGCCTCTGAAATGCCCGCTGTTACCATGATGGACTTGGCCATGAGCAGCCCTGCTCAGCAATACCACCATAGTTCTGTCCAATGCCATGACCATAATGGGGACATCACAGGCCAGGTGTGGCATCAGTGATGATTTAATAGCAGCAGCATCCTGTTAGGCAGCCATTATCCCCCACCCTCGGCATGTGGTGAGGAAAAGAGGCTCAGAGATTTTGTATGTAACTTCTCACATATTTGGGGCCATCTACCTGGGACTGTCTACACAGATTGAGAGAGGCCTTGACCGTGACTGAGCAGACATTTATTATGTACTTACTATATGCTGGGGACCAGGTGAGTATAAAGAACCACCAGACACTGCCTGCACCAAGCTCAGAGCTCCAGTAGAAGGCAGACGAGGCAGAGACTTCACGGAGTGCCCTGCTGGAGACAGGTGTGAAGTGGAGAGCTAGTGAGGGATGAACCAGGCTAGAGAAACCTGGGCAGGAGTGAACAGGGCAGACGCAGTGTGTTCAGGGGAGTGAAAGCAGGAGAACCAGGGACTGCAGGTAGCACCAGGGGAGAGCCCAGATCTTGAGCAGGCAGCCGCTGTCAACAGCTGACACTCAGGGCTCAGAAATGAGTGCTTCTCTCCCAGACAGCAGGTACCCTGGAGACAGGACCAAATCATGATCCCAGATTGGCCCCTGCCCTGCTGGGAATCCTGGTTGCTCCTCACTTCAGCTCAGGGCTTCTTTTCTTTCCACATCCTGCCATCAGCAGGACCCAGAAGAAGTGGGGGATGGGGGGGAGAGTGCTACTAAGATGAAACTTGGGAAGATTGAGTGTGGCCTTCTGGCCATTCCTGAGCAACCTGACCATGGTGGGTTCTATAAGGAAGAAACTCAAAATCCTGAATATATCACCTGGACAGTCAGGTGGGGCTAGGCTTAGAGATCCCTGCCTAGAACAAACTCTGCCTGGCCCAGGAGCTTAAACTTCCCAAGAAGGTGACACAGCCTGAGAGGGCTCACCAGACAGAAAAGGTGGGTAAGAGAAAGGTTGAGAGGTAGGCAAGGGCCTACAGAGAAACATCAGTGGACAGGCTAATGGCAGCTAATGGGGTTGGTGGAAGGGCTAGCCAAGAAGCTACCCACCCTCTGGGTGGGTGCAGGTACTATCTCCAATTTACAGTGAAAAGTGGAGGGCCACAGAGGGCAAACCACTGCTTGAAGGAGCCATTCTGAACCCAAGCACTGCCCCAGGCTGTGATCTCCATTCCAGGCCCCCTGTGCTCCCAGATGGGTGGTCACAGGTCTCTTACCCTCTCATCCTTGGGTCAGGTGGGACTTTGTACCACCACAACCTGCCCACTCCCTCCCGTCTAGCTGCCTGGCCCTTCCTCCCACAACACCAGGCCCGCCTGTTTTGTAGTTTCTACACGTCCAGTGCCCAGGGATGGACTGATTGATCTGTAACACCAAAAAAAAAATAATAATGGCTTGATCGTTATTGAGGATTAAAAGTAATCCTTTCACTGTGGCTGTTGCAACTCTGTTATTCACGAGTCAGTGAGCTGACCTGGCTCTTCAAGACTATCGGACTCCCAGAGCTCAAGGAGGCTGGGCTAGGGCCCTCCATCCTGGGGGGCTCCTTATCTTGACTGTTAGGTTCCAGAGCAGAGGGGCCTATATCCCCCTGTTCTTAAGGGCTGTGAATTTCTTGTTCAGAACTGACACTCCCTTGGCCCAGGTAGGTTGAGAGATAGAGCAAGCAACTCCTCAGGGCTGCAGCCCCATTTAGAGAATTCCACTAGTGTCCTTTAGGCTCTGCAGTGCCATCTACCCTTTGTCTTTTCTGTGGCAAAAGACCTGATCTTGTTCCCATAGTTGGTCCCAGCCTCAGCTCCTGTGAAGGGCAAAGGCTGCACAGAGCCCTGTATGGACTCCAGTCCCACTCTGAGGTGGATCTTGGACCTTGGCAGATAGCGTGACACTGGGTAAGGAAAGTGAGGGACACAGGGCATACTCCTTCATGTGAACCTGTGAGAGTGCCTCTCTGGCTTTATATATCTTTCAAGCCAAGTGCTGAGCTCGGCACTGGTGCACAGTAGATCTTCAGTTAGTACAGGAACAAGTATCCTTAACTGTATATGTCTGACAATAATGTTCTCCACAGAAAAGCACTGCAGGCCTATGAATTGGAGACTTTCCCCCACCCTCAGGGACTGGAATCTGGGGAGTGTTTGTTGTAGTTTATGCTAACAAGAAGTCCAGGATAAAGAGGGAAGGTCAGGCAAGAGTCAGTCAGTCACCAATGAGCCCTCCAGAGCCTGAATAAAGTTTTGACTTTTATGTTCAGAGCAGTAAGGAACTAGTAAAGGGGGCAGGGGACAGTCATATAATCAGATCTCTACTCTGAGATAAGGCTTCGTGGAACATGTTGTGTGGAGAATAGACACAGGAGGATGCGAGAGGATGTGGATTCCTGGAGTAAGACAAAGCCTGAGCTGGAGTTGTGAGGGTGAGGGGGTGAACAGTAGGTGGTTTGAGTGATGTCAGGATGGGAGGTAGGAGGTAGAGGTTTCAAGGTGGACAGACCTATTCCAAGAGAGGTTGGTGCAGTTCAGAAGGGTTGTTCCATGGGCCAGGACTGGAGACAAGACATATGAGGCATCCTGGAGTAAAAGGACATGTCGTCCCTAAAGCCCTGAGAATACAAGTCTGGGTTTGGGAGTAGAGAACAATGAGTCCCTCCAGCAGGCCCTGCAGTAAAGGGTAGGCAGAGGACAGAGTCTCAGGGGAATGGGAGGCAGAGGTCATAAAAGGCTGACATTGTGAGATGAGGAGCATTGAGCCAAAGAGGCACTTTCTTACCCTGTCCCTAGGTTCCCGGCCACAGCTCTGCCACCATTGATACTCTTGGCCTGAGGAGAAGAAAAGGAGTCAAGCCAAACAAAAGCAGGGATAGCTCTAAGAGCCCTTCTAACTGCCATGCTGCCGGAAAGAGTGGCAGTCATAGCCCTCCATGGTATCCTTCCTTGTCTCTACCATGTTGTTCTCCATTTCATAGGAAGAAAAACTGGTCTCCCATGCCCTGGCTCCTATTTTCTTCAAGCAGCTGTTAGACTTTATCATATCCTGTGGTCTTGTGCTCTGGGGTCCATGTACCATATCAGACCTGGATGGATGGGATCGAGTGTTCTAAATACCAACAGTCCAGGGCTTTCTAATTGCCCCCATGGATGGGCAGGGTAGTGCTGAGGGACCAGAGCTCCCTAGCTTACTGACTACAGTGGGGTCTGCAGGGATTGAAGAAGGGTGGGAGTGGGGGTCCTCTGGACCTTGGTCATGGGCTGAACAAGGAGAACATGATGATGAGGGTCAAGCCCAGGGCTCCAACCTGAGCCAGACTTCCTGTATAGCACTCACTGTTCTCTTCCTGGGTATGCTCATCTAACGAGTAGCCATAATGACACTGTGAAAGACACATTTGAACAGTAACAGGTGCACACATATCACTGGCTGGAGGAGGGTTTATCATACAGTAGGTAGACACTGTTACTAGTTGTCAGATGCCACTGCTTTGGGCATTGCAAGAGTCCCCAGAGGGATAGACTCAGTTCCTCTTGGGCCTTCATAAGTTCACCAAGCACTGTATTTCCTAAGTGCCTGTATCTGCAAACTCTCTCATCTCCTGAGGAACAGGATCTATGTGTGTCATAGGTTCAGGCCCAGAGGGTGGCTGGTTCTGGGCGCCTTCTCTACAAGACTTCCTGATATGCCAAGTTCCATAGCACAGAGCCTTTCTGCACATCAGCTACTCCTGCTCTGGTGACCCCACCCAGTTTTGTGTCCCTTTCCCTTCTAGCCCATAACCTGTGAAGGCAGGGCTAAGTAAGCCACGTTATCAGGTATGGCAGGAACAGGCACATATGTAAGCTTCAGGGGCTCTCTGCTCATAGGCATGGCCTTCACTGGCAGAGGCCCTTGGAACCAGCACCAAAAGATAGGTCCAGCTCATGTAAAAAGAGGGCTTGGAGACCTGTGGGAAGGAGTTTAGAAAGCTTGAGAAAAGGTAGTGGACCTGGGTGAGGAGAAGTGGGCTGTGGGCACCTCTGCTAGAGAAGAATATTGGCAAGGACCTCCATAATCTGTGGGAATCACATACTCAGCTGGGGAGAGGACACTCGTTTGTACGCTAGAGTGGCAGTGGAGCTTGTCAAGGCCTGGGTGCTGCTGCATGCTTGTGCAGGAAGCATTGCTGGGTGAGGGCTGCATGTTCATGGAGAAACCCTTCAGATTGTTCTGGATAGGCCTCCCTTCTTCTGTGGGAAGTGAGCTGGCATCATAGCAAACTGGGTGCTGTCAGTGCTGAGTGGTTTCTGAGGGTCTGGTGGGGCAAGGAGAAGGAGGCCTTGAGCAAGCCTTCCCCCAGACAGTGCTGGGGATGGGGAAGGCTTTGGAGGGGGCATGGGACAGGCAACTTGCCTCAGCCTCTGACCTTCCTATGCTCTGTTCTTCAGAGACTGGCCGATGCTGCAGAGACCTTCCAGAAAACCCATCGCTGGCAGGACAACATCAAGGTAAGAACCAAAGCACCCTTTCCAGCACCTACGACATGCCCTAGCAGGGTGGCTTGCTTGGCAGGGAAGAAAACGCTGCCCATACCCATTGGAGGGGCACCTAGGGATCATGGAATAGAGCTGGAAGCTTTTGTCTAATGTTCAGGAAAAAAAAACAACCCAGGCTCCTCCTCAGTGCTGAGGAGTGTGGTGTAGACATGAACACCAGTGTTACTCCAGACAAGTTGTGGAGAGGCTTATGAGTAGATAACCTGCTTTAAAATGGCCTTCTCCCAAAAAGGTACCTAAATTCTTGAAAGCTCTTGGATCAGGGCCTCTCCAAGGCTTAACCAAGACTTTAATGCAATGATCTTGAAGAGATTCTGGGAGAAGGTATGTGTGTATTCTCTTCCCCACCCTAAACAGCAGCCTGTCTCCCCAGGAGGCCCTGAGACTGGGCCCTTCTACCATGAGGACTCAGAAGGAATCAGACCCTTTGGAGCAGAGTGCAAGACTCTGGGAGCACTAGGCCTGGTGTAGGGGTAAGGGAGTTACCTCACCAGCCAATTTTTGTCTGGGGCTGCACATCCACATCCCTTCCTGTCAGGCCAGTGTTAGGCTGAGACAGAACTGTTCCTGGACTCAGGGAAGCCCAGGTGCCAGGGATGATAGAACCCTCAGAGACCAGTCTAGTTAGCAGGGCTCCTTGTTTCTGGGCCATTCCTTTTAATGATCTCTTTGCTAAATATGGAGAAGGGCAAGGTGAACTGGCACCTGGAGCTTTGCCTGAAACCAGTAAGGAGTGTAGGCTTGGGGTAGACCCTGCCTGCTGGCGCATCCGTCCCTGAAAACTGGTGGGATGGGACCCTTAACATTTTTCCTGTTAGTAGCAGATCCACAGCTGACTGACTAGTACCGGGTGCTTATGTGTTGATCTGACCCCTAAACCTGTTCCTCATTTCCCATCACTGTCCTCCCCGGCCTTACTGAACCTGCCCTGCTTTGCCAACATATAGCTTTATTTCTTTCCTGTGTGATGGGTGCCGGGTTCCTGTGGTGCTGGAGACAAGATGATCCTTTTTAAATGAGCAAATAAATGAGCTAGTGGCACCCTGAACCAGTCTCCCTCCCCAGGAGCTAGAAGACTCACGCTCCCCTCTCTTCCTACTCTAGCACCACCACCTCCATCACTGGCCCTATGTTCTCTGGCCCTCATTCACCTCTCAGACCATGCTGCTGCCTCAGACTATCCCTACCTGGCAGCTCCGCCTGCAAGATCAGGCCTGACACAGCATTGAAAACCCCAGCATCTGGTCCCCTTCTGCCTCCCTCTCCATCCTCACTCCTGGCCCCTTCTGTGCGAGACACTTCACTTTCCTTCAGGCCCCCTACAATCTCTGTCTGTAATCCCCTTCATTCCTCCTGGAGGTCCAGCTCTTGTCTCTTCCTTATGAAGCTACTCTCTGGCCCTAGCCCAGTAGCCTTTCTGTCATCTGGGCATCCGGGATCCTCAGCTCCTGCTGAGGGTCCTGTCATGTATTCCTAACTATCAGCTACCCCTCCTCCCTCACAGACAGGCATGTGGAGCAGGCACAAGAGTCACAAAAGGAAGGGAATGAGAAGACCTGCCCTCTGCCTGCTTTCTCCCCCTACCAGTCAGGGCCTCAAACAGGGAGAGGAATAGGCTGCCGTGACTCCCAACCTGATTTTTCTTCCTGATTCTGAAGGAGACCCAAGATTTCTCAGGGTTGTCCTGCCAGGTCCATGGCCCTGAATTTCAACCTCTTCTTGAGGCTGAAACAGCTTGTTCCAGATCAGAATGACCATAAGAAGGCTTTGCAGGAAGGAGGGCTGGGGGCTTTGGGTCACTCAAGGGTTGCTGAGAGATGTTGCTTAAAGACCCACTCTTGCGTACTGGGACACAGTCCCTGTGAGTCCAAGGCCAGGGCATCATTTTTCCCATTTGGCAAAGGTCTAGCTGTCAATAGTACAGCTCAGATGTGGCATGCAAAGGGGTCAGTTCACACATCAGGCTGTATGGCACCAAGTCAATGATGGCCTGGGTGTGTCTCTGGCTGAGCCTGACTTTGTGCCAGGTTGCTTCTGTCCTAAGATTAGGCAAGAGTGGGTTCTAGATGTCCCTTGTCCCTTGCTTAACCAGAGGTACTATAGCTATAGATGCAGCACTGACCATGGGGCCAGCTGGGCTCAGCCTGGTTTGTCCAACACTCCTAGCCCTCCACCGTAGTCCATCAGTGTGCCAGCTTGTTTGTCCTTCCTGTTGCCTGAGATATTGGAGTTCGGGCTGTATTCACTCCTCCCTACTGACCACAGGGTCACTGCTGCTTCCAGGAAACTGTGCTACTGCTGTAACTACCAAGCTGCAAAGCATTAGTACTAATGGTGGGTCCATTAGCCCGGGCAGCCAGCTCTGCCTGGTTACCAGGGAGAACAGTGGCAACAGCCATCCATGGTAGGGTCTGCAGAGATGGAGGCTGGGGGAAAAGTGATGTTTTGTCTCTTATAGGCACACAACTTAGCCCTGAAACCATGACCTTCAGATGACAGATAAGGAGCCATGTTTCTCCCCACACTCAGAAGACGACACCTGGCATATGCTCCATCTCAGTCCCAAGTGCAGGCCCTTACCAGGATGCCTGCACTTGGGTAGGTTTCTCCCTGAAATAGGCAAAGTCCAGGATCCCCTTTATAGTACTAATCTTAGGATTGTCCCATGCAGTCTGCAGTATCTCCTATATCCCCACACATAACATAACCCCACTGACACCAGCCAGGGACTTGGAGAATTCTGGAATCTGCTGAGTTAAAGCCAGGATAAGATCAAGGAGACAATATCAGAATATAAAGCCCCTCCTTTCCCCAGGCCATAGCCTCACACACGTGGCTATGGTAGGGGTAGAAAACCTATAGCCACAGCCTTAGCCAGTCCAGACCCTTACACACTAGGGAACAATGTCCCTGCCTGGCAGGCAGCACTTCCTATGGTTCCGCAGACAGCAGGTGTTCTGATACCTATAACAACTTAGGGCAAATGAAGATACAACACTTACTGGATGGTGGCCAGTGCTACCACCACACCATGCCAACACTATGTGCCACCTAAACTGCCCCTGGGTGGGGAACTGGGCCAGAGTAAGTTAGAGAAGAAAGGAGAGGTCATTGGCCCCAGAACTTCAGTCTCAATACTAAGACCTCCAGTAGGAGTTCAAACCATGCCCTGGAGTCTAAGAGAGGAAACAACCTCTGAAGCGGGGAGGTCTGACAGGGAAAGTAGGCTTTGCCTGGAGAACCTAAAGGGAGGGCTGTGTAGGCAGGGACAGGCTGGAAGAGTTGGCTGGACAGGACAGGTGGCCTTTCCAGCCTGAGGGCCTGACCCAGCCATAGGGCCTGCTGCCTGCCTCTCTGCCAAGCTAGCAACAGATGGCTCTCTCCGAAAACAGTCTTCTTGGCTGAGCTGAGATGGCAGTGGGCCAGAGCAGGAAGGCCAAGTGTCCTCACTGAAGTGGCCAAGGGAGGCTAGCCTAGGCCCTGCACAGGGGACTGTTGGGCAGCAGCTGTCATGTCTGATCAGCCTTGGCAGCTACCTTGCAGAGCATCAAACCTAGTGACAATTCTTACTTCCCTTTTTAGCACAGCCTTCCTTCCTCGCCCCATTCCCCAATTGCCAATGCCCCCTGTGCCTCTTGAACGTGGCTCTTGCTAAGAAGTAGCCGTGTCATACACTCAGGTATACACCCAGCCTGTCATTTATGTGTACAGGTTCATGTTGGGAATATGTACCTGAACTGGAACCCTCCTCCCCGGCCTACTTTGAGCGAAATGGCCCTTAAATTATCAGGTAACAGAGATGAACTTAACAGTGTAGACTTCAGACATTACGGACACCCATTTCCCTCCATCAGTGAACTTTTCTACTCTTAGTCCCTCCTGTGGGCTGTGGAATTGTGTGAAAGGCCGCCTTGCATAGGCTTGGCCCTGCCCCATGCAAAGTCCAGCTCTGCAGTTCCCTTCCTCGTTACACGTTCAGAAGAGGTATTGTCATCTTAATTTATAAGTGGGAGATAGAGACTGGAGTAAAACTCATTTAGGCTGCGTGATTTAACAGATGCCTTTGCCTCACTGGTGAAATAGGGATGGCTTCCAAAAGTCCTCATGGAGCCACTGGGACAAGCCCATAGAGTAGGGACTTTGAGGCACAGCCTCTGTTTTTTACTCACTGCTCAGAGCTCACACATATCCCAGTCAGAGTTTAAATCTAGAAAGGGCCCTTTGCCAAGTAACTGCATTGATTCATTAAATAGTACTGCTTTCTTGTCATACAACCCAGGAAGTGAGATGCCATTGTGGATATTGAGGCACTGTGTAGGCCAAAGCAAGAGGAGACCTTCCCAGAGACCCTTCAACTCCATCCTGCTGACCCTGTCCTGTCACACCCCCGTCATATCAAGCAGTGATTATAGCTGTTTAAGATGCATTTTGTTACATGACCTTGCCCACCACCGTTCCCTGCTCCTCTCCAAGGAAAGGACGTGGTCTGATCCTCTTCAAAGTGTGAGTGTGAGGAGTCCTGTCCACATGTACCAGCCTTAGGAGAGAGGGGGCAGGGAAAGCCTACAGATTCCTAAGACCTGTTGTCTAAAAGGGGCTGGAATCCCCTATGACATTTCCCCTGTGTCCCCAAAGCCACCAATACCTGATCATCTACTGAGGCTGTGAAACAGCAGGACAAATAGAGAAATGAAGCCCCTGCAGTAGCTGGAGAGGTGGGCCAAGAGACTCTTAAAGTACCCAGGGATCAGGTGCAAGCAGGCCTCAGCCATAGTCCGGGAGGGGAGCCCAGGGCTCCTGTAGGCCTAAAAGTGACTAGCCCCCACCCACCCATGCCCTTTTCTGCCCTTGCAAAAGCTTTGCCTAAAAAGTTGGCTAGTGAAGCCCCAGGTTTTAATCTGCAGTCCTCCCACCGCGCCCGCCTGTTTTCATTACGGAGGAAAAGAGCATCACAGCCGTGTTTATAACCCCCTTTTAGATAACAAATCACATTTTCTTTTCGCCTGCGAGTGTGTTGAATTGATATTTTTTCCCCTCAGTTTAATGGGTTTGTGTGTTCAGGAATGATCTTCATCAACTGAAACTCCTTATTGTGTTTGATGTAATGTCAGCTTTCATTATGTGCTTCGGTCAGAGCCAGACACAGAGAAAGGCCGAGCACCTTAGAACCGCAGCTCCTACCCCAACCCCACACAGCCCAGCTGGGTCCCAGTCTCCCTGGGCAGGTGGGGGGTGGAGGGTGGGGGTGCAGTTGCAGATTAGACCGGAGGGCAAGTCGGAGCCAGGGCACACAGAGCCTTCTTTACCCTTGCCTGGTTGTCACGTGCTCCTTGATGTCTCGGGCTCTTGTAATAAAGTACAGATGCAGCAAGCTCCTCAGATTCTAGAAACTCTCAAGTTACCTCTGTTCTTCTGTTCTTTGGGAGATGGTGGTCATGCCTGAGAATGGTGTCAGGCATTCAGTCACTGTTCCAGAATTCTTGGATGCCCAAACATTAGCCGGCACTCCCGAAGTCTCTAGTGGGAGACAAACTAAGACTGTTCCCCAAAACATTCCCCATTACTGACCCCTTCAGACATACCCACAGACCCAGTACCTGGGCAGCCGCCACGGCCAAGCCCTCCTTTGAAGATGTGGGAACCTGAAGCTCAGAGAAGGAAAGGGCTTCCTCTGGGGTCACACAGCCACTGGGCCCCAACCAGGCCTCCCTCAGAGAGAGGGTAGCTAAGGTGATTTCCCCTGCTTATGGGATAAGTGCTATCTCTGTGCCACCTGCCTTACAGCCAGGTCCTGGAGGAGTGGATTTGATCACCATTCCCATTTACAAGCCATAGAGAAACAGATCCCAGCTGGCCACAGTGGTGCATGCCTATAATCCCAGCACTCTAGTTTAAGTCACAAGTTTAAGTCACTAAGAAAACTTACTGATTTAGCAAGACACTGTTTCAAAAGTAAAGAATGAAAAAAGACTGGGGGTGTGTAGCTCAGTATGAAAGCCCTGGCTTCAGTCCTAAGCATGGGGAGGTACAAAAAGGAAGAAAGAAGCCCCCAGTAAGAGGCTTCCGTGTCCATGCTGAAGCATTTTGCTGTACAAAATGCAGCTAAGGACAGCATGCTCAATGACCCTGGCCCTAGACCCCACCAGTACAGAGGTGGGCTTCTAAGGGGGTGGCACTTGCTGACACCAGGCTTACCTTCTGGAGGCCTCAGTCAGCCACACTCAGTTCTGATTAAAGATCATTAAACATGAAATTAGCCTGTTTGTGTTATGGGTCCCTGGGGCAGCCAGCGATTATGACATGCAGATGGCCAAGAACCCAGGCAATAGTCACAGGCTAGGACAGACTGGCGGGCACGGGCAGGCACCGGCAGGCAAGGGCTGGGAGGCAGGCATATGGGCCAGGCTTTGTTTTCTCCTGTTCCTGTTGTGTGAACCCTCTTGCATTTCACAACAAATCACAGATAATTAATAAGTACATGCCTGTAATGAGCAGGCTTTTTAATAGAAGAAATTGGAAGATGCAGTGTAAGTCATTATTGCACTCTTCCCAAACTCAGCTTTGTTTTTCCATCTTCCTCACTCCCTATCCTGCCTCAGCCAGCATCTCTGCAGCCAAGCTGGCCCTGCCTCTGCCTCTGGTTCCTGAGTCAAGGGGTTTTGGGGTGCTGCAGAGGACCAACTGGCTGTGGCGGGGGGTGGGGGTGTTCCAGCTAACTTAGCTAGCCCTTCCAGTAAATTGGTTCTGAGTGGGGAAAGGGAATGGTCTCTGTCTCAGTCTCAGAGTCTGAGGGGCCTATCCCAGGCTACCTCAGGAGCCCCTGAACTGTGAGTGCTAAGGCCTCTCTCCCCTCTCCAGGAAGAAGATATCATGTACTATGATGCCAAGGCTGATGCTGAGCTGGTGAGTGCTCCCACCAATGCTGCCAGACCCCCATCCCTCTTTGGGGCCTCCACAGTCTCAGCTATAAAATGTGTGTCAAGGGGCTGAAGGAATGGTACAGCAGTTAAAGCGCTTGCCTTGCAAGTGCAAGGCCCTGAGTTCGATTCTCCAGCACCACATAAGCCAGGCGTGGTGGTGCACACCTTAATCCCAGTACTCAGGAGGATGAGGCAGGAGGATTGTTCTCAGTTCAAGGCTAGCCTGGGCTACATAGTGAGTTCAGGACCAACCTGGGCTACAGAGCGAGACCGTCTCAAAAAAAAAAAAAAAAAAGTATGTCAAGAATCAGCACTCAGCCTTCTGAGCTCAACCCTGTAGAACTGTGGTGACACCAGCCCCTACTCCCCACTTCCTACCCACTTCCTACAGCTTCCTTGAAATCCTGACCCCACCTCCAGGGCTGTGACATTATAGCCACTAATGGGCTGGACTTCACTGCAGTGTTGGGGAAGCAGGAGCCCCATTCCTGGACAGGATGGTAGGACACTTGCATCTACCCACACAGGGCAGTTCAGGCCCCAGCATGAAGAGGGGCTTTCTAAGGATGATGAGGATAAGGAAGAAAGGAAGCAGTGGGGAGGCCTTCCTGGAGGTGGGTGGGTGAGAGTGGATGCAGATGCCTCTCTCTTCCCTATGATGAGGGGAATACACCATCAGCATGTTGAACACCTCCATAGTTTGGCCACATGACCAGTGCTTGGCCCTGAGCTCAGTCAGTCTCGACCCAACTGCAGAGAGAGCCCAGTTCCTGTGCCCATTTTTCAAATGAGGCTCAGCTCAGCTGGGGTCACCCCCATAGAGTGTGGTGGCAGTGGGACTGTGCTCTTCTGGCTCTGTGTCTCTCACTGGTTCAGGTCTACTTGGGCTTTCCTGGGGGCACAGAGGTCTCCACCACCATAGGTCTCAGTGAAAAGATATATGACCATTAGTGGGGGAGTAGCCACAGAAAAGATAAGAGAGTTTTAGTGTACAGGCACTTGGAGTGATTTGGTGAACTTGCCAAGGTCCAAGTTCCTCTGCCTGACTTCAAGGCAAGGCAGTTAGACTCAACTGTTCCCGCTGTAAACAGAGGTGGCACAGTGGTGTGGACTCACCTGTACTTGCTGGTGCAGAAGACCCCAGATCCCATCTTCCACTCCCAGGCCTGTAGGCCTGGGGGCTTTCCTGTGGCAAGCAGGAGATATGACTTCGCATGGGGAAAGGCACAAAAGGATCACTAATACAGGGTCCAAGATTCCAGGCTGGCTGGGAGGGCCATAGGAAGGGCAGGGGGCCAAGAAGGAAGGAGTGGGCTCAAGCAGGTGTGCTTCCACTTGGCTGAGCTCTGTGGCTCCCGGAGAAGTTACTAAAATTAAAACTGGAATCTGAAATTCAAATGAAGAGCGAACCTTTAATTAGACCCTGAATCTAATTCCTTACCCCCCTCAGCAGCGGGCTGCAATTTTAGCAATCAGTGCATTAAATATAAACCAGGAGACTGCAGTTACCCACCACACAAAGCCCCTGGTCTTGGAGGTGGTACTGAGGGGCTCTCTGGCCAGGCTGATGGCTGGTGTCCTACCAGACATCTTGAGTTCCTGCAGTCCCTAGTTCTACCTAGAACCCCAATCTCTGGCTTTAAATCACTGCCTGTCTGTCCCAATCCCTTGGCTATCTGCTGGGAGTTGGGGACAATCCAATTTGGGAGATTTACTTTGGGACAAGGCTGGGCTGGGGCAGTCAGGCCAAAATCCCAGCTTGGCCTGTCAGGGCCAGGCATGAAGAACACTATGCACGCATTAACCAGTTCCCCTGCTCGTTGTATTGTTTTTGTTTTTTCAGTCTTACCAGAGGTACAGTTAGAAATCTTTCGAGACCATTTACTTTTAAATTACCAGCCAGAAGGTAGGGATGGGGGAAAGAGAAGGAAGAAAAAAGTTTGCCAGGTGATAGCTTATCAGAACAGAATCCAAATGTCACATTAGTTGGGAAAGTTGGGAGATTAAATTTTCCAGCGCTTTTCATCTGCCACTGACATTTCAGGGGCTTTCTTCTCCCATGCCTTCCTTCCTCCGAGCAGAGTGTGAGTGGGCACATGCCTCACAAGCCACTAGCTCCCAGCTCTGGCCTGAGTGCTCAGTGGCTGCCTGCCCTGGCTTTATTCAGCACCAAGGCTTCTGAGGGACTTGTCCAGGTGGACACACTGGCTGAGAGGAATGGATGGGCTGCAGATACCTAGGAATTTGCTGTATAAAAATTTACTCTGGGGCTGGAGGAATAGCACAGAAGTTAGGGTGCTTGCTTAGCAAGTGCAACATTCTGAGTTGACCCCCCAGTACCACATACGCTGGGTGTGGTGGTGCACCGCAGCAATCCTAGCATTTGGGAGGCTGAGGCAGAAGCATTACTGTGAGTTCAAGGCCAGTATGGACTACATGGTGACCAGCCTGAACTACAGAGCAATGTCCTGTCTCCAAAAAACAAACATGTAAACAAACAAACAAACAAATAAATAAATAAAAATTCACCCTGAGGAGGCCGGGGGTGTAATTCAATGAAGGAGTTCTAGCCTACCATGTTCATGGGCCTGAGTTCAATCCCCAGCAACACAAAAACTAAATAATTAATTAATTAATTATTTTTAAATCCACTCTGAAAAATTGAAAGGGTGTTTGCTGCAGGTCTTTCCAAGGTGCACAAAGAATATCTGGCTAGGTAGAGAGGTATGGTCATCCTTTCCCAAAGCAAGACGCAGGCTGGGTATATCAGAGGCAGAGCATGCCCAGGACTCAGTGAGCATGTAGGAGGATGGGCTACAGGAATGAGCTGAGCCCAAGCTCAGGGTGGCCGCAGATTCTTAGGGGACGGTAAGGAAGTATGTGGAGGGCTGGCTGCTGAGGCCTCCAGCTTGGCTCCCTGCCCTGCCTCAGTCACGTCTCTCGCGTGCTTCCTTGTCTGTCTTTCCCTCCCCACCATCTTCGCTCCTTGCTTACACACCTGCACCCAAGCCTGCCCACCCCTTCCCTCGGCTGCTGCATCAACACTAGCGTCAACAGACCCACTCCTGCCTGTGGTGGTGGGCGGGGGTGCACGGCGCATGCCTAGCCTGCCTGGCCGCGAGATGCCATAATTGGCACCTGTCATGCTGCTGCAGCTCATTTTAGAAAATCAACAGGGGCTCTTACAGTCCTGCTGGTAGCAGCCATGGCAGACCGTCCCTTCTGGAGGTCACCAGGTCTTGATGCTCGTCCCCACCCCATCCCAACTCTCACCAGATCTGCCTCCCTAGCCCTTCCACAGATGGGGTTAGGGCCTTCACCATGGTGCCAACAGAGCTCCATGCAGTGGGTGTGTGGGACCCAGTGGGGAGTGTGGGGGCACAGAGCTCGTGGGAGGGGCTGTCAAAGCTTCCTTGTGATTGCAAAAGGCACTTGTAAGCAGAGGTCTGCAGTCTGTTCCTTCTAGCTGGCTCCACTATTTGCTTCCTTCACTAACAATTGTTTTTCAAGAATATGTGGAAAGAATCCTTTTAGTTTGTGTTTTAGAATTTGGGTTTGGATGGGTGGGTGAGGTTTGGTTTCTGTTTTAGCATTTGGATACGGTGGGCAGTGACAGGTGGGAGTCGTATACATTATGGGTAAGAAGTCCATACCCTATGTCCATCTTCCCCTGTGTTTCTCCACCTGTCTCTCCTGGTCTCTACTGCAATGCCCTCTGTCCTTGAGATGCTCCTATCTTCTGGACTCTGTAGTCCCCACCACCACCCCCACTATACCCTCTGCCTAAAGATCAACCCTGCTCACCATTTTCCGGTTCTGACACTTCTGTGGGTTTGGGGGGGTTCTGTAGGATGACCCTGAGAGCGAGGATATGGAGAGAGTTTCCAAGACCAGCACCCTAAGGCTGGACTTCATCGAGGACCCAAACTTCAAGAACAAGGTCAACTATTCATACACAGCTGTGCAGATTCCTACAGACATCTACAAAGGCTGTGAGTATGCCAAGCCGTGGAGACAGTCCTCCTCACTTGCCTTTGGGACAAAGTCCCTCATGCCATCTGCCTCTAGCCCCTACAACCAAAGTTATATGCTCACCTGTCAGATTCACCTACATGCAGACATCAAGCCTCTCCTAGGCAGATTCTCATGAGGTCTGTCAGCAAGCTACAAAACACCAAACCCCTCACCCGTGCATATGTGGTATCTAGCCTGGTGTATATGAGTACACGGTGCACACACAGACCACACGTGGGTCTGATTCCCCCAGAGCAGTTCCTCGCCACCCTCCCTGTTCTCTGGCCCCCTTAGGAGTGGTTGAGAAGCTACGGGGGTAGACACAGCAGCTAGAGAACAGGAAGTCATTTCTCATTCACAGACACCAATCCCGTAACACAGTCCTGTCCCTTGATACAGAGCCAAGGGTGTGGGGAGAGGGTTTCTGTCCAGAGCAGCCAGGGTGGGAGGATAGAGGAAAAGAGGACTGGAAAGAAGATAGCTGAGATTTCAAGCCCCAGGGACAGAGCAGCTTTGCACAATAGAAAAACCAGGTAGAACAGGCCTGGTGGTGCAGTGCTTTGGGAGGTTAAGGCAGGAGGATCATAAGTTTGAGCCCAACCAAGGTAGCTTAGAAAGACCCTATCTCAAACTCAAACCCAAAACTGGGCTGGGGGTGTAGCATAGTGTGAAGGCCTGGGTTCTATCACCAGCACTGCAGAAAGAGCCAAAGAGAAAGAAAGAAACCAAGTCACTGGAACTGAAAGGATTTGAATCAGACATGAGGAAGAATTTTGTGAATATCTTGGGAGGTATAGTGAGAAGAAGCCAAGAGTGAAACCTTGAATGAGGAGTTCCTACAGTAGGATTGGCACTGGGGCATCTGTTGGCACCTGTAATGTATGTAGCCTCAAAATCCCAAGGGCCCACTGGTCTGGGAATCTTGGGGCAAAGATCCTAGAGCTATTCGTTGGGATATAGAATGCAAGGAGTCGCCCAGGGTCCTCAAGTAGGCCCCTCCTACCCTCAGGGTGAGGTAGGCCTTCTGGGCAATGTCAGAGAAGGTAGGGAAGAATGCTCCTCCCTGCCCCGCACAGGCTTTCTGCAGGCCACCTGCCTGAGCCAGTCGAGGGGCACTATCACAGGCAGGCATGCTAATTAAAACAGGAGCCACACCGCCCTCCCTAGTCACCCCTCGCTACCCACACAAATTACATTTTATATGTTTTTTATTTACTGTGTCACTTTTAATTAAATCTGTAATCGCCTGCCTGAGGGGGCATGGTCCCCGTTTCCCAACTCGGCGTGATCTGAAAGTGTGTGCATATGGGTGTGGGTATATGTATGTGGGGGGAGTGGTGGACCCTTTTTGGGAAGAAGGTGTCTGCATCGGTGTGTCCTGCAGTGAACGCATATGTGTATGGTCATAGATACCTGCAAGACCCGCCTCCCTGGAGCAGGAGCCTTCCCTTGGCTCTTGACCTGCACCAGGGGAAGACTGAGGCCAGTGAGGGGTGGGCATGCAAGCAGACTCTCCCAGGGCAGACAGCACTGGGTTGGACAGTTGAGGTCCTGATTTTATTTTCCCTTAAAGAGAAAAATAGAAATTTTTCAACTCACTAAGTTTCTAAATCAGGAACAGGACCATAACACAGTGTTCAATAGGCAGAGCCAATGCTAGAAATGTGTTTTATATTCACATTATGGTCAGGTACAGAGAGTTACAGGGACAGAAAAGGTGGTAAGAGCAGTGGGGGAGATGTTAGGGTAAACAGAGCACAGTATAGCCCACCCTGCAGGCCCCCTAGGCCTCAGCAGAGCTCTAAGCAATTATAAATCCTGCCCCCATCAGCTCTGAAAAGGGCAGAGCCTTTGGAAGGCCCTGTCTTGTTTTAACTTTGGGTGGATCCTTGATGGGTTTTATAGTGGGAGTAATAGTGGGATTGTTCCCCCTGGGAAGAAACCAGAAGAGGTAAGGGCTCCTAGGTAGGGGTGAGGCACAGAGGCTTGGCAGAAGCAGTTATACCACTCCTGTTTTTACTGAATGTCTAAGGACAAGACACTGCACACATGAGGGGAAGACATGTATGCTGTATGCACACTGCAGACTTAGGGTTGCCCTGAGTTGGAGGACAGGGTACTGCCCACTTCACAAGCCAGCAGGGTGGAGACCAGTTATCTGAGAGCAGCCTTGTCCTGAGAGGGTGTGGAAGAGTGGGTCTGACCAGGAGATCATACATGAGCCACTGTGTGGATGGGGTGGAGGAGGGTCAGTAAATACTAGGAGGTATGAGAGCAGACCTCACTGGTGAGCTCCTGTAGGTACCGAGGGGTATGTAGGTATGAGCTCTGCGCCAGTATGATAGCAGTCATGTTGTCAGAAAGTGGGTTTAGGGATGGTGAGGGGTGTCACATGCCTAGCTAAAAGCAGAGGGGTCAGATACAGGCATACATGCTGGGGGTGCAGGCCAAATGTGTGTGTGCATGTGTGTATAAGTGTACATGCCTGTGTTGGAGCAGCATTCCAGCCCCGCTCCTGCCCCTCCAGCAGCCCCCACCTCTGCCCCTGCCTGTTCCTGGCCCCAGTTGATTAATCACGGAGCTGAGTGGCTTCCAGCTTATCAGGAACCTTAATAGCTGAATAATTCCAGCCCCATCAGCAAGCCCTTAATTGCTTTCTTGTGGCTGCAGCCTGGAGTGCATGCTGAGTGGGTGAGCTCCCCAGGGGCAAGAAGCAAGCACAGGCCGTGTGTTGGATGGGGGCCTAGCTCACAGCTCCCTGACACCTGGAAGCCCCTCTCCAGGACAGCTGCCCTGCTTGCTCATGTAGGGCCTGGACAGGGAGTAGGCTGAGCTGTTCCTTGGAGTGCTGGTAGGGGTAAGCACTGGGATGTCTTCCCGGGGAAGCTGGTGTAGCCCCAGATGGTCTGTGGAAAGTGACAGGGGTCCCGGATAGGAGCAATGAAGCTTTGTAAGTGGGAGCTTAGGCATGAATGCAATCGTGGGTTTGGTAGGAGGCAGCCCAGGGCTCTCCAGACCAACGTCCTGCCTCCCTGTTCTCTAGCCACCATCATCCTCAATGAGCTCAACTGGACAGAAGCCCTGGAGAATGTGTTCATCGAGAACCGCAGACAGGACCCCACGTTGCTGTGGCAGGTGTTTGGCAGCGCCACAGGTGTCACTCGCTACTATCCAGGCAGGTTCCAGCCCGTCTGCCCTATCGACCCCACATCCCATTTCGCTTCATCTCCCAGCCCACCTGTCCTGGGGTGTATTGGGTGGGGTGGCCACCTCTAGACTGCAGTGACCCAGCCACTCTTGAAAGGCCCATCTGCCCGGGTCGTTCCCTTCCCTGTTAGCTTTCCTTCTCCCACAGCCACCCCATGGCGAGCCCCCAAGAAGATTGACCTGTACGACGTCCGAAGGAGACCCTGGTGAGTGAGCAGAAAGGGGCTGAGCAGAGACACTCACCCCAGCTCCCCACTTCTCCTGCCTCTCCCCTCCCTGCCAGTAGCCAGGCCTCCAAGCAGGGAGCAGGACGCAGCCAGCTCTATCCAATTTTCATTTCACACATCGTTGCCACTGGAAAATGGATCCCATCACCCAGGCAGGCCTCCCAGCTGCCTCTGCCACCATCTACCACTCAGTATACCCACCCTCTTAGAACTGAAAGATCGGACTAATGGGGGTGTTTCCACAGGTGAATGTAGCCTCTGAGGAGTTGGCCAGCCCCAGCCCCACCCATTGGAGCACCAGACACCTCTCCCCTCCGCTGTGCTCCTACTGTAGTACCCTGTGGCTTTACTTTCTTGCTCCATCCCATACACAGCTAGACTCTGCCCTTACAGGCTCCACATGGGGCAGAGGACTACCTTCTGACCCCTCTCTGGATCCCTTGGGGTTGTGTATTTGCTGAGGGACCAGATCACTTGTGTGTTGTGCTGGGACTCTTTTATTGAGCATGATCTCCCCAGTGCCTGAACCTTGTCTGACCCATGCTTAGTAGAAACACATGAATCAAACTGTAAAGGGCCAGACCCAGTGGTATAGACCTGTTATCCCAGCACTTTGGGAGGCTGAGGCAGGAGTATTATAAGTTTGCACCCATTCTGGGCAACTTAGCAACTCAGTGAGACTCTGTCTCAGATAATCAATAAAAAAGGGACTGAGGATATAGGTCATAGCAGAGGCCCTGTGTGCAATCCCAAGGGTCCCCCCCCCCCAAAAAAAAAAAAAGGAAGAAATGGCTCACAGGGTAGATCCTAATGTGGCTGCTGATTAATGAGCTTCTTCTGGGCAGGTATATACAAGGGGCCTCATCACCCAAGGACATGGTCATCATCGTGGATGTGTGAGTGAGCGATGTGGGCAGGGGGTGCTGGGTGGGGCTGAAGCTGCGCAGGAACATCCTGGGGAAAGGGCAAGAGAACACCTGAGGCTCCCACATGGCCCCTGCCTGATCTCCAGGAGCGGCAGTGTGAGCGGCCTGACCCTGAAGCTAATGAAGACGTCTGTCTGCGAGATGCTGGACACACTCTCTGATGACGACTATGTGAATGTGGCCTCGGTGAGTGCCAAGGTGGCAGGCAGGTGGGGAACTTGTCACCCTCACGGGCCTCGCTCCTGTGATCTGCCACCACCTGTGAAGTACTACCTGCCCTGGCTTCCCCCAAACCACTTACCATCCCACTGTCCCTGCAGTTCAACGAGAAGGCACAGCCTGTGTCTTGCTTCACGCACCTGGTACAGGCTAATGTGCGTAACAAGAAGGTGTTCAAGGAAGCTGTGCAGGGCATGGTCGCCAAGGGCACAACAGGCTACAAGGCTGGCTTTGAGTATGCCTTTGACCAGCTACAGAATGTGAGCCAAATGGGTATATGAATGGGTGGTGGGTGGGGGTGGGGGCAGGCTGGGTGACACAAGGAGATCAAGATGGATGGCCTTCTTAGCACGAAACAGAGATCTTAGACAGACAGCACCATCTGCTGTTGAAGAGGAGGCCTGGAGGGCCAGGCCCTTCAGGAGGAGGGAGGCACTGCCACTTGATGGGGGTGGGAGGGGTGGCTAAGAGCCACCTGACTCAGTGTTCACACCTGTCCAGTCCAACATCACTCGAGCCAACTGCAATAAGATGATCATGATGTTCACGGATGGTGGCGAGGACCGTGTGCAAGATGTCTTTGAGAAATACAATTGGCCTAATCGGACGGTGAGGCTCAGCCCAGGTGGGGGCTGCCCTGATCTGAGTCCAGGACAGGGACGAACTGTCCGCAAATGGCTATAGCAGTAACCTGAGGCCCCCACAGGTACGTGTGTTCACATTCTCTGTGGGACAACATAACTACGATGTCACACCCCTGCAGTGGATGGCCTGCACCAACAAAGGTACTTTATCGAGTGTCATTAGCAGGAGGCCTGGCTACCAAGTCTTTTCATTCCATATGCCCAGCTGTTTGTTCATCCACTCTGTCTTTCCATAAATGTTGCTATCCATTATTCATTCTTGATGAGCTATTGACTTGTCCATCTGTCCAAGCATCTTTCTGCTCACTGGCTGTCTGTCCATTGTTCATGTGTCTCCCATTTTCTCTGCTCCTATAATTTGCTAATCAGTCCATCTCTCTATGTACATGTGCCTGACCACCAGTGGACTCTGAATGTTGACGCCACCCTTGAATGAGGGATTTCAGACTTTAGGCCCCTTCCTTTACCCATCCCTGCCTGCCAGCCCCTGCTCTGCTTTCCTAGGCCACCTACACACCCTCCCCTGCCCCACCCCAGCATTGGCCCCAGAGCCAAGGTAATAGGAAGTACAGAAAGATGTACGTTTGGGGAAAATGACACCAAAGAGAGAGGGAAACCCCAGAGGCAAATGAGACCTGCAGTCCTACTCCAAGGGCCCCTGGGCTGTGGGTCCCCGTCGCATCAGCCAGGCCCAGTTCTGCCTCCCTTCTCTTCACAGGTTACTATTTTGAGATCCCCTCCATCGGAGCCATCCGCATCAACACCCAGGTGAGGCTGTGGAGGAGGCTGCTCTCTCCTTGCTCTGGGCTACTGTGGGCCAAGAGTGCCCTCTGCTGGCAACTGTGGCACAATCCTGAAGCACAGGAAGCAGAAGAGGGAGTTGGGAGAAGGGCTAATGACCCCTGTCGCTCTGTTCCCAGGAATATCTAGATGTGTTGGGCAGGCCCATGGTACTGGCAGGCAAGGAGGCCAAGCAGGTGCAGTGGACCAACGTATATGAGGATGCACTGGTAAGGCCACTGGATGAGGAAGGGGGGTGGCAACCTTCTTCCAAGGATGTGCCCACAGGATCAAGACCTTTGATAGCCCCTATATGGAAATTAACCAAGCAGAGAAAAAAGGCAATCTGCACTTGAACCCCTGATTTTCCTTCAGGGGCTGGGATTGGTGGTAACAGGGACCCTCCCTGTTTTCAACTTGACACAGGATGGCCCTGGAGAAAAGAAGGTGAGGTCCCCATTGGAGGATGGGTGGCAATGCTTGGGGAGTTCTGGGCATCTCTACAGCAGGGCTGAGGATGGAGGAGAGATAGGGCAGGCCCACAAACTGAACAAGGCAGCTGCCTGTGAGAGCAGCTTGGGCCTGGGCAGGGAGCCTCCCTCATGGAATTGAGCTCATTACAGACCCCCCGCCATGACTCTTCTCCCAGAACCAGCTGATCCTGGGTGTGATGGGCATCGATGTGGCTCTAAATGACATCAAGAGGCTGACTCCCAACTACACTGTGAGTGCCACTGCTCCTCTTCTCTGTTGTACTTCTCACATGGGCACAGCCAGGCTCAGCAAAAGGGACTGGTGGGGATCACAGTGGCTCCGTGCAGATCGAAGGCTTCCCAAGGAAGAGACCTGGGGCCTAGAGCTGGTGTGGAAAACTTTCTCCAGATGGCCAGGCTGTTGATATTTTAGGCTTTTCCGGCCTAATAATCCATTTCACACTCTTGCCACTGTGTTGTAAAAATAACCACAGGGGAAAAAAAGAAAAGAGAGAGAAGGATTTGTAACTTTGCTATGATATGTATGTGCACAGAATACTCAAGATAAGTGTAAACTTTATGTATAGCATTTATACATAAATGGGGGGAAAGAAAAAAGAGAAAGTAACCACAGATAAAACATAAGCACATGGGCATAACTGTGTTCCTATATAGTGTTATTTATGAATACTGTTATTTAAATGTTGGGTCATATTTACATGTCATGAAATAAGATTCTTCCTTTAGTTTGGTTTGTCTTGGTTTTATTGTAGTCTGTTTAGACAGAGTCTCTCTCTGTAGTCAAGCTGGTCCTGAACTCACCATGTAATCCAGGCTGGCCTCCAATACATGGCAGTCATCCTACCTCAACCTCCTGAGTGCCAGGATTACAAGCGTGCACCACCGCACCCAGATTCTTTGTTTTTATTTCAACCATTTAAAAACCATTCTTAGAGCTGGGTGCAGCGGTACACACCTGTAATCTGAGCTCTTGAGAGGCTGAGGCAGGAGATTAGCAAGTTTAAGGCCAGCCTGGGCAACTTAGTGAAACCCTGTCTCCAAATTAAAAAGGGAAAGCTAGGTACACATCTATGATCCTAGCACTCTGGAAGGCAGAGGCAGGATTGCAAGTTCATCTTTGTAAGAACGGGTATGTAGCTCAGTGTGAATATCCTGGACTCAGTTTCCAGTTAATAAATAGAGCATGTGTTGGAGCCCTGGCTTTGGTCCTCAGTACCACAAGGGGGAAAAAACATTCTTAGTTCGCAGCTGTACTGTAGCAAACAGCAGGCCATACTTGGCCCCTATGCTTAGGCAGGAGTGTTCTGGGCAAAAAGAAGGGGAAGAGGTACATTAGAGACAGAGGGCTCTTTGGGCAAAGACCTGAAGGTAGAAAATAGAATCCTGAGCCAGTAAGGAGGCAGGGTGGCAGTGTGAATGACTTAGGGCCAGTATTAGGGAGCTTGGGTCTTAGCTATGGAAGGGCAGTAGGTGGGGCATTTGTGACAGCATCCTTAAGCCTGAGCCAAATGAAGCTCTAGCAATGCCCATAGCAGGGGCCTCCATCCGTGTACAGTGAGAAAGCTGCCTCAGAGGTAAGGACTGGGTCCATGATTTCTCATTCCTACTTCCCTCCAACCTAGAAAACAAGTCTCCTTCCAGTGTGCTCTACTGAGCTGGGGACAAGGAAGAGCCACAATTCAGAGGCAGCAGTAAGTAAGCGAGAGCAACAGGGTCACAGGAGTACAACCTTGAAGGCTCATGGAGATGGAGAGGTCAGCTGGCCGACAGCTCCCTGAGAACTGCAGGTGGCAGGATGGCTTGGCAAGGACTGGTGGTATGAGGGGCAGCCAGCCTACCAGGGGGACAGGCAAGGGGCTAGACCCAGGGCAGACAAACAGTACCTCTCAGCAGGGTGGAACACAGAATAGGCAAGAGCCCCAGAGCCCAGGGAATCCCATACCTAGCCCCCCAGACCCTGAGCCTGCAATGTGTACCCCCAGCTTGGAGCCAATGGCTACGTGTTTGCCATCGATCTGAACGGCTACGTGTTGCTGCACCCCAATCTCAAGCCCCAGGTGAGTCAGGCGGGCAGTCTCAAAAGGCAGGTAAATCTTCTAAGATGGAGATTCCTGACTTCCTGCCCTGCCTCCCCCAGACCACCAATTTCCGAGAGCCTGTAACTCTGGACTTCCTAGATGCAGAGCTGGAGGATGAGAACAAGGAAGAGGTAAGGGACTGACAAGGAGGCAGGGTTGGGAGGTGGGCCCAAAGAGCCTAGAGAATTGCAGTTTTGGCCTTTCCAGATCCGTCGGAGCATGATTGATGGCAGCAAGGGCCACAAGCAGATCAGAACATTAGTCAAGTCCCTGGATGAGGTGAGAAAGCAGGGGAGGGAGACGTGGAGTCAAAGTGGGTGCCCTTCTGCCCCCATGTATCCCAGCCTCTGGGCCCAAGTACCTGATACCACCTCCTCTCACAGAGGTACATAGATGAAGTTATTCGGAACTACACCTGGGTGCCTATAAGGAGCACCAATTACAGGTGAGTAGGCCAGGGTTGGGCAGGCAGAGATGGGTAAGGGTGGCCCCAGAGTCTAAACCCAGCTGTCCCCTCCTTTTCCCACCCCATTCTCTGCTGTGCCTGGCATCCCATGGGGCACCTGCAGTGAGGGTTCCTCACCCTGGGACACTTGGGTCCACCAAGACCCTTCCCTAGCCCCTGAGGAACAATTAGCAAATCCCAGGAGGGCAGGGTAGAAACAGGAAAGTACACCTGCTGTTTCTTCACACCGCCCTCTCCTAACTCCCACCTGAGAGTAGCCTGGGTGTTCACACCCAGGATGTCATCTCAGCACTTCCTGTTCTCAACTAGCTCCACTGACAGCCTCGTAGCAGGTACCCTGTGGGTCAAGTACAGTCAACATTAGATTGTTCTGTGTGTCACAACAGCTTATAGATTCTGAAATGCCAGTGGCACTTTACATGCTAGAACCAGCTCGTGACTGCCTGTTGCCACAGTCGTGGGCTTTGCTTTTATCTGGCTCTCACAGACCCTGCCTCACTGTACCTGTAGCTAGTTCACGAACAGTGTTCTCCTTGTGAGTTTGAGCCTGATCAGGAGATTGATGGGGCAGGTGGGAACTTGGGGAGGTTGCTAGGGGTGGGTGGTGGGGTAGAGATTTGCTCTGAGGCCTCCAGGTGTTGGGAGAGTAGAGGACTTGGCTTCTGGTGTCTCCAAGGTATGGACACACCTAGGCTATGAATCTCCCACAGCCTGGCAGGGGAAGAAGGCCATCACAGCTTGGGTCGCAATGCCCAGCTCCAAGGCCATGGGGAGGGGGGCCACTGTGGCTCACCTCTCCCCAGAAGTGACCTGCACTGCCTTCTTTGCTCCTCCCCAGCCTGGGGCTGGTGCTCCCCCCCTACAGCACCTTCTACCTCCAAGCCAACCTCAGTGACCAGATCCTGCAGGTCAAGTGTAAGTGGCCTGGCCCTGCCTGCACCCTGCACCCTGCCTCTGCCCCTGCACCCTGGCCAGTCCAAGGCAGCAGAGCCAGCCGCACTTGCCGGCAAGGCAGCCCCACTTCCCAGTCTGCCCAGCCCCAGACACTCACAGGCTGGGGCTCTGGCCTTCAAAGTCTGTGGAAATCTGCATGCTTACCTTTTCTCAGATTTGGTTCCGGACCATTATTCTCTCATAGTTTCTATTGAGGTTTCTGTTTTTGGTTTCCTACTCCGTGTCTTCTTCCCTCCTTAGTCTGCCTGCTCTGAACACCCCTGGGGGCTGCACTGTTGGAAGACACCCCCTCCCGTCCCTTTCCTTCCCCTGCTCCCTGCTCATTTCTCCCCTTTGTGGTGCCACGTCCCTGGGGGGTCTCTCCCTCCGCCCCTGCCCCACCCATCATTCTCACCTCCTGCTGACCTCATGTTCTCCGTTCTCTCTCTCACTTTCTTCTTCCCTCTTCACCTTCCCTTCCCCTGCACCTTTACCTCCCATCTCCCTCTCTCTTATCCTCCATTTCTCCCACCCAGTTTCTGTCCATCTTTCCCAACCCCAGGACCCCTAACTTCTCACACATCTTTAGTCTCTCTCCTTCCCTGTCTCAACACTTCCCCCTTCTTCCCTCCTTCGCACAGGCTCTGCTCCATTCTTCTTCCTCCTTTCTCTTCCTCCCTCCCCTCTCTTCCTCCCTCAGTCCCTCCATCTTGCCCTCTGTCTCCTCCCCATCTCTGTCTCTCCCTCCTCTCTTGTTTACCTTTTCTCCCTCCTTCCTTCCCCTTTCCCACTCCTCTGCCTGTGGCTCACCCTGCATGTCCTGCTCACCCTGGGCCTCTCAGAGAGGCCTAGATCTTGGGCCTGGCCCCGCCTGCCCACTGCCCAAGGTCACTGGGAGGGAGGCTGGGGCTCCGGCCCCACCGGGCGCCCCCCCTACCTGCCTGGCCGACTGGGGCTCATTTCCTTTGAGTTTTCTTGCTCTCTCTTTCTCCCTCATGTCGTTTTTTTGCAAGAGGTTTCCTTTTGGTATGATGATGAGACACAATATTTTCATTCAAACAGCCATTGAATAAAATATTGTTTGTGCCCTTCCCCTTCCCCTCCCCCTTTTCGTTTGTTTTTGTGTTTGTGTTTTTGTTTTCCTCGCTTTCTCTCTTGGTGGACTGTCCCAGTGCCAATCAGCAAACTGAAGGGCAAGTATATTCAGAACCAGTGCACCCTCCTCTCCCCACCCCACCCACCCTCACACCCCTGCTTGCCCCCCACCCACCCTGCCCAGGACCAGCCACACCCTGCCCTCCAGGGCTTCCCTCCCAGCATCCCCTTGGCTCCTCAGTTCTTGCTTTTCCTTTGATCCCTCAACCCCTTTTAGATTCAGTGGCCCTTTCCCTGGGTCTGCCTGCAGGATGTTCTCCAGCGTTTTTGAGGGCTCATACTCCTTACCTCCTTTGGGAAGGCCTCTGCCTCCACCCACCTTACCTTCTCTGTTCCTCCAAGACAACTCAACAGTAGGGGCAGGACTGGATGCCTTTCCCTGACCTCCCACACAGCAGGGCAGGGAGCTCAAGACACAGAAGAGGTCAGTCAGCCTTTGAGGGGGCTTCTGTGGGAGCCCCACAAGCTCCCTCTGGCATAACTGTCTCTCCTCTAATCTACAGTAGTGCCTCTGGAAGCAATCAGCACACTAAGAAGGGAGAAATAAGAGCTTGAAAGCTTCCTATCCTGACCCTGGGGCAGAGAAACACTCAGGGCAGGCAGATGGGCCACAAGATAAGCAAGGCTGACCAACATCCTGAGCACTGACCTAGGTGCAAAAGCCTCAATACCTGCAGCTCTCACTGCCCCTGTCACTGAGGCTCCTGGGCGTAGCCCTACCCTGGGGTACTTGCTGCTCCTGAGGAAGGTCAGTACCTATGGAAAAGGTACTCCTCTGGGGAGATAAAGGCAGATTCATTGACCAAGGACCTGGCCAGTCACTGAATGGGATCTGTCTGGCCCCAAGGGTCAGCGGGGGAGCTTGAGAGAAACCAGACGAGGTATGAATAAAAAGACTCTGGTACTCTGAGGTGCCCGTGCTGGAAAGATTTCTGAAACAGTGGGCTGTGAACCTCCAGGCCCTGACACAGAACAATGGAGAGGGGATAGTACAAAGGTCTCTGCCACTCACTAGTGTACAAAGGGCTGCCTTCCTAGAGAACACTTGGACAGACTGGCATGGGGAGACCCAAGGGAAAGCCCTTCTGACCTGGGAGCAAGGACTCTCCAAGACACCACAGAGGCCCGGTCCAGCCTAGCCCAGCAAAATAATACGGCTACCCTCACTGGCCTGGGTAGAGGTGGGGGACATGCCCTATTCCTACTGGCTTGAGTTGTCTTCTTCTCAACTCCCACTTACAACCCAGTGACCCCAGAACTGCAGGGCCATGGTAACCATAGCAACCATAGCTTAGTCTCCCTCCCCACTCTTCCCTCTTTCTTTTGCCTCTTTTGCCTCCCCCACCCTTCCCCCCTACTCCTTTGGCTTGTGTCCAAACCCTGCCTCACAGTCCTGTCAGAAAGGAACAGTCCAACCAGTGACTTCCCAGCCCCTCAAAGTATCCCAAGTCTCCCTGTCCAGAACTTTGCAATGCATTGTGGGAGTATCTTGGAACAGGGAAGAAAAATCTCTCTTCTGAACATATAAAGCCTTGGAGGCAAAAGAGAGTTTGAGGTGTGGGTGAAGATAGATTAGGAAGGTGGACTGGCCAGAGTGAGACAGGCTAAGTGTAGTGGTACCTTTCCCAGATGCAGACCAACGGGGTCACCTGTCCAGCTCTAAGATAGGGAGAGGCCTCAATGAAGCCCTGTAGTCACATCCTCAGGTTTACTCCCAGACCCCCACCCCCATCTAAAGACTTGTGCACCTGTGCATACACACAATACTCACGGATCCATATCACACATAAACAGCTCATAAGTTTAGGGCACGTTCTCCACAGGGTTCCCCCAGCATTCCACCCTGGCTGCTCTGAGCCCAGACATATCTGAGGAAGGGAGAGCACATAGCCCTACCTCCCCACCTTCTCCTCATGCCCCCAGCCCAGGAAAACACATGTGCAGTGCTGCCCCCTCTCATCATGCAATAGTCCCTGCACGCTGTAGGTCTGCCTTCACCAGCATCCTGTCCCAGGAAGAAGCCCCAGACCCCCACGATGCACTGCAGTCTGCTCCCCGCTGCCCACCCACGTCTCTGGTTGGACTGTCTATGCCCGTGAGAAACCCCTCGGTTTGGCCATGTTGATGCCTGACATAGAGCAAAAGCAAGACCTACCAAAACGCAAACAGGTGCGGCAAAGAGAGATGAAAATCCGCAGCCAAAAACCAGTCCCTTCCTCAAAGTCTCTTTGGAGACAAGGAAGCCCAGCATGCGGGGTTTTCCATTATGGATATAAGAGCGAGACTGGCGCCTCCCCCAAACCATGCATATATATAGCAGTGTATGTATATATATGTGTGTGTGTGTGTCTGTGTATATGTGCTATACGGCCGTATGGAAGCATATACAGCCACGCCAAGGGACTCACTACCGACAGAGGACCAGGCCCGGGCAACATATTGGCTATAACTGCCCTCCTCCTGCCATGCTGTAGTCTCCACAGGCCCTTCATCCCTCCCACCTTTCCCTTCTCTCTTGCTCCAACCTGAACGTGGAAGTGGCGGGTTCCCTCTTTGCTGGTTTCTTCCTGACCCTCAAGCAACCCTCCCCATTGTCCCTCCAGCCCCGTCACCTCTGAGCCCCCGGCCTCCCGCCTCCCCGCCCCCGCCAGATAACCCCCCGTTTCTGTTGCAGATTTTGAGTTCCTGCTCCCCAGCAGCTTTGAGTCTGAAGGACATGTTTTCATTGCTCCCAGGTAGCTTGCGTGTGGCCTTGCTGAGGTGTCCTCCCCTACCCTGATTACCCCAGCCCACCTCCTGCACTGCTGCCTGGAGCTCTGTGTGTCTGTGTCCTGTGCAGTGTCACCCCAGCCCTTATACATAGCCTGGTATATGCAGCTGTGTACATACCCAGGCCATGTAGCCGCACCAGGCAGTAGTGGCCAATGGCCTGTAGCCTAGGTTCCACTAGGCCTGGGGCAGGGGGCTCTGGACTCTGCTGACTTTTCCTGCCCTCCCAGGCCTCCAGGAAGGAAACCCTTCCACCTTGGGCTAGTTGTCCCCAGAATGCCCCTTGCTGGGCAGCTGCTGCTCTGGTTCGCGGTATCCTAACCATTTTCCACCTGTATCCCATCACTGTCCTGTGTCAGTCAGTGTTTGTGTGGATCTGGGGGCTGAGCCAGCCAGAGCCCCTGTTACCAGTGCCAGCAGTACTGAGTCAAGATGTGGTGGCTCACTGAGGATGGGGGAGAAATGGAAGGGCAGGGGCTCTGAGGAGCTGCTCTGGCAAGTGAGGGGTCAGGGCCCAAAGCCAGCCCAGCCTGGACCATCCTGGAATGCATGCTGAGTACACACACACACACACACACACACACACACACACATCCTCATGGGTATATCCTCTGCTTTGGCCCACATATCAGGAGGCTAGGGCCCCTCCCCCAGCCCTGGGTGCAAAGCCCTGTCTTATGACCTGGGTTTTGGAAAAAGGCAGGTAGGTGCAGCAGACAGACACCTGGGCACTCTAGGCACCACACCGGGGCTCTGGACACTCCAAAGGTCCATGTGTGTACAAGTGCATGCATGTACCCACAGAACTCTCTGTGACTCTGTGAGTCTTCATATACATGTGTAAGAGTCCCAGTGTAAATGTGGGTGGGCTTCTGCATTAGCAACCATGGGAATGTGAAAATGTGTGTGACCCACATGACTCTGAGGAAGTTCTCTGAGAGAAGAGAGTGGATTTGTTTTGTCACTCTGTATCTTTGCCTCAAGAGAGCTCAATAAATATGTTGGGTGAGTGACTGAAATGTGCCACAGTTGTGACTGCGCCTATCATACGTATGGAGTGTCTGAAGCACATCAGTGAGAGTGTCTCTCTGAGTGTGTCATGTCGACTCCCAAGAGCGGAGATACAGGGTTATATACTGCACAAAAGCCTTGGGGACCAGAAGTAGATAGTGGATGAAACCCAGTCTCAGTTCCCCTTACTAAGCTATAGACTCCAGCCCAGCCTGGAGAAGTGGCATATTTTTAAAATTCCCACAGAGTAGCAGACACACAGGCCAGTGAGGAGGTCCATGGTGACGGTATGAGTGAGATGCTGGGCATTGGGCAGGAGAAATAGCTCCATCTATCAAGGTAGAGGAACTGTTCTCTGAGACTTCCTAGAGGGCAGAGCTTCAAGCAGGTCCTGCCAGGCCTTCTGACCCCCATATGCTCTGGACCCAAAGCCTGAATTCAGTGAGGGCCTTGAGGTAAGAGATTTGCCCTGCCTACCCTGGAGGAAGAGTATTTCAGGCAGAGCAAACAGGTAATCCAAGAAGCCACATGTTCCTACTGACTTCCTGACACCCTCTGTGATATGATGAAAAAGTCTCAGGGAGCTTGAGTGATTTTCCTAAAGGTGAATAGCCAGGGAGAGGTAGAATGTAGTCTAGATACTGGCTGACACAAACCAATACTGGTACTTGGTCCTGACATGTGCCCACTGGAACTCTAGGGTATGCAGATGGGTAAGCCAGCCACCCAGTATTTCCTGAGGCCTTCCAGGCACACTGTTCCAGTAGAGACAGGAGGCTCTACAAGGCCAGCCCAGGAGCGAGAACCCACCAGAATAAGCAGACCCTTATTAATGTGTCAGCTCTGCCTATCGCAGCTGAGACCTGGCAGACTGCAGGCACATGGCAGCTGCAGCCTTGAAGAACATGTGCACTTAACTTCTTCCTGAGGTCTGGGCTTCTCGGCAAGTGGCCAGGCAGAGGCCTATTGGGAAGCCTTGACCCCCCCTGTTCTGTCCAGCTCCCCAAGCCTACTCTTCTTGCCCCTCCTCACTCCCAGAGAGTATTGCAAGGATCTGAATGCCTCAGACAACAACACCGAGTTCCTGAAAAACTTCATTGAGCTGATGGAGAAAGTGACTCCAGACTCCAAGCAGTGTGAGTGTCCAGCAGGGCAGATGGATCTGGGCGGTGCCCAGGCAGCAGGGGGACAGCCAGAGGAACCTGGAGTCTGAGAAAATGTGAAAATAGGCAGGCTCAAGCCCAGGGCAGAGCTTGGGACAGGACAAAAGAACCAGTGCTGGGAGCCCTAGGAGTAGGGGGTAGGGTGAGAAGGTTGCTGTAAAATAAAGATACTCCTCTACTCCTGCCCTTTTGATCTAGGCAACAACTTCCTTCTACACAACCTCATCTTGGACACAGGGATCACTCAGCAGTTGGTGGAGCGTGTGTGGCGGGACCAGGATCTTAACACGTATGCACCACCCAGGATGTGGGGGCAGACCGGGATGCGCTCTGAGGCCCTGGCCCTGTCCAGCAGAAGACAGGCCGTTGACCCCACCTCCCTGCCACCCCCAGGTACAGCCTGCTGGCCGTGTTTGCTGCCACGGATGGTGGCATCACGCGTGTCTTCCCCAACAAGTAAGTGACCTACCTTGCTACCTGCCATCTGGAATCTTGCTGCTAACCTGTTACCCAGAAGCCTCCTTGCACTGCAGCGACCACTGTCCCCACAAACAACCCTTTACCCACCACAACCTGCCTCTCTTGCGTGTCTCAGGGCAGCTGAGGACTGGACAGAGAACCCTGAACCCTTCAATGCCAGCTTCTACCGCCGCAGCCTGGATAACCATGGTTTTATCTTCAAGCCCCCACATCAGGACAGTGAGTGTCTGCCCAGGGTGCCTAGCAGCAGGTGGGAAGCTAGGCTTTGCTCTGTGAGGGCTCTCTCTAACACAACACTGGCTGAAACAAGGTAGACATGCAGTGAGGGATGGGCTATGTCAGATATCATGTTGGATGTTGGGTACTTAGGCTGGGATTGGTAAGGCCCAGCTTGGAGGTATCATTGGGGCCACTAGCCCCAACTTTTCACTGTCCCACCCACCCCACCCCAGCCCTGTTAAGGCCACTGGAACTGGAGAACAACACAGTGGGCATCCTCATCAGCACAGCTGTGGAGCTCAGCCTAGGTGGGCGCACCCTGAGACCAGCAGGTGAATATCCAGAATAGAAGTGAAGAAAGAAGCAGTGGACGGGGTGCTGTCCAGACCAGTAGCACTGATGGCACCTGGCTCTCTTCACAGTGGTGGGCGTCAAACTGGACCTAGAGGCTTGGGCTGAGAAGTTCAAGGTGCTTGCCAGCAACCGTACCCACCAAGACCAGCCTCAAAAGGTATGTGAGCCGGGGAACTAAGATCCTTTCTGAAATTCCCAGGGACCCCTTGCCAAGCCTCCCACTCTAGAGTGGCTCTAACACCTACCAGAAGGCAGGGGCTGCTGCAGACGGTCTGGGGATCCAGGTGTATGGTGATGGGAAGGTGGACAACCAGGGGCACCTTACTGTCCTCATTTTCTGCCCAGCAGTGCGGCCCCAGCAGCCACTGTGAGATGGACTGTGAGGTTAACAATGAGGTGGGTATGCCCTGGACCCCAGCCACTCACATTCCCAGAATGCTTAACCTTTGTGACTCCAAACCTGTCTTGCTTAGCCTTGGAGTCACAGCAGCCTTGCCCTGACTTTGCAGTCTAATCAGGACTGGGGGAGTGTGTCTCCATCACTGGAGAGCCATGCCCTCAAGTGGAGGGCCTGGGGCCAAGCCCTTTCTGTTTTCCTCCCCGTCCCCACCTCTCAGGACCTCCTCTGTGTCCTCATTGATGACGGAGGATTCCTGGTGCTGTCAAATCAGAACCATCAATGGGATCAGGTAGGGTGAGGAAGAGAGCAGGAGGGTGGTATGGGGTTTGAGGCCTTCTGGAGGTGTGGCATTGCCAGCCCTGTGACTCTGGCACCCTCTGGGTATTCCCAGGTTGGCAGGTTCTTCAGTGAGGTGGATGCCAACCTGATGTTGGCACTCTACAACAACTCCTTCTACACCCGCAAGGAATCCTACGACTATCAGGCAGCCTGTCCCTCCCAGCCCCCTGGCAACTTGGGTGCCGCACCCCGGGGTGTCTTTGTGGTGAGCCCCCAGAAATACCCTGGGGTGAAGGATGGGAAACTTGCCCACAGATGACCCCCAGCCTCTTGACTTCTAAGAGAGATCTGGGTGGAGAGGCAGCAGAGGCAGCCCAGTGCCCTTTTCTCCACTGCAGCCCACCATCGCAGACTTCCTGAACCTGGCATGGTGGACCTCTGCGGCCGCCTGGTGAGTCCTGAGGGAGCGAGGACTTGAAAGAGAAGTGAGGCCAGAAACTGACCTCTGCTAGCCATCCCCAACTCGGTGCCACGTTCCCTGCAGGTCTTTGTTCCAGCAGCTTCTCTATGGCCTCATCTATCACAGCTGGTTCCAGGCGGGTAGGTAGGGCTTGGGAGCCCCTCCTCACGGCGCCATCCCCAGGTCTCCACAGGGAGGGCGGCGCTTACAGCAGAGCCCGGGGGGGGGTGGGGGGGGCCACTATGGGCCAACCCTGCGCCAGAGTCTGTGGGCCGGCTGAGCGTTGTGGGCCCCGCAGACTCCGCGGAGGCCGAGGGGAGTCCCGAGAGTCGCGAGAGCAGCTGCGTCATTAAGCAGACCCAGTACTACTTCGGCTCGGTGAACGCCTCCTACAATGCCATTATCGACTGCGGAAACTGTTCCAGGTGCTCGCGGGGGTCGGGAGCGGCGATGTGCGCCGGGAGGGCGGGAGGAGGGGACTGCGGGAGGGGCGGGGCTTCGGAGCTGGGCGAGCCTCCCGGCCCCGCCTTCCGCTCTCCCTCCAGGCTGTTCCACGCGCAGAGGCTGACCAACAGCAACCTGCTCTTTGTGGTGGCCGAGAAGCCGCTGTGCAGCCAGTGCGAGGCCGGCCGACTGCTCCAGAAGGAGACGCACTGTATCCTGCCCCCGCGCCCCGCCGCGCGCTCCCCCTCCCGCCCCGCGCGCCCCTCCGTGCCAGGGCCCCGGCTCCTTGACTCCCCACCCATGCCCAGCGGACGGCCCGGAGCAGTGTGAGCTGGTGCAGAGACCGCGATACCGAAGAGGCCCGCACATCTGCTTCGACTATAACGCGACGGTGAGCGGGGAGTGGGGAGCGCGGTCTGGGCGTCCGGCCGCCCCCCGCCCCGCGGCCAACTCTCGTCCTGTCTCTGCCCGCAGGAAGACACCTCGGACTGTGGCCGCGGGGCCTCCTTCCCGCCGTCGCTGAGTGTCCTGGTCTCCCTGCAGCTGCTGCTCCTCCTGGGCCTGCCGCCCCGGCCGCAGCCCCAAGTGCGCGCGCGCATCCCTTACGGCAGTCAGCTCTGAGCCCCCGCCCCGCCCCGGCCTCCGGCCTCTCCGCACACTCCCACCCTCCGCCCGTCCTCCCTTATAGCCGTGCCCCTCTCTCGGTGAAGGCCCCGAGCTGGCCAGGCTCCAAGAGCCTGCTCCTGGGGGTGGGGCAGCCCCAAAGGAGGCGCCTCAGTCTTTGGCACCCAAAACACACAACTGAACTATCCAAGTGTCCCAGGACCCTGGACTCCTCCAGTGAGCTAGAACGGAGAGGTCACATGTACTGGTGCCAGAGTTGGCCTCCACTGCCTGCCCTGCCTGGACACTCGCTCTGTGCAGCTACTGCGCCTCCGCCAGACCTCTCTTAACTGGCCCCTCTCAGGCTCGAAACTAGTTTGCCTGGGAATAGTGGAGGAAGGCTACATGGCAGCTTGAGGCCAGGCAGCCCAGCTGCAGTCCTAATGGGAGACAGGCGGGGCAGCCCCTCCTCCCTCCAGGCTCCTGCCCCTTTCAGGCCTAGAGCCACACCCCTCCGCAGCCCTTCACGTGTCAGGACAGTTTCACAGTGACATCGAATTAGACAGTCCCCCACACACCTACAGCCCTGAAAGCAGAAACTGCACTCACATTAGACATACCTAGGAGGACAAATGGACAAGACACACATGCCCTAAGGGGCTTGCAAAGCCTTACACAGGGCAAGAGGTTGCGGGGAGGGCTGGCACCTGCACACTCCACCTCCCATTCACCATCTGCCTCAAATCTGAGCTGGGGCCCAGCTGGTCCTCCCATCCCTAAAGCTGAATGTCAAACAGTGCCAAATGCTGGGCAGGGAGGCAAGACCCCTCTGCCCTATCCCTAGCCACCAGTGTCCTCCAATCACCCCTCACCCTGCCAGGTGCTCATTGTAACCATTTCTCACTAGTATCAGGCCCCCAGCAGGTCCACATGCCACACATACACCCACAGCAAAGGAGCCCCCACCAGACATTGCCCTTTGCCTTAGCAGGGGTGAGTTCATTTCTCCCGGCTGGACCCATTACAGGCCTGTGCCCATTCCGTGTCCTTCCCACTCACACACAGTCCCTTCCCCAGGAAGCCAAACTGTCCCTCCCCTGCTGAGCATACACTTGTACGCACACACATATACACACTGCACATACGGGCTGGGCTGAAGCACATCATATCACTCATTCTGGTCATTTCCCCAAAGGCACCCCAGCTTGGGGCCAGTAAGGAATGGAGGGCAGGGGGATATAGCTGTGGGGCTCAGATGGACTGGGAGGATGGGGGCAGGGGGATGCATTAATTAATGGCTCCGTTAATTAATGTTACGTTGCTTGTCACTTTCTCAGTGTGTGTGGTCCATGCCCACTGCTGGTGCCAAGGTGGGTATCTATGATGTGTGCCCGGCCTGGATCTCAGCTGTGTCCTGTTGGGGCACATGTGTAATTGTAGTGTAGTCAGGTGCTTAATGGAGAATATAAAAATAAAAAGAAACAAACATACACAGAAAAATATATTTTAAGTTTAAAAAAAAAAAAAGACAAAACAATCTCCATCAGTTAGTTGTCCAACCCCCAGCTGGGTCTGATCCTCCTCATCACTCACCTGACCTGGCTGCCTCCTCACCTTGGGCTGGGGGGTTGGGGTGCCATTTCCTTTTCTCTGCCCTTTTTTTTTTGTTGTTGTTCTATTTTGTACAGACAAGTCAGAAAAACAACAGCGACAAAAAAGTCAAGAAACTTTGTAAAATATTGTGTGTGTGATTCCTTGTAAAATATTTTCAAATGGTTTATTACAGAAGATCAGTTATTAAATAATGTTCATATTTTCACTTCAAACAGTTGTATCCACTGTGTCAGTGTTGGGGTAAGGACTGGGTAGCTATGGCGACAGGTGGCAAGGACCTCAGAATCCCACCCTGCTATGTCAGGAGCAAAGACCACTGCCAGTCCAGGTCTGTAGACCATAGGGCATGATGCTCCAGACCTTTGACCTCCTTTGTCTCATATATTATCTCCTTCATAAGGAGACAATATATAAATAATAGGAATAATAGATAATAGGAAAAGGTTGGCAAAAAGCCTCACAGAGCCTCAAGGCAAAGCCAAGACCCTGGAGGAAAGAAGATAGTAGGTTACCATCTGGTCAGACCACCAAGGACTAGCAAGTCCTCACTTGGAGGGACACAACCAGAAGCCAGTGCTTGCTGGAGCTCAAGGGCCATTCTATTGTCCTGAGGAGGCCAGGGTCTGGCCTACCCACAAGCAGGTAGCCAAAGTCCAATTCAGTTTTTGCAAATCCTCTGGCAAGTGAGACTCTTCACCCTTGTCCATTTTAACTCCAATGCTAGTTCCTGTGATCTTATTTTCATAGAGAAAGAATTGTGATCCCTAGTGCAGAGGTTTCCCGGTGGGCACTATCAATACTTGCTCTCTTTAACACATACAGGGCCAGGGACTCTACTTAACTGGCAGGCACCCCACTGAGTCCTCACCATAATCTTAGGGACGGGTATTAGTGTATCCCCATAATACAGAGGAGCAATGGAGAGATCTTTCCCTTCAGATGAGAAGAGCAAAAAATCAACAAAGGTCTCACGAGGTAGCCAGCTGGAAAGGGCCTTGGATGCCAGACAGATGAACAAGAACGTCCAGGTCTGGGCGTGGTAGTGCTCGACTGAAATTCCAGCACTGAGAGAGGCTGAGGCAAGAGGACTTCAAGATAAAATCCCACCTGGGCAATTTAATGAGTCTCTATCAAAAATAAAAAAGCTGTGGATATAAGCTCAGTAGTAAAATGCACCGGAGTTTGATCCCCAGTATCAAAAACAAACATTCCAGGCCTCAGCCAAGATAGGGCATCCTTGACCACAGAACAGTGCCTAACCCTCAACCCTCAAGACAGTTTCCATGCCCAAAAACAGTGCCTGAGCTTTTGAGTGGGGCTTCCAGATTAAATATAGAAAGCCTTGTAGATTTTGATTGTAAGATAGACAATAATTTTTAGTTGGGAAGTGTATTTCTAATATTGAATGGGGTATTATACCAAAAAGTATGGGACATCATTATATTGAGAAGTTATTCGTTACCAGGTATGGGGGTACACATCTATATAATCCCAACTATTGAGGAGGCTAGGGCAGGACGATCACAAGTTTGAAGCCAGCCCCAGCAACTTATGTCGCCTGTGTCAAAATAAAAATTTGTAGTGCTCAGGTGGTGTGACTAATTCATTGGTATAGTGCTTGTATGAGGCCCAGGGTTTCATCCCAGAACTGCCAAATAAGTTACTTTCTGAAATCCAAATTTGACCAAGCACTCTGGAATTTGATGTGCTAATTCTAGAATCCTACTTTGGTATGTGGAATACAGTGGGTACCCAGAAGCAAGACAAAATAACAGCCTTTGTAACCTGGAAGCCTGTGCACATATAAGTTGTACAGAGACCATATAGGTAGTTGTACTGAGTGGCTGAAAGGAGGGATTCTGCACTTGGTTTACTTGATTCGTTTTTGCAGTACTGGGCATTAAGCCCAGGGCCTTCGCAGTGAGCTATATCCCTGGCCCTTTTTATGTTGAATTTTGAGCCAGAGTCTCACCAAGTTGTCCAGGCTGGGCTTGAATTTGAGATCCTTCTGCCTCAGGCTTCCAAGACTGCTGGAATTATAGACAAGTACCACCAGACCTGGCTGGGATTCTACACTTTATAAAAGCCCCTTGTCATAGAATTACTTTAATTATATGCACTTTTGTGGTACGTGAGATTGAGTTCCAGGTCTTAACACTGAGCTACATCCCCGGCCCTTTCTATTTTATTTTGAGAAAGGTAATTGCAAATTCACTAAATTGCAAGGTAATCTAACACAATAATAAAGCCACAGGGAACAACCTGTCAGGAGCCACTATCAGTAAAGTGGGAAAAACGTGGTTGGGGAAAAATCACTAAGGCAGTGCAGCTTTGGTCATTTGATATATGTGCTGCTGATGCCCGCGCACCCAGCTTTGGTCCTTTGAGGGGACGAAACCCTGAGTTTGTACCAAGTGCAATGTGAGCACCCAAACTGGACTGGCATTTTACACTCCTGCTTGCGTTGGGCCTTAGGGTAGGAAGGTCCTGTCATCTCCATTTCAAGATCCGTGAAACTGAGTTTCGGAAAGATTCAAGTAGTTGGCCATTTTCACACACCCTCCAAACGGTACAGCAATGAATCCAGCCTGGGTCAAGCCCCAACCACCAGACTGCGGAGGTTCCGGAAAGTCGCCCGCACGGGTACACGTTTCAGGACCATCCTTCACTCACACTCGGCCTGAAGGACACGTACACGTCACAAATAGAACCACTATCTCCGCAAAAACCAGCGTGCGGCCGGAGGCTGTGCTCTTTCGAGGCTACCCCCATCCCTTGGTTTTCAGAATCTTGTTCTCAGCCCCACCACCCAAGAATAGAGGGAACGACTCTGAGAATTACCCAGCACAACCTTTTCCACCATGACAGGAACCGCCGGAAACACAGCCTCCTGGAACTTGTAGTTCTCTCCACAACCCTGTTCCGTTGGGCTCCAGTTGCAGGCCAAGGACTCGGAATCCCAGCGTGCCGAGGAGCCGGAAGGCCGGAGCTTACAGGGTACCGCCCCCGCCGCCGCCGGGGCGCGCAGGCGCAAGGCTCCTGTTTGTCGGCCCCTGGAGAAGGAGGGAGTAAGGTGGAAGTCTTGATCAAGGCCGGGCAGCAGCTGATCCGGTTTCAGTCGGGTCCGGAACACCCGTCCAGTGAGGGGACTGAAGGGCCCTGGACTGGATGGCGGAGGTTCAGCCCTGAAGTTCACGCCTGCCCTGCCAGCCTGGCTCAGGGTCTGCGGGGCAGCGAGCAGGAGTGCCGAAGTCGCCCAGGCCTTCCCTCAGGGCCCGGGCGAGGGGCCTAGGCTCTGGCCCGGAGGGAGACAAGGCCCGGCTCGACCCTTTGGGACCACAGCCCGACCCAGTCGAAAGCCGAGAATCCGAGCCTTCACCAGGGTCATAACAAGCCCGAGCCCGGGCCTCCCGTCGGGGCTGGACTGGGACGAGGCCCCGGGGAGGCCCCTAGCCCACCTTCCTCACCTTCCCTTAGGCCGACGCCCGCCGAGAAGATGCACCGCGCCCTCCCGGGCGCCCGCCAACACTTGGGGGCCATCCTGGCGAGCGCCAGCGTGGTGGTAAAGGCGCTGTGCGCGGCGGTACTGTTCCTCTACCTGCTCTCTTTCGCTGTAGACACGGACTGCCTGGCGGTCACCCCAGGCTACCTCTTCCCGCCCAACTTCTGGATCTGGACCTTGGCCACCCACGGGCTGATGGAGCAGCATGCGTGGGACGTGGCCATAAGCCTGGCCACAGTGGTGGTGGCCGGGCGTTTGCTGGAGCCTCTCTGGGGAGCCTTGGAGCTGCTGATTTTCTTCTCGGTGGTGAATGTGTCTGTGGGGCTGCTGGGGGCCTTTGCCTACCTCCTCACCTACATGGCTTCTTTCAACCTGGTCTATCTGTTCACTATTCGTATCCACGGCGCCTTAGGCTTTCTAGGTGGTGTCTTGGTGGCACTCAAGCAAACTATGGGAGACTGTGTAGTGCTGCGAATGCCCCAGGTGCGCATCAGCGTAGTGCCCATGCTGCTGCTGGCACTGCTGCTACTGCTGCGACTGGCAACATTGCTCCAGAGTCCCGCACTGGCTTCTTACGGCTTTGGGCTGCTCTCCAGTTGGGTATATCTTCGTTTCTACCAGCGCCATAGCCGGGGCCGAGGGGACATGGCTGACCACTTTGCTTTTGCCACCTTTTTTCCTGAGATCCTGCAGCCTGTGGTGGGGTTGCTGGCGAACTTGGTGCATGGCCTCCTGGTGAAAGTAAAGATATGCCAGAAGACAGTAAAGCGATACGATGTGGGAGCTCCATCCTCCATCACCATCAGCCTCCCAGGCACAGACCCTCAAGACGCGGAGCGTAGAAGGTACCGTGAAATGCTACAAAATGTTTGCAAGCTAGGCGAATATTGGTTGAATCACAAGCCAGCTGTCATGGTGCTTGTTTTGTATAGACTAGTGACCCAGAGTTAGGTATTGGACAAGTAGTTCAGAATGAGAGAAAACCCAGGGATGCTGATGGAATAGCTCAGCAGTTAAGCGCTTACCTACCAAGTGCTATGTATCTGAATTTGATTCCCCAGCACAACATAAACTGGGCATGGTGGCACATACTCTGTACTCCCCGCATTCCAGAGGCTGAGGCAGGAGGACTGCCGTGAGTTCAAGACTAGCCTGAGCTACAGAGTGAGATGCCGTCTAAAAAAAAGAAAGAAAAGGAAAAAAAATCTAGTCTGACCTTGAGAAACTCAGCTTGTCAGTATTAGGTTTATGGCATATGATTTTTCTCACCTCTGGGGCCACTTAAAAAGTCTAAAGAAAATGCTGTTCCTTTGACACTGTATAGGGGCTAACACAGATCTCCCACTCCAGGGCTTGCTTCAGAAACTCCAAATTCTACACATTGGTTCTATGGGAACCAGAAACACACTTTTGGATCTTTTCTCTCCTATGAGTAGGCTACCAAAAACGATGCCTCAGGTCTTAAAAGGTAGTTTAAAGCCAGGCCCCATCACATCAGGTCTGTAATACCAACATTCTGGGATTCTGAGAGAGGAGGGTTGCAAATTTGAAAAAAGGTAGTCTCAGCTGGGCACAGTAGCACACACCTGTAATCCCACAAACGGAGCAAAAGGATCACAAGTTCAAGGTTGGCCTGGGCAAATTAGTGACACTTTGTCTCAAAAGTGGGAGATGATGGAATACTGTGTGTGTAGCTCAGTGGTAGAGTGCTTGCATAGCATGTGCAAGGCTATAGATTCAGAACTTGGCACTACAAGACATTAGTTAATTAAAAATGTTACAAAGGCTGGGGATGTAGTTCAGTGGTAGAGCACTTGCCTAGCATGGATGAGGCTTTAGGTTGAGTCCCTGGTACTGCAAAAGAAGAAAAAGGGGGTGTTGGGGGCTGGAGGAGTAGCGCAGCAGTTAGAGCAACTTCCCTAGCAAGCACAAGGCCTTGAGTTTGATTTCCCAGCACCATATAAGCCGAGTGTGCTGGTGCATACCTGTAATGCCAAAACTGGAGGCTGAGGAAGAAGGGTTGCTGTGAGTTCAAGGCCAGCCTGGATTACACATTAGTTCCAAACAGCCTAGACTTCACAGTGAAACTATCTCCAAAAATATATATATAAGGAGTACTGGCCACCCTGGTTTCCAAGCACTGGACAGTGCCTCTTCTTAAGCCTAAATTTGGAGGCTTTGCTTCTCTTAAACTTATTGAGGAAGCTTGAGATATTAACCAGATTTATCACTCTCCCTCTCAGCAGGCATGTGTCACCAAATTCCAGGTGTAGGCTAGATGACCCACCACAGGAGCCTGCTGATCACACCAGAGTGAAGACCCTTGCATTACCTGTAAACCAATCCATTTGCAGCACCAGGAATCCCAGCTGAACTATTCAATATATGCACTTTGGCCAGGGCAGGTCTTTTTTAATTCACCTCTTGCTGTCTCAGATTTGGGGACTCCTTGGGAGGGGGGTCCTAGTTTCAACAAATCTACAGCTCCATTATCTCTAACCTTTCTTTTTGTGGGACCAGAGCCTTCACGCTAAGCTACATCCCCAGCCCTTTTTTTAATTTTGAGACAGGGTCTCACTAAGTCAGTAAATTACCAGGCTGGGCTCAAACTCCATCCTGCCTCAGCCTCAAAGAGTGTTAGAATAACAGGCCTACACCACCAGGCCCAGCTTCCCAAATTATTATTTTTACTTTTTTGAGACAGGGTCTCTGTAATCCAGGCTGGTCCTGAACTCACTAAGTAGCCTAGGCTCACCTCAGTCTCACAGCAATTCTCCTGCCTCAACCTCCGAAGTGCTGCTACCACACCCAGCCTATGTGGTGCTAGGAAATCGAACTCAGGTACTTAACACTTGCTAGGCAAGCGCTTTAACCGCTGAGCCATTCCTCCAGCCCCTGTTGTTGAGTTTTTTTGAGACTGATGCAGCCTTTTTCCTTTGCTTTTATCAACAAAGGCTCCTGCTTTTGTTCACTTGTGAAATGGGTTCTGGTCAGGAAGCGCTGTAAATTCAGCAGTAGAATTATTCCTGAATTACTCTTTCCACTGGGGCTATACAGTTGAGTACAGAATACATTACTTCTTTGCAAGCATCTAAGTTGTGTTCCAAAGGTGGTAGGTGAGGAAAAGCACCCATGACATGCTATAGGATCTAATTCTAGGCCCTATAGCTTGGATCTCAGTGTGTCTAAATAGAGATCTGGACAACACATTTTGGGACCCTTTCTGGTTAGCAGAAGTTTCTATCCCTACGTCTTTGTTTTCAAAATAAACCACATACTTTGCAACTTGAAAAACATAATAAAGATAGAGGCCTGTCTTCGTCTTACCCAGTGGGGAAGCCTGGGCCTGGGAGGAAAGGAGCTGACCTTGGAGCTGTTCTGTGAGACGCAGCTAGTGGTAGTGGCCCCTCCTCCCACAAGATGTATTGGATTGTTAGGGTTAACCGGGCATTCAGAAAACCCCTGCCCAGTCTCAAGAAAATGGATAGGGAAGGCAGGGTGTGGTGCGGCATGCGGTCCAGAAGTGGGTGCTTGGAATAGCCTTATAGGTGTTAGCTTACATGAAGGTAGTTACTCCAACCAGTTTGACATCTGACATCATGCCACTCTCAGACCCAACAAACTACTAGTAAAAGGAGACAGGGTTTCTCATCGCTCTGACCCTTACAAGGAAGTAACTAGCATGACACTCTTTCTCCGCCTTGGCCAGCTTTTACAGAAGCCCTGGAAAGGGCATCTTCCGGACTAGGAGTCTGAGCAGCAAGAAGGAAAGACTATCCTCTTGGTGCCAACTTAACATATGCCAGGATAGAAGACGGGAGGAGTGCCCTGGGCTTTCTATGTTCACGTCCTCGTTGTCTTTTGTCTTATTCTGTGGCATAGTGGAGATTTTGGTTTTCTTCCGGAACCCGGAAGGCTACACAGACTATCCCCATGTTGGTGGGACAAAGAGGCTGAGCCATTAGGTGTCCACAGGATTAGCAGTGTTAAGCTGACAGTGTGGTCAGTGACCTTCTGGTGGGCCTCTGTACCATAAACATAAGGGAATATTTTCTTCTAGTGGTCGTTCCCACCTTCCACCAAAGTGACCCCTTCAAGTGTCTGCCCCGAAGGAACAGCAGGGCCTGGCCTGGCCCCAATCTATACAAGCTGTTTCTCCTCCTGTAAGGCCTCTGGCAAGTGTCTATTCTAACACAGGACTTGATGGCGTTGGGGATTCTTATGGGAATGAAGGTATCAGAGAGGAGATGTGGACTGACCCAAGTTGGCCCTGGGCTGAGGGCCAAGAGAGGTGCTAAATTCCAGCTTTCCTCAGCGGCTCTTGCAAAGATGCTTGAAACACCCCTAACCAGGAGAAGACAAGAATTAATAATCTGGGGCTAGAGAAACAGCACAGCAGTTAGAGTGCTTGCCTAACAAACAGAAGGCTCTGAGTTCGATTCCCCAGAATTACATAAATTGGGCATTGTGAAGCAAACATGTAATCTCAGCACTCAGAGGAGACTGAGACAGGACTGCTGAGAATTCAAGGCCAGGCTGGACTACATAGTGAGTTACGGGACCAGCCGGGACTACAGAGTGAGACCTTGCCTAAAAAAAAAAAAAAAAAAAAAAAAATCCTCTCTTTGAATATGTCAGTGCCCAGGCAGGAACTCTTCTCTAAGGATTTGCCATTCCACCCATTTACCCTGGAGTACTAGATCCACCCACCCTTGGGCAAAAAACTCAGAACTGTTCCTAGTGACTGGTCTGGGGGACAGGCTACCAAACATTAGCTGTCCTTTTCAGCCTTGAAGTGCAGACGTGCCCCAGCTATAAAGAAAAAACTCTAAAGCCTTTGGGTCCTCAGTCTGGTGGCAGAGTTGGCCCCAATCTAATCTCTGAGGAGTCCTGGGACATCGTGAGAATCTAGGAAAGAAGTCTTACGTAATAGAGGAAGGTACACTATGAGGGAGCCTATGGGTACAGGTGTGCACCAAGCCCAGACCGTAAGTGACCTGTCCTCTCCTCTTGCTCCAGGCAACTGGCCCTGAAGGCCCTGAACGAGCGGCTGAAGAGAGTGGAAGACCAGTCTGTGTGGCCCAACATGGATGATGATGAAGAAGAGGCTAGGGCCAAGGTGGACAGCCCCCTGCCCTCCGAAAAAGCTTCCACACCCCCAGGAAAGGGGACTGCCCCAGAATCCAGTCTTATCACCTTTGAGGCAGCTCCCCCACAGCTGTAACTCCAAACCAGCTCGAGCGTAACACCTCTTTTCCCAGGCCCCATTGACACCTCAGCTACTCTAGGGCACTGACCGCTCTGAGGAGAGGGACGAAGGTCTGCTCGGGGCTTCCATGGCCTTCTGCTGTTTCTCGCCAACACTACCAAGGACTCTTGCTACCTGGGTCCAACTCCAGACAACCACTATGCCTGGCATGGGGCCTTTGAGGCATCAGCCAATCCAGGTCCCCATCTGAGGTAAAACTGTACCTCAGCAGGCAGCCCCAGGCAGGAGCTACAGGGACACTGATGACACACAGCTCCTCAGCCAATCCACATCCTAAACTGGTTGCCAAGAGCCCTTAGCCAAGGCAAGGACTTATATCTGCCAAAAATGTCCTGGGGGCCCTGCCAGTGCAGGAGTCAATGTGAGACTGCATATTCCCTGCCCACCCCTAGAAAGACTATTTGTGTCAGGATTTGTTTCCCTCTGATGCAGCCATGACTACTTCCAGGCCAGAAGAGCCACGGTTCCCAGGTATTTTCTACAGGACCACTTGAGTGGGCAGCCAAGCCCAGCCTCATGGTATCAATAAAGCATTTCTTTGAGGTATGACTGAGGGTACCTCGTAACCCTTCATCATGCTTTAATTTCAAAGTTAGATGGTCTTTACTCTGGATCCAAGGACTCAGTCTCCATTGCAACTGTACCTGGATAGGAAGCTACTGGCCCCTTGCCCCTTCCCTCCTCTTTCACATGCCTTTTGCCAAGCAGCCTTCTCAAAGCCATCACCTCAGAACCTTACTCCTTTTGTATTTACCTTTATTCTGTGATGCTCTCTGACCTTTCTCAGAGGATCTGACAATTGAGGGACTCTCCAACATACACGGTTCTTGTACAGTGTTGTTCCTGCCACCTACGGAGATAGTCCATACCTGGCATCCATCTGACACTGTCTACACCCAAAGACTGTATAGTCTGGGTATTCCAGTACGTAGCTAAGAGATAGAAAAGAACACAGAGCTCTACTGTTCAAAGCTGCACCTCTAGGAACTGCTTAATTCGTGCATACCATGGGAGGGAGGCTCAGTAGCTAAATCCTGGGAACTTACATGCTGGGAGAGCTTCTGCCATTCGGGAGTTCCCACCTTGCCTGACTCCCTGTTTCCTCACTGATAGCAGTGACAGAACCATCCCCAACACTAGGTTGCTTCTCCCATCAGTATGTTTCTTTATTGAGGCAGGATCTCCTCCCATCAGTCTATTTATTTATTTATTTTTTATTGAGGCAGGATCTCACGTTGTAGTCCAGGCTGGTCTTGAATTCCCAACAATCCTACTTCAGCAGCCTCCCAAGTGCTGGCATCACAGGCATGTGCCATCATGCCCAGTTTATCTGATGCTGTGGAATTGAACCCAGGGCCTCATGCTTGAGTGATCTGGCCACTTAGCTATACCCCTAGTCTCTCTTTTTGTATTTTACTATAATTTCTGGACAAAACAGCACAAAGTATGAGCTGCATTGCTAGGGAAACAGTATTGTGACCCCAGCTTCATCCAGATACATAATTTCATATACTCCTCTGGGATGAGGGAGACGGAAAAAGGAGGCACTCCAAGTTGAAGAGCAAAAATGTCACACACAGGTACCCTACCCATGACTGTCCAGTGTCTGTGAAGTGTCCCTGACCCAGTCAGCTAAGATAGTCATGAGGTCATCCTCAGTCCCAGCACCTGTGCTGAGGGGAAAAAATCCAGGCTTCTCTTTGGCTGGTAAGAGCTCATGGTTGGATCCTCTTGCGGTATAGGTAAGCGTTGCTCACCTGGTTCATGATGACCAAGCTGGTGAGGACAGGGCAGAGTATAGCCAGGTACCAAGCCCCACCAGTAACAGAGGCAGTGAACCAAAGTGAACACATGCCCAGTAAGAGGCTGGCACTGCCCAGCAGGTAGCCCACCAGCCCAGAAGTGGCATGGTATAACTTGAGCTTTGCCAGGGGCCATCGGGGCAGCAGCTTGGGGTACAGCAGCCCCACCCCTGCTGAGCACTGCAGCCCTGCCCATACCATAGCTAGCAGCCCTGCCTGCCCATGTCGTGTGGCCAGATGGGCTTTGCCAAGCTGCTCTTTGTGGATGATCACAAGTCCCAGGCCCAGCAGTGCACAGAGCAGAGCCAGCAGCTGTAACACCCAGTGGCAGCGTACTCGGCCCTTCCGCGAGAGGGAGCGCAGCAGTGAACTCTCAGGTGAGAACACTAGTAATGCCTCGGTCATCAGAAAGGAGAACTGAGGAGAGAAGGGGTGGGAAACGCAAGTGAGGGTCCTGTCCCAACAGAGGAGCTCTACATAATCCTCTAAGCCATCATCGCATCTGGGTCAGTTCTTCTCTGCCCACTCACAACACGTATCTTTTTGGTGGAAAGAATGGAGAAACCCATCTAGGACAGAACACCTGCTCTGACTACTTAGCCTTGCAACATTTCTCTCCTAGGTGCTCTTCTGAAATGTCATCTCTGCTATGTTACCAGCAAACAAAGTTGGAGATGTGGCAGTTATGAATAATTCAAAAGTTTCATTCCCTCCCATGAGACTAGATACAATTTCTTGACCAAGAGGTAGCCATGTGGGTGTACTGTTTCAGGAAAAAAAATAGATATGTCACCATAAATTAATATTTTAAAAGGGTGGGGCTAGAGGAGTAATTCAGCAGTTAAGGCGCTAGCTTAGTAAGAGTTAAGTACCCAAGTTCAATTCTCCCACACCACATAAATGAGGTGTGATGGTGTACACCTACAATCCCAGCACTCAGGAAGCTGAGGCAGGAGGATTGCTGTGAGTTTGAGACCAGTCTGGCTACATAGTGAGCTCAGAACCACCCTGGACTACAGAGTGAGATATTGTTTTTTAAAAAAAGGATTAAAGGACAGAAACATCCAAATGCAATTTTCAGCTTCCTGCCTGGAGATGAGGGAAGCCTCATTTTGTGCTTAGACACGTCTGTTCTGGGTCTTGAATACTCTGGTGCAAGCCTGGGATATATCCCAAGGGCAGGAGTTGGAGCATGCTTCTCCTTCAAACAGATACCAAGTGTCCCTGAGGATTCAGAGGCCACCAGGACCATCACCCATACCCATGCTCCCATTCTTAAAAGATGCCCAGACCCACTACTTACAGCAAAAGACATAAGCACAGGGTGCCAGGAGAACAGGCCTGGAATGAGAAAAGGAAGTCTCATGAGGCCAAGGCAAGAAGAAGCCAGTCATATCAACTCCTACGGGCTGAGGAATATGGGTAGCCCTTCACCTCACCACAGGAGGTGCTGCGAAGACGTGAGCCCTCCCCACCTTGCTGCAACAAGCTGACCCTACACCCACCTTCTCTTTCTGGACTAGGGGTTGTGTTTTGCCACCTCTCAGGCAGTCCTTCCTCCAGGATCTCCAAAGAGGCAAACCAAGTAAAGTACCGTGAGGAGAAAGAAACCAGGTACTCTGTGGGGCCTGGACTAGCTGTCAGTGCCAGACTCATCTGCTGCACTCAAAGTACCATCCATCCAAAAAAGAATATCCCCTGGCCAGTCAGGCATGCTCCTAGGACTAAGGCCCAGGGCTTCCTACTGCTCCTGTTCCCCAGGAAAGGTGGTATTTGTCTTCCCAAAGGTCAACTATGAATTCTACTTACTGGAGCCAGGCCGGGCAAGCACAGCCACAAAAATGGTAAAACCCAGGGCCACAAGGTGTGCTGTAGCTCCAAAGGCAGTACGTAGAGCTCGGTAGATTTGCGACTCAGTCTCCACAGAAAGGGCCATGGTCACCTGTGGCAGCAGCTGTAGCCTGAAAGTATAACAGCATTGGCAAGAGTGCCTACTAGTCACACCTCCCACTGGAGAAAAGGTTGCAGGGTAGAAATGTTATCCTCTTCCAGGAAGTTATGGAAGTAACAGACCAAGACCAGCACTAACAATAGTCCTAAGTTGCCAGCAGACGACTGGCACTTTGTTAATGTCTACCTGTAGCTGAAATAGTATTATCCCTGGATCAGCTTTTAGGTAGGTTGCAAGACCAGGTAAGACTACAAATCCCAGAGTTCACCACGCCGTCGTGGACGGGAGCGCCAGCTGGCAGGGCGTGGAGCGCTGCGGGTATTGTAGTTCCCAGTGGCGTGACCAGTTACAGCAGCAATCCCTTTCCGCACTGCTTCCCCACGTGCCGTTAACATGCTACCCCGCCACGCTAAAAATACGCTGGCCTCACCTGCAGCGCCAACCTGACGTAGTGGCTTCCTCAAAAAAAAAAAAAAAAAGCCAGGTACACCAGGCTTTGCTGCGCACGCCGCCACTCCGTAGCGGAGCAGCTTCACTTCCGGGTGCGACGTCGTCTTCCCACCCGCGACTTCCTGGAACTAACCCTGTCCCCCTCCCCAACTCACGCCTCTAAGTTGCGCTGCGCACGCGCTATGGAGCTAGACGACTTTGCTGGTGTGCGTACACATAAGCGTGTACCATTTAGTAACCCAGGCTTCAGAGCTGTCTCTGCCAGGTGTTCCCAGGGGTGGCGACGCGGGAGCACGAACGAACTACGGACCTGAGAGAGGCTAACACCATGGGCAGCAGCTGCCGCATCGAATGCATATTTTTCAGCGAGTTCCACCCCACTTTGGGACCCAAGATCACCTACCAGGTGCCGGCCGGGCTCGCGGGACTTGGGAGGGGGAAAGGGTCCCTCTAGGGAGCTCAGCTGGAGACGGTGGATCCCTTGCTGCGCGTAGGCATGCCACACTCAGCTGTGGATAATCATGAGCGGGGCTATCCTCAGACGCAGGTCCTCTGCTTCTGTTACCTTGAGGGAGACGTGCTGTGTCGCACAGTCTTTTAGGGAAATCAGGTTGCAGGGCTCATGGAAAGTGTGGTGGATGGTCCAAGAAAATCCTGAACTGAGACCTAAATAATGCATAGGAAGCTAGGTGACCGAGGAGCGCGTGTTTCACTTAAAGTGAACAGCAAATGCAAAAGCCAGGGAGGCAGAATACAGCACGAGTTTGTAAACAAAAAGGAGGAACAGGCCTGGGTACCTGGGAGAGAGGGAAGTACTGGAGAAGAGGACTTGGGACTTGGGCGTGGGGAGAAGGAATCCTGTGTATCCCACCTTGTCCTGCTGTCCGCTGAGCAGCTTCTTCCAACTCCTCTTCTCAGGTCCCTGAAGACTTCATCTCCCGCGAGCTGTTTGACACTGTCCAAGTCTACATCATCACCAAGCCAGAGCTTCAGAACAAGCTCATCACGGTGTAAGGCCCTAGCTGGGTAGAGGTTGTGGGGTTCTGGGAAGAGGGGACAAGCTCAGGGCCAGCCCTGACTCTGTCCCACCGTATAGCACAGCCATGGAAAAGAAGCTGATCGGCTGCCCCGTGTGCATTGAACACAAGAAGTACAGCCGCAATGCCCTCCTCTTCAACCTGGGTTTTGTGTGTGATGCCCAGGCCAAGACCTGTGCCCTCGAGCCCATTGTTAAAAAACTGGCTGGCTACCTGACCACACTGGAGGTCTGCAACAAGATGAGTTTGGGTGTCTGGAAGGGCAACTTTGGGAAAAGTGTTCCTGTGTCTCCAAAGCCCCACCCCAACCCTGACAGCTAGCTGAGGACCCTGATAGGTCAGGCAGCCATCCAGGGGCCCTGAGATATACTCACCATGTTGTCATACTCTATCCAGCTAGAGAGCAGCTTCGTGTCCACAGAGGAGAGCAAGCAGAAGTTGGTGCCCATCATGACCATCTTACTGGAGGAGCTAAATGCCTCTGGGCGGTGTACTCTACCTATTGGTACGGCCTCACCTCAACAAGGACAGCAGTCGGGTAGAAGAGGGATGGGAAAGTGGCAACAGAAGATGAGCACAGCTACTAGGGGAGAAAGACATGCCTCTTAAACAAGTTGGTGGCCAGAAAACAGTCAAGGGCAGAGGTGACAATGTCCAGGGTCCAGTGTACATGTGGCTGAGGGAAGGCAGCCAGCAGAGTTCACCTGTTGTGCCCCTTGGGTACATTCCTTACCATCTCTGACCTCAGTTTCTAAGTGGAAGAGTGGGTGGTACACACCCACAGTCCTAGCTAATCAGGAGACAGACATGAGGATGGCCAGTCTGGCAACTTAGTAAGATCTTGTTTCAAAATAAAATTTAAAGGTCTAGGGAAAAGTGGGACCAGTGGTATGGGCCTGTAATCCCAGTACTATGGAAGGCTGAAACAGGAAGATTACAAATTCAGGCCCAGCCTGGGCAGGTTAACAACTTGGTGAGACCCTTTCTCAAAATCAAAACTAAAAACTGGGCAGAGGATGTAACTCAGTAAGAAGACCCATCAATCTTCAGGATCAAACATGGTAGGGAGGGGAGAGACATAACTCAGCCAGAGTGCTTGTGTGACAGATGTAAGGCTCTAGATTCCATCACCAGTATCACCAAAGAAAGAAAAATCCAGACCGGGGGTGCGGGCCTGCAATCCCAGTACTGTGAGAGGTTAAGGCAGGAGGATTGCAAGTTCTGATTCAGCCTGGGCAACTAAGTGAGATCCTGTATCAAAAGTGAGAAACAACTGCTGGATGCCTATCTCAGTGGTTAGAATGCTTGCCTAATGTTCATAAAGCCATGAGTTTAATTCCTCAGCACCTCATGAAGAATAAGCCAGGCATGGTAGTACATGCCTGTAATCCCATCATTTGGGAGGCTGAGGCAGGAGGACTGCTGTGAATTTGAGGCCAGACTGGGCTACATAGTTAGTTCAAGACTAACCAGAAATATAGAGCAAGACCCTGTCTCAAAAATAAATAAATTACTACAAACAAAAAATCAGCTAGAAGAAAAAGGAAAGAAAAAGATTCCCAAAGCTACCTGTCTGCCTCAAGAGATGCTGGGAAGTCAGGATGGTAATTAGAGGCCACTTATGAGAAATGGCACTGAAGATATGGGTGGGTTCCCCTGCAGATGAGTCCAACACCATCCACTTGAAGGTGATTGAGCAGCGGGCAGACCCTCCTGTGGCCCAGGAGTATGATGTGCCTGTCTTTACCAAGGACAAGGAGGATTTTTTCAACTCACAGTGGGACCTCACCACACAACAGGTGTGCCAGCCTTCTCTGATTATTATTATATTGAACTGGCCCCAGCCCTGGCCTCATCACACCCCACTGACCCTGCCCTGCCATGACCCAGATCCTGCCCTATATTGATGGCTTCCGCCATGTTCAGAAGATCTCGGCTGAGGCAGATGTAGAGCTCAACCTGGTGCGCATCGCCATCCAGAACTTGCTGTGAGTAGGGTCCCAATTGTGCCCTGTAGAGGGGGACCAGCCAGGAAAGAGCCCAAGGGCTCTGAGTATGGGACTGGGAAGGCACAGTCTTCAGAAGCTGAGCAGTCTCTCTCTCCTAGGTACTATGGCGTTGTGACACTGGTGTCCATTCTCCAGGTGGGTTAGCTAAGTGAACTGCAGACCATGTGGTTGGGTCAGGTTGGGCCAGCCTTCCAACCCAGGCCCCTCACTCAGGCTACTCTGCCTTCTCCTACTCTCTAGTACTCCAATGTGTACTGCCCAACACCCAAGGTCCAGGACCTGGTAGATGACAAATCCCTACAGGAAGCATGTCTGTCATATGTGACCAAGCAAGGTAGTGGTGGGCTCTGGGGAGGCCATTTTGGGGAGGGCAGAGCCATCTGGCAAGCTGACCCCTAGCATCCACAGGACACAAGAGGGCAAGTCTCCGGGATGTGTTCCAGCTATACTGCAGCCTGAGCCCTGGCACTACCGTACGAGACCTCATTGGCCGCCACCCCCAGCAACTACAGCATGTTGATGAACGGTCAGAGGGGCACTTCCTGGGGAAAGAGGGTGTTGCCTGAGAGCAGATGGATCTATATGTCTCTCTGGAGGGGCCCTGAGTCAGAGAGGAATCAGGCGATCCCATTGAGCAAAATCATGGGCGCTGCTAGTCCAGACGAGCTTCCTGGAAATGATGACCCTGGAAGCCACTAAGAATTGAAGGGGAGACTGCAGGAAAGGGTTGACCTGGCTAGGAGGAGGCCTGGCTACAGTATAACCCTTTTCTTCCCTGGCCCTCACCCCAGGAAACTGATCCAGTTTGGACTTATGAAGAACCTCATCCGAAGACTACAGAAGTATCCTGTACGGGTATCCCACGAAGAACGGAGCCACCCTGCCCGGCTCTATACGGGCTGCCACAGCTATGATGAGATCTGCTGCAAGACAGGTGAAGGCCCGCAGGGCAGGCAGGGAGGAAGCAGGGCAGGGTGGCCACACCAGGAACACTGACTTCACCTCCCTGACCCTACACAGGCATGAGCTACCATGAGCTGGATGAGCGGCTGGAAAACGACCCCAACGTCATTATCTGCTGGAAGTAAGGCTGGCTGGATAAAGCATTACTACTCATTCCAGCAACATCGGGCCTAGACACAGATTGTATGAAAGCTGATCCTTAGTTCTGTAAATAAAGTCATCCTACTTTAAACCTACTGCTTAGAACTGCCCTGAGTCAGCCATCAAAAACCTACCTCTGGGGCTGAAGGAATGGCACAGCCAAGTGCAAGTCCCTGAGTTTGATTCCCCAGCACCACATAGAGGTGGGCATGGTGGCACACGCGAAGCTGAATCAGGAGGATTATCCTGAGGCCAAGGTCAGCCTGGGCTACATCATTGAGTTCAGGACCGGCCTGGACTACAGAGTGAGACCCTCCTGTCTCAGAAAGACGGGAAAAAATACCCCTGAATGAAGTAGCTATAGTCCTGGTATGCTGGAGTGCCATCTTGTGGACAGAACTGACATAGGCCAGTAAACATGCCTCTTAATTGTGAACTAAAACAAACAGCTGTAATGAAGAGTGGGTTGGGAACTTCAGTGGGGACTGCTCTGAATTAAATGGACAAAAAAACCTTTCTGAAGTGACTTAAATTGAGCCCTGAAAAAAGAATATTTTAGAGAGACAAGTGTAAAACACTAATGCAAAAACCACTTTGGGATTTAGGAAGAACTCAGGGGAAGCCCATGTGGCTGGGTTATGGGAAGCAAAGGAATGATTCAAAAATCGAAGTCTGGACTGGAGGAGTAGCACAAGTGTTAGACTGTTTGCCTAGCAAGCTGGGTTTGATTCCCCATTGCCACTTAAGCCAGGCATAATGGCACACACCTGTAATCCCAGCACTCAGGAATCTGGGGCAGGAGGATTATCATGTGTTCAAGGCCAGCCTGAGCTACATAATGAGTTCAGAATGAGACCCTGTCCCTGCCAAAAAAAAAAAAATCCCTCAAGTCCTAACTAGGTACGGTGGTTCATGCCTGTAATCCCAACACTCAAAAGCCTGAGGCAGAAGGATTGCTGTAAATTCAAGATCAGTCTGGGTTACATAGTAAGCTCAGGACCAGCCTAGACTACCGAGCAAAGTCCTGTTAAAAAAAAATTGAAGTCCCAAGGCAACCTGCTTTTGGATCCCCTTCTGACTAACAGAAGCTTTTATTTCTCTATTCTTCACTTTTCTTGAATTAAGAACCATTGCTGGACTGGGGGTATGGCTCAGAGGTTAAAATCCTTGCTTAGCAAACACAAGGCCCTGGGTTCAAGTCACCAGTACCACATTAAGACAGGTGTGGTGGCATGTACCTGTAATCACAACACTTTGGAGGCTAAGGCAGGATTGCTATGTGTTTGAGGCCAATCTGGGCTACATAGTGAGTTCAAGACTTGCCTGGAATACGGAGTGAGACCGTGTCTCAAATAAATAAGTAAATAGATAAATAAGGGGGTTGGAATAGCAGAGAGGTTAAAGCACTTGCCTAGGAAGCTAAAGGCCCTGCACCACATAAAGCTGGGTGTGGTGGCACATGCCTGTAATCCCAGCACTCAGGAGGCTGAGGCAGGAGGATGGATGGTCATTGAGTTTGAGGCCAGCCTGGCCTGCAGATGAAGACCCTGCCTCAAATGAATGAATGAATAAGGACAGGAATAATAACACAGCGATTAGAGCCCTTGCCTAGCAAATGCAAGGCACTGGGTTTGATTCTCCAGCACCACATAAAATGGGCGTGGTGGCACACACCTGTAATCCCAGTTCTCAGGAGACTAATGAAGGAGGATTTTTGAGTCTGAGGCCAGCCTGGGCAAACAGTGAGTTCAGGACCAGCCTAGACTACAGAGCAAGACCCTGTTTTAATAAAAACCTTTAATACATTTCAAAAAAAAATTTGCAGTTCCAGCTAGGTGTGGTGGTCCTGTAATTGCAGAATTCTGGAAGAATGAGACAGGAGGATTGAGCCCAGTTGGGTCAACTTAGCAACCTAGTCCTTAAGGAGTCTTTCAAAATAAAAGCTGAATATGAAGGGGGTGGGGGTGGGGCAGGAATCAAAGACCTAAGGTAGGACAGTGTAAAAGATAGGTCCTGCAGAGCTGTAGATAAACTGCATCCGAGCTAGTATGCTGAGGGCTGGAAATAACCTCCAGCAGCTCTCTGAACAAGAGTTAACGTCTGATGTACAACATTAAGACTCTTAGCTATAGGATAGAGTCAGAGTGGAAACAGGTCTAGTGAAAATGACCCTGCAGTTATCCCTTGAGAAGTGGCAGGGACAGGGATAGAAAAGGGTATAGAGAAATAGTGGGCCTTGGGCAAACTTAGGGAGTAGAGCCAACTGGTGGTGCTGACTGAGAAACTGAGGAAAAACAAAGTCATGACAGCGCAGCTGCAGGAGTAGCTGCTGAGATCCTGGTTACCCGTGCCTGAGCAAGCCGACGTGAACCGCGGGGAAAGAGTCTACACCGCCAGAATCCAGCTCAGGAGAGACCTGTGGACCGCAAACAGGAGAGAGAGAGAGAGAGAGAGAGAGTGGACCGCAAACAGGAGAGAGAGAGAGAGAGAGAGAGAGAGAGAGAGAGAGAGAGAGAGAGAGAGAGAGAGAGAGAGAGAGAACTAGGAGTCCTAGAACTGTTTTTAGCCGCTGCGGAGGGCGGGCCAGCCCAGCCGCCGCCAGCCCGGGCGGGGCTCGTCCCGCTTTGCGCACGCGCCGACCTATCTCGTTTCCATGGCTGCGACGTGCCACGCGCCACAACTGTCTCACAACTGTCCTGGCCAGACTTCCGTCCCGGGAGACACGGTCGTCCCAGAGACTGTCAGCTCCCCAGCTCCAGACGCTGCCCAAGTCAGCTAGACAGTGACCCCAGAATGGACGACCTGGAGCTGCTGCTTCCCGGAGAGGCCGATGTGCTTGTGCAGCGTCTGCGCAGCTTCCAGCTGAAAGAGCTGGGCTCCGAAGGGTGAGGGATCTGGGTCAAAGCACCCGGGTTCTCGATTGGAAGAGCTTGGGCCTGACACTGGGGAAGGGGTTGCCCGGTGTGAAGGGGCTCACAGGTAGGGAGGCAAAATTCTTGAAGACTGGAGTCTATGGCTCAAGTTAGACTTCGGTAGTACCAAGCCCCCATCCTCACACACACACACACACACCCCTGGCATAGGTGGAACCAGCAGCACGAGAACCTGGAAAAGCTGAACATGCAAGCCATCCTCGATGCCACAGTCAGCCAGGGAGAGCCCATCCAGGAGCTGCTGGTCACCTATGGGAAAGTATGCCAGCGTTACCGGCAAGATTCCTACCTTCCGTTCCCACTCTTCACCTGCGCTGCCTGGGACCCGGCTCTTCTGTCTGGGCTGGTGCACCTGTCCTCCCTGAAGAGGAAAAGAGGGGGTGTTACATTCCCTTTTACACCCCTGTTGGACAGAATCTTAGCTTGCTAGGCCCATTGCAGCAGATGGGTTGATTAGAGAGACAGTCATGGATCCTAGAACAGCGTAGGCTAGAAGGAGGACCCAAGTGCTCCAGTTATCCTGAATTGACTGTAAGGCCAGAGGAAGTTCCCAACGGGGTAGAAGTGGGATTTTGGATCAGAAGGAGGCACTAGAGACACTAGAGAGAGGGAGTTAGCAACCAGGGATATGCCTGTCTGAGGAGAGCGCTCCTGTGTAAGAAGGCACAGCCCAGTGCTAAAGGATGACATAGGAAGAGGATACTGTAAGGAACCCTGAGAAACAGCGATCCCATGGCACCCAAGAGCCTTGGAGAGCCAGAGGGCAAGGACGAGAAAGGATGTGAGCAGGAGAGCTGGCAGAAAAGGAATGCCTGGATGGGAGGGGGGGACAAGGGATAAGGGTGTAGGCATAGGAAAGACAGGACAGCCTGGGTACCAGAGCAAGGACCCTCACTAGAAGCAAGGAGTGTCCCCACCGAGAAGTTTGGACAACTGGAAATGAAAATCTAAGAAGAGCCTGAGAGCTGAGCCAGGCCAACCCAGAGATAGGAGGGTTGCCAGGCTAAGGTAGGGCCCCACGTTGTCCCTATCCCTTTCCATCCCACCCTTTTAAAGATCCCAACACTGGTGGAAGAGCTGATCACAGTGGAAATGTGGAAGCATAAGGTATTCCCTGTGCTGTGCAAGCTGGAAGACTTCAAGCCTCAGAACACCTTCCCCATATACATGGTGGTAAGTGGGGCCCTGACTCACACCACCTCTCACCCCCTCAGAGGGTCCCAGATTGGAGACCTGGTAGCCCTTATCCCTCCCTGGCAGCCCAAACCAGGTCTTCTTTTTTGTCTGACAGGTACACCATGAGGCCTCCATCATCAATCTCCTGGAGACAGTGTTTTTTCACAAGGTGCAGCACTATCCCTGGTCAGAGCCTGGCAAGTTGTGTCCATATGGGGAGAGCACCAAACAGGCATTTTTCCTTCCCCCTTCCTCAGGAGGTGTGTGAGTCAGCAGACGACACCATATTGGATCTGGTGGACTACTGCCACCGCAAATTGACACTGCTGGTGGCCCGGACTGGCCATGGTGGGCATCCTGAGGAAGAGAGGTTCCAAGATAATAACCCTATGCATGTAGGTTTCCTGAAGTTGGTAAAGCTTCGATACGGGTTTCCCAAGAAGACCTCTTCAGGCAGAGGGTGGCCCAGATTTAACACTGTGTGGCCCTCCCAGGAACTGCAGAAGCAGGCAGAGCTAATGGAATTTGAGATCTCACTGAAGGCGCTTTCAGTGCTGCGCTACATCACAGACTGTGTGGACAGGTGGGCATGACTCTAGGGCTTGGAAGCTATAGTAAAGGGCTGGAAGACGGGGCCTATAGCCTCTGCGCACCTCTTTGCCTACCCCTAGCCATTCCCTGAGCACCCTGAGCAGAATGCTGAGCACCCACAACATACCCTGCCTCCTGGTAGAACTGCTGGAACACAGTCCTTGGAAACGGCAAGAAGGAGGTAAGGTCTTCCCCCACCTATCTAAGCCCCAGCCCATTGCTTCCAAGACTTCAGGATGGATGGAAGGGGGTAGCTTGCACTCAGGCAGGCATACTCCAAGATTCTTCATTCAGAGGGCCTAGACTTTGGCTCTGCAGCAAGCAAGGCCTATAAGTTCACTACTGAGGAATCATCCTACTCTGGGGCCAGTAGCACCATAGCATAGGCAAGTCCTGAGACCCAGGCTCTCCCATTTTGCCCAGGCAGCAGGCAGTCCCCCATCCCACATAGCTGGCCCATTCAAAGAGAATGCAATACCTGCCCCACTGTGCTGGTTCTTTTCCACAGGCAAGCTTCAGCAGTTTGAGAGTGGCCACTGGCAGACAGTGGCCCCCTCAGAGCAACAAAAGCTGAGCAAGTTAGATGGGCAAGTGTGGATCACCCTGTACAACCTGCTGCTAAGCCCTGAGGCCCGGACCCATTATTGCCTCACAAGCTTTGCTAAGGGACAGCTACTCAAGGTGGGGATATCCCTTGGTGTGCTTCCATAGGCCCAGCACTGTCCAGTCCCATTTCATCCTCACCACCTCACAGTTGGCTCTTCCCCTGCCCGTCTATCTCTGCCTCTGTCTATCTTCCAGATCTTGGGCTTCTGGTGACATCGTAGCTAGTGGGGCCCTAAGCCCCACAGGTACCCTGAGCCCAGCCCAGACCCTCTCTGTTACTTGGCCCTCTGCCAGTGCTGGTTCACACCTGAACACCTTTGCAGCTTCAGGCCTTCCTCACAGACATACTACTTGACCAGCTGCCCAACCTGGCCGATCTGAAGTGTTTCCTGGCCCACCTGGCCCTGGCTGAAGCCCAGCCTCCAAAGAAGGACTTGGTGTTGGAACAGGTAGGGAACTAGAAGGTTACTCACTCAAAACCACTGTCTACCTTGCCAGAGCTTTCCTGCCCGTCTCTATTACTCTACCTTAGATTCCAGAAATCTGGGAGCGGCTGGAACAAGAGAATAAAGGCAAGTGGCAGGCGATTGCCAAGCATCAGCTTAAGCATGTGTTCAGCCTCTCAGAGCAGGACCTTCGGCTGCAGGCACAAAGGTAAGGGCTGCTGACCGGCAGAAGGGGAAGATGGAACGCAAGAGGCGCCCGGTGGGCAGGCTGCTTTTTCGGCTCGCGTACCTGCCAGGCCTTGCCAGGCCCTCTTGTTCTCTCCCTCAGGTGGGCTGAGACCTATAGGCTCGATGTACTAGAGGTACTGGCTCCAGAGAGGCCACACTGTGCCTACTGTGCAGCAGAGGCCTCCAAGCGCTGCTCAAGGTGCCAGAAGGAGTGGTATTGCTGCAGGTAAGAGTATCCTAAGACCTTGGACCCCTCAGTCCCATTACCACACCCCCACTACGAACCCTCACCCAGTCTGCCTGCCTGCAGGGAGTGCCAAGTCAAACACTGGGAGAAGCATGGAAAGACCTGTGTTCTGGCGACGGAGGGTGACAGAGCCAAGTGAGGGCTGCTGCTGCTGAGGGCCAAACAGGCCGCAGAAATGCACTCCTGAACCCCAGGATTTGGGCCTGGCCTCTGCAAACGCCAGACTTCGTGACACTGAGTGAGCAAAGCATGTCTTAATAGGGCTGCTCCTCACCCACGTCCCCACCAAGCGAAGGTTCCCCACTTCCTGCCTCACCCAGCAGAGGGGAGGAGAGGGGGAGGCCACAGTTCCAACCAACTGGGCAAGAGGTCCTAGGTAGGTCTAGTACAGGGCCGGATGTGGTGGCACAGTAAAACTGAACCCCTGAAACACGTCTCTGGGTGTGGTGCTTTGCTGTCGTTGTTGTCGTGGGGGGAGGGTAGAGGGAGAGAAGGAAAGGAAAGCGCCCCCAACTCCCGACCCACGTCGCCCCACTCTGCTCTACTCCGCCTCGCCAGAGGGACAGCAAGGCCAGTTGGCACAGGTGTCCGCGGCGCCGCTCGCAGCGCTCCCGGCTCGTTCCGCCTCCCGGCCCGGGCTGGAGGCGGTGCCGAAGTCGTGGCCCGCCCGCGGCCCCGCCCGCCCCGCCCCTCACTCGCTAGCCTGCGGAGAAGGTTGAAACCCTGGCCTGACAGTGCCATGTCGGCCCCGCCAGAGCTCATTGAGCTTCGCGAGTTGGCACCCGCTGGGCGCAGCGGCCCAGGCCGCACCCGGCTGGAGCGTGCCAATGCGCTGCGCATCGCGCCGGGTACCGCGCGCAAACCCACAAGACAGCAGGTCCCAGGCCGCGGCCACCGCTTCCAGCCTGCAGGGCCCACCACGCACACGTGGTGCGACCTCTGTGGAGACTTCATCTGGGGTGTCGTGCGTAAGGGTCTACAGTGCGCGCGTGAGTAGTGGACCCTCGCTCCACCGAGAGAGGAACGGGCAACCAAGGGGCAGTGACATTGCCGCGGGTCAAGTCGCGACTCAAGGGGTGGACAAGGACTGTCCTGTGGGGCGGGCCAGTACCATACTTTGTCCAACTGCAGAAGAGTTGGGAAAGATGGTTTAACTCTTAACTCCATCCGTGGCTGGGGTACAGTTGGGCAGAGGCGGTTGCAATATGAATAACAAAGTACTTTCAAGTTTGTCTTTAAAGTGCCTTGGCCCTTCTTGAGAAAACCTTTGTACTTGTTGTCCTCTCGGCCCACATTCCCAAGCCTGCCTCTTCCCCCGTGATTCATTTCAGTGTCCTGGTAGGCCCCCCCACCCCACCCCACTCCCACACACACACATACACACACACACACTTCAGAAGTCCTGAGGTGAAAGGCAGTTAACCTCAGGGCATGTCGGCACAGGCCTGTGATCTCTATAATGGAGATGTCAAAAGCAGCATGGGGCTCCACAGTGCGTTCAGGACCAGCCTGGACTACAGAGTGAGACCCTGTCACAAAAAAAAAAAAAAAAAAAATCAGTGTTTTGGACCACATCATAGGAACTTAGGGATAGAGATCTTATCCAGTACAGGAGCATGTCACAAACTCAGCTGGAGAACCACAGCAATGTGTGACAACAAAAATAGGAGCAAGAGCTATCACAATGTTTTCAGGAGTAAGGTAGCCATGGAGATGAGAAACAGGACAACCTGATATTAGATAAGACATGAGCTTGGCCTTTGTGGCACAGGCCTTTGGAAGGCTGAGGCAGGAGGATAACAAGTTCAAGCCCAGGGGCTAGAGCAGTAGTTCAGCGATAAAGTGTTTGCCTAGCAAGCTCAAGGCCATGAGTTCGACTCCCCAGCATCACATAAGCCAGGTATGGTGGTGCACACCTGTGATCCCAGCACTCAAGAGGCTGAGGCAGGATCGCCTGAGTTTGAGCCCAGCCTGGGAAAAACAAAAAAAAACAAGTTCAAGCCCAGTCAGGCAGGGCAATTTGGCAACTTAGCAAGACTGTCTCACAATAAAAAATAAACATGGGCTGGGATGTAGCTCAGCGTGAAGAGCCTGGATTCAATCCCTTGGTCCCACACACACAAAAGAGGTAAATGAGGAATCAAGGATGAGTTTTTGAGTTTTTGCCTCAAACAACTTGGGGAATAGGAGTAAATTTTTGCTGAGATGAGGAGCCTGGCAAGGATAAGGGTGATGTGAAAGAAAAGTGAGTTAAAATTTGCACATTTGCTTGAAATGTACACGGGGTTTGATCTGAGTGGGCAGCTCAGTGCTGGAGAGTTGGCTCTGGTGCAGATGATTGTGGACAGAGAAAGGCAGTGATCAGGCGTGAGTCTTGGACATCACCATTAGACCTAGAAGTTGACACAGAACCAGCAAAGCTGAGCAGGAGCTACAGGAAGTGAGAGGAAAAACTGGAGAGTGTGGACTGGGATCAAAGGAAGCAAGCATCACATGATGCTGAGGAGGCGAGAATAAAAAATGGACCGCTGACCAGGACAGTTTCCTGGAAAGAAGGGCAAGCCTGACTGGAGTAGATAGAGGAGCCAAGAGGAAAAATCAGGGGTATGTAAACCAGTATTTTGCTCTGACATGACAGGTATCAACTAGAGAAGGTTGTAGGTTAAAGTTTATTTTCTCCTTCAAGTAAATGAGGGGAGGTAAAGTCCAGCCTGGCCAACGTAGTGAGACCGTCGTCTCAAAATCACAAATAAAAATGGGCTGCAGATGCAGCTCAGTGTGAAAACTCTGAGCTCGATGCCCAGTAACACACACAGACACACATGAAATGTTCTAGGTGCTAGGGACCCCGGCATGAAGGGACCCAGGGGCTGGGAGCCCAGTTGTCTGCAGGACTGGTCCCTCATCACCTGAGGATCTCCAGTCGGTTTCTAGACGTGGCCTGGAAACCTACAACAGAGCCTATACAGCTGTGGATGGTAACCAGGAGAAAAAAGGCCGGTCTCCCCGGGCCTGGGCAGGCAAAGGCCCTCACTCGGGGTGTTCCTCCAGTTCCCGGGACGCTTTTCCTCACTAGCTCTCTCTGCAGACTGCAAGTTAACCTGTCACTACCGTTGCCGCGCGCACGTGTGCCTGGACTGCGGCGGGCCTCGGGACCTAGGCTGGGACCTCGCGCTCGAACTGGACACGAACGTGGTGAGTGCTGCCCCGGGACAGTCCACGCGGGGCGGGAAAGCGCGACCCGGCAGGTCACAGAACAGCAGTCAAGGAAGGTCAGGGCGCTACACGCAATGACGGTCGCTAGTAGACTTCCTCTGGACAGAGCGGCTGATTTTGCGCGCAGGCGAGGTTGGTGCCCAAAAGTTCTGACTCTACGGGGCACCCCCGCCATAAACCAGCCACGGCCGAAAAGCGCCGGGAAACGGTGCGCTAGCTCTTCGCACGGTTTCCCTTGCCCGCTTCCGGTCTTGCAGCGGATGTTGGTGCACATGCGCACAAGGTTCCTTCGGGAGGCGGGGCCAGCGCGGGGAGCTTGAGTTGAACTGCTTGGGCGATGAGGTCATTCCCGGGGTGCTGAAAGTGGGTCCCCGCCCCTTGAGTCCTGCCCCGATGAGTCAAGAGCGGCCTCCCTTTCTGTAGATTAGGCTTAACGGTTGCGTGGCGGAGGCCGGCCTCCGCGCAAGCGCGTACTGACGCGCGCACGCGCGCCGCGGTGGGTGGGGCTTGGTCGGAGGCCGTGGGCGCTGTGGCACCGGGCGAGCGCGGCAATGGGCGAGGTGGAGACGCCTTCTTTCGAGATGACCTGGAGCAGCACAACTAGCAGTGGCTATTGTAGCCAAGAGGACTCTGATTCGGAGCTCGAGCAGTACTTTACAGCGCGCACGTCGCTGGCCCGCAGGCCGCGCCGAGACCAGGTAGCCAGGGGTGCCGGCGGGGGAGAAGGGGGTCGCTGGGACCCGCCCCTCCCCGGCGAGTTCGCGTGGAGAGTTGGTGGGCAGTCCCACCTCCTGCTGGCGGAGTCTGAAAGCCTTACGTGAAGATTCCCGTAAAACTGTCGTACTGCATGTAAAACTGCAGTTTTACAGCATGGCTGGTCTTGGGGTGCCAGCTCGCGGAACCCTATGTCGTGCTCTCAGCTCGGGGTAAAACCCCGATCCCAGCGCGGCGGTGATGGGGCCAGGGCCTCCTTGCTGTCCTTGGCATAGGCCGGTGAACCAGGGCAAGCAGCTGTGTAGCTTGGGATAAACCAGAGCCAGGCACGGTCTACCTTTGAATAAAGCCAGCTGTGCAGACTGGACTAACGTCTTGATTTCACGTTCGTACGCTCCCTCCCGCCCTGAGGGAGCTGGAGGAGGAAGCGGGAGGGAGGGAACTCATCGGCAAGTGAAGATTAGGTTTAGGAGAGGACCGACAAGGGAGTGGGCCCCTTCGTGCGCGCTCCTGGATGGAGCCAGCCGAGTCCTCCAGCCTTGCTGGTGCCGGTCTGTCACCAGCTGTTGGGACGTAAGGATCTCAACTCTCCCTCTGCTGTGGACCTTTAAAGAGATTTGGGAATGGACGTGAAGAGTTTTATTTTGGAGTAAGCATTCCCGAACAGTTTACCCACACGAAGGTGGGATGGGACTATTGTAAACTGCTCTGAAAGAGGGGCTGGAGGAATAGCACAGGAGTTAGAGCACTTGCCTCGCAAGCACAGGGCCAAGGCCCTGGATTTGATTCCCCAGCACCCCATAAACCGGGCGTGGTGGTGCACGCAGAAGGCCCAGAAGGCCAAGCCAGGAGGACTGATGTGAGTTTGAGGTCAGCCTGTACTATCTAGTGAGTTTAGGACACACAGAGCAAGATCCTGTCTCTAAATAAATAAATAAATGAATGAATAAGGAGTGAAGTGAAAAGAGAAAAAAAGTGTTTGAACCTCTTGAGTGTCCTAGGTACCTTCATTATAACAGTCCTCTATGGGTATGTCATGGTTGTGATCCACAGGCTTAGATAATTTGTTCTAAGTTGAAATACCTCAGGGGAGCACACAGGCCAGAGCATCAGGAAGGAAATGGGGACTGTCAGCAGAGGAGTAAACGTCCTCATTTGAGCCAACAAAATGAGTTGTGGGTGGTGCTTTGGATGAAATTTGACAGGCTGGAGGAATAGCTCAGCGATTAAAATGCTTGCCTAAGCAAGCTCAAGGCCCCGGGTTCAATTCCCCAGTGCCACATAAGCTGGACCTGGTTGCACATGCCTATAATCCCAGCACTAGGCAGGTAGAGGCAGGAGTATTGCCTTGCGTTCAAGGCCAGATTGGGCTACGTAGTGAGTTCAGGATCAGAAAAAAAAGAAAAGAAAAGATGACAAAGAGGTGGTGTTCAGCACCCCCGAAGTCTCAATCCACAGGTGTAAGTGTGAATCTCAGATTGTGTTACTTGGCCTGAGTTATCTTCCATTGTGGAAAAATAGGAAACACACACACACACAGAGAGAGAGGGAGGGGGAGGGGGAGGGGGAGGGGGAGAGAGAGCGCGAGAGCGCCATTTGAAGGGCTGGAGGAATGGCATAGTGGTTAAAGCTCTTGCCTTGGGAACTCAAGGCCCTGAGTTCGATTCTCAGCACCACATAAAGCTAGGCATGGTGGCGCACACCTGTAATCCAGCATTCAGGAGGTTGAGGCAGGAGGATTGTTGTGAGTCCAAGGCCAGCCTGGGCCCACAAAGTGAGTTCAGGACCAGTCTGGGCTGTAGAGGAAGACCGTGTCTCAAAAAAAGAAAAAATAGCCATTTGAAAATGATGGTTGATCCCAACATTTGAAAGGCTGAGGCAGGAGGATTGCCATGAGTTCAAGGCCAGCCTGGGTTACATAATGAGTTCAGGACCAGCTAGGGCTACAGAATAAGACCCTTTCTTTCTTTCTTTCTTTCTTTCTTTCTTTCTTTCTTTCTTTCTTTATTCATTTATTTATTTTGTGGCTGGTCCTGAACTCACTATGTAACCCAGGCTGGCCTTGGACTCGTGGCAGTCCTCCTGCCTCAGCCAAGTCCTAGAATTACAGGCCTGTGCCACCATGCCCAGCTTATTTGGTGCTGAGGAATTGAACCTAGGACCTTGTGCTTGCTGGGCTAATGCTTTAACTGTATTAGTATTCCTCCAGCCCAGTCCCAAGTCTTGTGTTAAAAAATAAAATAAAATCACTAGGGTCACAGTGGTACAGTGGAAGGAGAGGTCACTATGGGAAATGCCATGGTTCTACTGTATATCTACCTGGATGATTGTTGGAATCTTCAGGCAGCTTTGGAAACAGAAAAAGAATTTTTCTCCTATAAAATCCTGAAGTATAGTGCAGTGATGTTAGGCCAAGTCCATTCTTTTACAAATGAAGATACTTAGGAAGGTTCCTTGGAGAAGTAAAGGGACTGGAACAAGATAACTAAGAAGATGTAAATTTTCTTGTTCCCATGTAGATGCTCAGAGTCTTCACAAATTAGGCAATGAGCATTGTCCCTTTGACATCCCTGTTCTGTAAATATAATGTTCTTCCTTGTCACAGCATTAGAATCTTCTCAGCATTCTTCCTGTCCCAGATCTCTCCCACCTAGGTATTCATTCCTGCTGGGACATTCTTTCCTATCCCAACCTTTTTCCTGGGACCTGAACAAATACATCTATTCCTTATTCATCCTCTACCCCTTATTTTGCCTCCAAATATTTTCCAGGGCCCACACCATTTTTTAATAGCCTAACAGGGTTGTCCACTGCCTCCAGCACCTGTTTTTGTTGTTTTTATTTTTTGTTTGTTTAGACATGGTCTTGCTCTGTAGCCCAGGCTGGCCCTGAACTGTGCAGCCCAGGCTGTCCTTGAACTCTAGGCAGTCCTCCCTCAGCCTCTTGAGTTCTGGGATTACAGGCGTGCACCACCATGCCCAGTGTGTGTTGTGCTGGCAAATCAAACTCAGTGCCTTGCACTTGCTGAGCAAGTAGTTTAACCGCTCTGCCATTCTTCCAGCCCTGAGTTTTTACTCCTTAATTCTCTCAGCCAACCAGGAGAACTTTGGAAACTTGAGTGGGAGAGCCTCCTTTTTTTGGCGGGGCCCTTTACCCATATTTTTTTCCCCTATGAAACATTAGCAGCAGATTCTGGATAAAGAGTACACTGCTCAAAGGCCATGGCCTCTACCTGCTCTCTCTATGCATCCCTACCAGTGGGTTAAGTGGGTTAGTAGGCTGCAAAGCAGCAGTCCAGGAGATCTGGCTGTCCATGGCTCAGAGCAGGGACACTGTTGTTCTGTAGGAAAAATTAAAAGTTCCCTTTTTCTGGTAAAAGTTCCCCTTAGACATGGCATTGGTCAGTGCTGGTCTCAGCTGTATTTATGATACTTCCATTTCAACTAAAGCTTCTCTGATGTCAACAAGAAGCAAGGACGATGCAGTAGAACCAAGTCAGCTTGGTAGAAGAAAGTTCAGAGGGTTTAGGACCGGGAGGTGTGGCTCAGCAGTTAAAGTGCTTGCCTAGAAAGCACAAGGCCCTGAGTTCAGTTTCCCCAGTATTACGTAAGCAGGACATAGTGATACACACCTGTAATGAATGCATATCTAGCATTCCTGCACCTGGGAGGCTAAGGCAGGAGGATTGCCTTGTGTTCATAGCAAATATGGGCTACATATTGAGATTAGGACTAACCTGGACTATGAGACCCTGACTCAAAAAAAAAAAATTTTTTTTTTCAGAGTCCTGGCTACCCTGGCCCTCAATCCACCCTTCTGGCAAGAATCCAGTTCCTGCCAAAATAAGAACTGCTCAAGGATAATAACATAACCTTTAAGGAAGGATTGCCAGAATGAAATGGAAATTTTTCTTCTTCTTGGAATAGAGTTTGTTTTTACAGCTTCCTTGTAGAGAAACTTACTAAGAGGGGCATATTTTTTTTTTTTTTTTTTTTGAGACAGAGTCTCACTCTAGCCCAGGCTGGTCCTGAACTTACTGCTGTAGCCCAGGCTGGCCTTGGACTCAGGACAATCTATCTACCTCAGCCTCCTGAGTACTGGGATTACAGGTGTGTGCCACCACGCCAACTTCATGTGGTGCTGGGGAATTGAACTCAGGGCTGTGCACTTCCTAGGCAAGGGCCTTAACCTCTGTGCCATTCCTCCAGCCCCTGACATATTCTTTAATGTAGAAGAAAATAGTTTTCAAAAAAGAAAAGTAAGCCTGGAGGAATGCCGCAGCAGTTAACCCTGAGTGCAATTCCCCAGCATCACATAAACTGAGTCTGTTGTAGCACAGCTGTAATCCCAGCACTCAGGAGGCTGAGGCAGGAAGATTGCCATGAGTCCAAGACCAGCCTGGGCTACATAGTGAATTTAGGACCAGCATGGGCTATGAAGTGAGACCCTGTCTTAAAAAAGAAGAAAAAGGAAAGCCTAATGTAGAATAAATTCAGATTTAGAACTTCAAGAAAAATAATACTTCAATACACAAAAAAGAAAATAGCTTTCAACTTAGAAAAAAGATTTAAGTGTATGCACTAGATGTGTTTATCCCTTTCTGAAAAAAGTCACAGTGATTTCATCTGCAAAAAGTACATCACCCACCCTTACCAAGTTCTCTTGATCTGTACATATCATAGAATGTGTGACATCTCTTAGCTATGCTATTATACATACAGATGATGTTGCAGTACTTAATAGTTTACCAAAATAAAGAATGGAGAAACTACTGCTATAGAACTCGTCAAACATGTACTTGATAGTTTTCGTAAGGATAAAAGCATCAGGCTGAGAGATTATATACCCTGGGAGGCTTATGAAGTAAGGACCTGTAGAAAACAAGCCATTACTTTTAATCTTTTGTATTTTACCTAATTCCCTCAGACAGCTGGGTAAATGAACATATAATTAACACGACCAATCTTTCCTTTAAGAATGTAGTGAGATATATCAATCCAGTGGTCAGGTTTCTTGCTTTACCCTAACATGCATGTGTAATGCCATACCAATGTATTCACTGAATGTACGGATTTATGATTACCTTTGTTTTCTATTTGTATAGGTTATTACAATTTTTCTGTTCAGTACATTTTTTCATGATAACTTTAACCTTGTTCTTGGACCTAGGTCACTTAACATTTGGCTCAAATCCAGTCCCAGGAGAAAGGGACTGAGTGGTAGAGCTAAATAAAAGCTTTGAGCTAAAAGAAGAAAGCACGGAAGCCCACATTATTGGCACTTATTAGAAAAGCTATCCCAGGAAGTTGGCCTTTGTGCCTCTAGTAGATTGGAACCTGGCCAGAAGCTCAAAAGCTACCTTTTGTTCAAGTTGAATCAAGGTTAACTGGCATGTCACTGTGTTCCTCACTATGTCTGACTAGGAGCCCCACCAAACATTTGTCAATGTAAAGATTACCTTTTTGTCTCTGCCCCCTGATGGCTAACCTACTGGTATATGCCAGATCCTCCACCTACCCTGTATAGGTGGGCTGCCTTCTCTAGGACAGAGCGTGATTCTAATGCCAACAGGATCTTAATAGAGATCAGCTGTGCAATTGAGACTTGGTTTTACTTTTTATTACTTGTTTGTAGTAATAATGGGGACAAAATTCTGGGCCTAATTTATGCTAGACAAATACTCTACTACTTTACTGTACCACAAAGCCTCAAGACATGTTTGTTTGTTTGTTTGTTTGTTTGTTTGTTTGAGACAGGATCTCACTCTAGCCGAGGCTGGTCCTAAAGTCAGGATGGAGCCCAGGCTGTTCTCTGACAGCACTTCTCCTGCCTCAGCCTCCCTAGTGCTGGGATTACAGCACCAGGCCTGGCTTTATGTGATGCTGGGGAATCAAACTCAGGGCCTTTTGCTTGCTAGGCAAGCACTTTAACCACTGTGCCATTCCTCCAGCCCCTTTGTTTTTACTGTAAACAAGAGTCTGGTCTTAAAACTCTCATCTTTACAAGCTGCTGGCTATATGCCTTCAAATTGTTCTTTGATTATCCTTAGAGTCACATACTATGCTGAGGAGGCCCTAGACAAGCAGCAGAAAGAAACCAAATGATTATGGCTTTTCTGTCTCTACCCCATAGCATGCAGAACCAGAAGTGATAAGGTGATAAGTTCAGGGTAGATGGGTTTAGGGACAGAGCCAAAGACAGTTGATATCTAAGTGCTTCCTCAGAGCCCTTTTTCAGAGAACCCTGGGTTCTTCAATTTTCTGTGTCTGTGCTGGCCCTTTAGGATGAGCCTCTGGAGTGGAAGACACCTGATCTTTCTCAGGTTGACATTGAACAGAAGATCAAGGAATATAATGGTCAGATCAACAGCAACCTCTTCATGAGCTTGGTAAGCTGACTGCTCAGGAAAGCGGTGTAAGGGGGGACAGGAACCCAGCTGTGTGCCCAAAGAGATGTAGCCAAGGTATTTCTGGTTAGGTCCAAGCTGTAATTTATTTATACCCAGCCTAACCCAAAATGGGCAAAAAGAATTCCAAAATGTTCTATCTCATCTAAAATCTATTGTTATACTTTGGTTCTTTTTCTCTTTAGAATAAAGATGGTTCCTACACAGGGTTCATCAAGGTTCAACTACAGCTGGTACGCCCTGTCTCAGTGCCCTCCAGCAAGAAACCACCCTCCTTGCAGGATGCCCGACGGGGTCCAGTGCGGGGCACAGCTGTGAGACGCAGAACCTCCTTTTACCTGCCCAAGGATGCTGTCAAGCACTTGCATGTGCTGTCTCGCACACGGGCACGTGAGGTCATTGAAGCCCTGCTGCGTAAGTTCTTGGTTGTGGATGATCCTCGCAAATTTGCACTTTTTGAACGGGCTGAACGTCATGGCCAAGGTAGGCTTCCTGTCCCCCTCCACTCTGTATGAAACTATATAAGCATGTTCTTATGCATACAGGGCCCGGGCCTGTCTGTTCTTACATCCCTTTCCCCCTTCTTGACCTTCAGTGTACTTCAGGAAACTGTCAGATGATGAGCAGCCCCTGCGGTTGCGGCTCCTTGCAGGGCCTAATGAGAAGGCCCTGAGTTTCATCCTGAAGGAGAATGACTCCGGGGAGGTAAATGTGAGTACATGGTCTTCTTTGTTTTCTTGGTTGTCACTGGACTAGGCTGATGATCTGTAGTTACAATAAGACTGTAATAAAGAGTCTGGAAGACAAGACCTGCACAGCCTTCCCAGAAGTATGTGGACCTGATAGCTAAAATGAAGGCCTTTAGGCCACTCTTGCCAAGGCTTAAGGGTCTGTCTCAAGACACCAGGAAAATTGTCTTGGTGCTTTTCTCTTTCCTAGTGTGAAAAATCCTTTGGAGATTATGGAGTCTTTCTGATGACATGGTGAACCCAGACCGATTCAAGGCACATAAGTGGGCACAGAATAGCACACAGGCTCCTTTTCAAGCATTAGACTTTTTAACCTAAGGGCTAGCAGTATAGCTCAGTGGTATCATGTGTCCCTAGTGTGCATGACACCCAGGGTTTAATCTCCAATACCAGAAAAAAGGGGTGGTGCTGTGTGTATAGAGTACCTCCTTACCATGCATGAGGAGAAAAAGATTTTTTACTCAAACTATCTGGCTGCAAAGTATTGAGCCTATGGATTGGGATTAGATTTAGAGTGCATGTATAACCTGACCACAGATAACTTAGAAACATCCTGTTTGGTTGCCTCTCAGTGAGGTGACTTTTATAAGATTCATGTTCTAAATAGACTAATGTCAAGGATTCTAGCTCAAACTATTTAGGCAAGAATATAATACTAGAAAACCCAATTCTAACTTATGTGATCATGATATGCTGGCTTTGGGGAGAGTCTGCTGACCTGTCCATGCCTGCTGCAGCCTGTGTACCTTCCCTGACCCTTTGCAGTGGGATGCCTTTAGCATGCCTGAACTACACAACTTTCTGCGCATCTTGCAGCGAGAGGAAGAGGAACACCTCCGCCAAATCTTGCAGAAGTACTCCTGTTGCCGCCAAAAGATCCAAGAGGCTCTGCATGCTTGCCCCCTGGGGTGACCTCTTGTACCCCTGGGTGGCAGGAAGAGAATAGGCAGTGCCAAGAGCACTGCCGTGTGAGTGTGACAGGGCCCAAGGGGCTTGAAGAATGAGAGTGCATGGCCTCCGCTACTGGGGGCGTGGGGTGGGTGGGGAGAACAAGCCCGGAGAACAGCAAAGGGATTTAGCCCTCTCTCTACCCAGATGGGTATAGTAGGACATAGCTCTGTACCTCTCTGTGCACTGGCTTCAGATGAGCCAAGACTATCCTGGGTAGTTGTGCCAGGCCTGTAGCAGGAGTGGAGCAGATAAGTCTCCTTAATTTGTATCTCAGATGTGAGAATCGTAAAGACCCTTACACACAGGCTGGAGGTTAGAGCACTTGCCTACTAAGCACAAGGCCCTGACTTTGGTTTCCCAGCACCATATAAACTGGGTATGGTGGCACACCTGTAATTCCAGCACTTGGAAGGCTAAGACAGAATTGCCGTGAGTTCAAGGCCAACCTGGGCTACATAGCAAGTTCAGTAACAGCCTGGACTGTAGCATAATACCCTGTCTCAAAGCAAAAACAAACAAACAAACAAAAAACCTCTTAAACAGAATAGGGTCTTGTTTACAGAGATGAAGGCCCTCATCTGTGGGGAAATGTGTTGTGTTTTGGGTCTTGGATGGAATCTCAGGATAGCCCTATAAGAGCCAAAAGTGGGTGCTCATAATAAGATAGGTGTTGAGTTAGAGCCTAGTTAGAAACTAACTCAGTACCTATCTTATTTCTCCTTATAGTGCCTTCTGACTCCTCTCACACCTGGAGTCTGGGGAGTGTTAGTAAAAGTGGACTCAGTGTCTCCTCCAAGGAGGATGACCCTGGGCCAGGCAAGGTCTTTGTGAATGAGGATACTGGACTAGACCCATTCCTCACATGTCAATCAAAGTCTGGGTCTCTCCCTCAGATATTTCTGAAGAAGTGTGTGATTTATGTAGTGTTTCATGGTCTCAACTGAAATGCCTCCTTCCTCCTGAGGGAAAGGAAAGGGGGTGACATCTTCAGGTCCTGGGACTGAAGAAAATTAGCTAAATAAATACTAAGAATCCTCCTACTTCTGGACTCTATATTGTGGCTCTCAACTCTGGTTGCCTGTCATGCCAGCACCTGCCAAGGGTAATAGGCACGCTCACAAGGCCTTTGAAAGGTTGCAATGGGACCAGTATGTGGGAGATATGCCTGTATGTCCTCACTGAGCATCCTGGAGCTCAGGTCATGGTCAGAAAAAAAATTTATATGCAGCTAGAATTTAGGGAAATCATTCTCTTAGAACATACCAACCTCTGGGAACCTATGAGAAGGGCATAACCCTTTCATCAGATTTATTCAGCTGCTGTTATAAAAACAGGCACTGCACATGGCATCCAGGGTACAGCTGTTCAGAATTGTTTGTTTAGAAGGTAGAATTCAGTGCTCATATCTGGACTAAAAATTTCTTGGAATGTCAGTTAGGATGTACACCATGGGCCTGGCTGTGTCTTGAGTCTGAACTATGATGAATATTGCATTTTTACATTCTTAATGGTCATGGAAATTCTGTTCTCACAGTGCCTTGGGTAGAATTAGGAGGAATGCTGTCTTCATTGTTCCAAAACAGGCTGTAGTGCAAACGTCATCTTCCACAGTGAACCTTTCTGTGGAAGCAAGAAGCACAGAATTACTGCTGAGAGTTTTTCTTCCAGATGATAAGTCTTTGCTTAATTGAAGTGGAATGGAATGACATAATGTATGCAAAATATGCAGTGGGAAAATGCGATCTTTGCATATACCAAAAAGTTGCTTATAATCAAAAAGAGAGTGAGGAAATTGAAAGTTCAGAATAGATCAGAATAAGTCCTGCTTTTTTGAGACAGTATCTTGCTCTGTGGTCCAGGCTGGTCCTGAACTCTCTTGATAACCCAGGCTGACCTCAAACTCAAGACAGTCCTCCTGTCTCAGCCTCCTGAGTGCTGGGATTGCAGGCATGCACCACCACACCCAGCTTATGTAGTGCTGAGGAATCAGGTAGTTAGCAATTACCTAAGCGTTTGCTAGGCGCTTAAGCACTGTGCCATTCCTCCAGCCCTATTAGATCCAGTTTCAAGGGGCTGGCCCTAATGTGTACAAGCTATACCAGCCACTGCTTTATTGGTGGAGGAAAGAAGCCCACCTTTAGGGGTGACTTTAAGGTGAGCACTCTTCATCAGGTCCAGGCTATCCAAAACCAAAAAACTGGATACTGGTTAACTGATTCACGAATTTTAATATATGAAACTATACTGTTGGAAAAGGATGATTTAGTTTTGGCCACTGATGCTTGTTGAAATCCAGCTAACTCTCTGGTCTCAAAAGGAAAAAAAAAATAGTTGCTTCTAAAGAGTTACATAATAATTGACTGGACATAGAATATCACACCAAGGTCCAGCAAGATTTGAGTGAAATGCCACTCCCAGGAGGGGCCATGCTATTTGTAGGTGGCACTTCCTGAGTTTTTGTTTTGTTTGGCAGGGTCTAGCACTGTAGCCCAGGACTTCCTGAGTTTTGGAAGGTAAAAGGCATAATGGATATGCAATGATAGATGGAGAACAATTAATTGTCATAGAAAAAGGGAGATAGCCTAACAAGTGGCCAGCTCTTTGCCCTTAATCAGGATTTAAAGCTACTTACTGATACTGAAGGGACTTCTTGCCTAACACCACCTCTTGAGTTCACAGCACATCACTCACTTCCATCCTGGTACTAATCCAGATGTGGAAAGAAGATGAGCTCCAACCTAACTGGGAGGGCCCTGCCCAATACTTCCGACTGCGAGACAGCTGTACAGACTGTCAGAATGTACTACATATGAGTCTTATAAGGGTTGCTGATTGTATTCTACAAATATTAGAAAGACAACTCCCTATGACTCCCTTAGCCATTCAGTTTAGTATCAGTCTGGTTTTCCCTTGTGAAAACCTAATAAATAGGCATGAGTTACAAAAGGTTAGTAGTTATCAAAAGGGCAATAACAGGCTATAGGAGACTGGCTGTGGAAAATGGGTGCCTGGTTGGAATGGGTTAAATATTCCATACATGCCCAGTAATAGGAGTACCTATTATGCATGCATGACATGACAGCCGGAGGCTCAAGCCACCCTGTTTCCCTTTGGAGGGACCTCAGACTCTGTGCATGGAAAATATATGTCTTACAGGATAACAGAGCCTGGGATAATAAGTCCTGCTAGATGCTGTTGCTGCAGTTCCTAGATGCTAAGGGACAAGACAAACCCCAGGAGTCATCAGACCCTCATTCCTTGATACTAACTATACCTCGTGCCTCTCCAGGTGGGAGGGAAAGTTAAAGTTCGTGGGACTCATGTCTTGATGTGATAAAAGGCCTGTCCTTTGAGGGATTAAGCAACCAGTCTACACTCACTGCAAGCAGATGTCTGGTGGTATTGCAGGGGGGTATTCCTTGAAAAACACCTAGCTGGCTGGTGTGGAACCTGTATTTTGGCCCAGTTCTCTCTCCATTCCACTCTGGCATACCAGCCCCCCAGCCTTTCCAAGTCCCAGCTCTATTTTGGGCTAAGAAAAGATTCCTAGTCCCTAGTGGATCTTTTGACCCCTCTCAAGGTCCCCCAAGATTTTTTCAATAGATTAAATGCTGGAAGTCACACAGTCATAGGATTTGAATTAATATGGCTCTTGGCTAACAAAGATATAGATTGAATATGATGTTTATTATAACCAACAAAAATGTATTAATCACATGAGTGATGCTATCAAGGACATATCTAAACAACTGGATGCAACGAGTAGAATGGCATGGGAAAACAGGTTAAAGTTAGACAAGATATTAACTAACAAAACAGGAGTTTGTGCTGTGTTGGGTGGGCAGTACTGTACATTCATTCCCAAAAATGGCTTGGTAGTGGCTTCTGATGGAGCTATTACCAAGGCCCCAGAGGAGTTAGATGGCTGGTTTGAAAAAATGGAGAAAGTAATTTCCTTCTCTTTAATTCCCCTCACCATGATGGCTGGAGTGCTAGTGGCCCTGGTGTGCTGCACTGTTCCCTGTGTTGGAGGTCTCAGCCAAGAGCTGATAGAAGTGGTCCTGAGTGGGCAGATCTAGGGATCTGTCATACCAGTAGAACATCCTGACCGACTGGCTTGCCCCTACCAAACTCTGATGTGGAGAGCTATTATCTGTAAAAGGAACCTGAGAGGTGACTAGCTCTTAGGAACAATGAATGAAAACATGCCAGATGGTTTTTTAAAAAGAGGGAAAGGAATTGTAAGTGCCACCTAACAACAGTAGCAAGTGGGACATTTTTCAGAAGAAAATGGTGGATCTTTCAATTATGCATGGTTTTACCTAACCAGGTAACTAGACAAAGAAGAGAGGAGCGAGAAGGGACAAAGGTCAAGGTCATGCCACAGTGGCTGACTTGACCCTCACAAGTTCAATACCTTAGATCTTGGGAATATTGTGCACCCTGCCAATAGGAAAAAGGCAAGGGGAGGGAGTTGGAATTTAGGGATTTAAAATCTCTGTCCATCATACTTTTTGTGTGCTTTCTTCACCAGTGTGTGGAGAGGTCACCTCTTTTTGCAAAAAGATAACTAAAGCTTTATTTTTCTGTCCTCTGTGCCTCCTATGTCTATCCCTTGTTTGGACAGGTGAACTCCTGTGAGACATTTCTCAGATCCCAGCACTCAGAGGCTGAGGCAGGACGAGTGCCTTGAATTTGAGGTCAGCCTGGACTACAGAGTGAGACCCTGTATCAAAAAAAAAAAAAAAAAAAAAAAAAAAAAAAAAAGGGGGGGGGGGGGGGGGGGGGGAGGGAAAGGCCTGGTGGTACAGGCCAGTCATCCCAGCACTCTGAGAGTTTAGGCAGGAGGATCACAAGTTAGAGCTCAGGGGCTGGAGAAATAGCTCAGTGATTAAATGCTTGTCTCCCAAATTCAAGGCCCTGGGTTCAATTCCACAGCATCATAACACAGCGTACAGGTACAGATAACAAGTTCACAATGCAGGGTATGTTCTATGGGTCATCTGCTGATCGCAGGGCAGGGCATCACAAGGCAGGGCATATTCTTGTTGATCATCTCACTAGGCAGGTGTACAGCTATCCTTGAAGCAAGCATCTTTACAACAGTTTATTTTATGAGTGTCTTAGTTACTCTCTCATTGTTGTGACAAAATACCCAGCAACCACAATTTAAAGGAGGAAAGATTTATTTAGTTCACAATTTCAGAAAGTCTCACACAGCCCATTGATAAGCAGCTGGCAACAGTGGAAGCACACGGTCCTTAGGATCAGGAGAGCCGCTCACCACTCACAGCATGAAGACAGCCAAGTGAAGCAGAGCCAGGGAGTCTGGAGGCTCGGCCAAAACTAGACCTTTCCCAGGAAGAAACCGTAACAGTGTTTCTTCTTCTGTTGCAGGCTTCCAGGGTCCCACACCCAGGTGGCTCATTTAATGGCCAAGTGGCCTCTGGTCTTTTTTTCTCTTCTGCCAGTTGGGCCCAGTTGTAATGGACTTTAGTGGCCTCCTTTAACAATTTATCCAAACTTGGATCAGAATTTTGGAATGATTGTAGTATATTTAGTTAAAGTATCAATGAGACATTGGAGAAACACAGATGGAGGCTTCTTTCCTCCCTGAAATATTTGTCCCCTTATCGCATAGTTAATTGGGTTTACTTTAGCCATTTTTAGACCTTCCTTGATACAATAGAGAAAGTTTCCTAAACCATATATAATCCCTTCAATTGGGATCCCAGTTTGCATCTGCCATAAAACTTGCTTGGGTCATTTTGAGGACAAGAGAGCCTCCTTGCTCCTCTTGGTGAGGATGTTGGATTTCTTAATATAAATTTCCCACATGGGTTGCCTCATCCCAAATTCTGCCATGTTTTTGGCTCACTAAAGGTCTGTGAAATTATGAGAGAAGCATCCTTCTAAGTCAGTTCATAAAGAGCGGCAATTCTTTCATCAAAGGACTGAATATACTTATCGGAGTTATCAGTGAAAGTTCAAAGTGCTTAAGTTCCTCCAAATCCTATTGGTTAAAGGAGGTAATGATTTGCCCTTCTCTTCATTGGGAATGACTGTATAAAGGGATGCTAGGGAATCTGATTGCAGCAGTTAGGACAGAGGCAGAGGGTTTAGAATTGGATTTAAGGTCTGACCATGATACAGGACAAGGATAACCCAGAGGAGGTTCCTTAAGTGGAGTCTCAGATGACTCTTAAAGTTCTCTGGACCTCAGGGGTTGGACAGCACAGTACTCTGACCAGAAAAGGGTCAGTGATACATTTGGAGATGCACTTCAGGTGCTCCTTCAAAATGAAAAACAATTGAACATAGAGGATCTCAGTATACTTCTCTTATCACGTGCAGAAGTCTAGCTGAAGAATGGTGTTTGTAGTTCAGACTTCCTCCCTCAGACCACCTCTCCTGGTTCCCACTGGGTATCTAGACCATGCATTGGTATAGAAGAAGATGAGAGTGGGTTTTTGTTTTGTTTTGTTTTTTTCACTTAAATTGCCTGGGTCCAGTTCCTTCCAGTGTGAAAGGAGACAGATCAGAGGAGACATTGTGGGAATTTGGGAATGTATTTCCTATCTGTAACAGACAACTGTACTTTCAGCAGGTGTCCCCAGAAGAAAAAAGTTTTTAATCCTATGAAAGAGTGTCCTCTTTCCTCAGATAAAAGGGTCCTGAGAAAAGTTGGGCCCCAGTGCAGAAGACTATCAGGGCCATCATTAGGAGTGACTTCCTCTTACTCATGCACAGTGAGAGAGTTTTCTAACTATGGTTGTCAGTCCCTGAAATTCCCTGTGATATCCCTGCTACTTGCTTGCAACATCAGATCTGTCAAGATCCTGAAGGGCTTCTGCCTGGAGAGTAAGAGGGCTCAGAAAGGTGAGGGGTGTGGAAACTCTTTTAATACTCCATAAATGTGGAGACACTGTCAGTAATCCACAAGTTGAAATTTAGGCGCATGTATTTGGATGGGGTCTTAGTTACTTTTTTGTCACTGTGATTCAATACCTGACATCCACAACTTTAGGGAGGAAAGATTATTTTTGGCTTACAGTTTCAGAAAGTCATAGTTCATTCACAGATGGGTGGCTAGAAAGTGGTGGAATCACATGAGCCAGAGCTGGAGCCAATGCTCTGGGACACAGAGATCATCACAGCAGCATGGTAGAACTGAAATGCCAGGGAGGAAGGACAGACCAGCACATCCCTACAGGTCAAGCCCCAACATCTGCCCCTTCCAGCCAGACCCCACCTCCCAACACAACACAGTATCGGTAGGTACATGAGACTTTTGGAGGACACCACAGATCCAAACCACGACAGATGTAGTGGGATAACTACAGAACTGTGTGCTATTGGGAGGTCAGGCCTAGCTGGAAGGGGCAGATGTGCCATCTTGTTGAGATTGGGGACCACCCAGGGCAGAGCTTTCAGATTTGTATTATTAACTTGTGGGCCAGAAAGTGAGGGAGAGGCACCTACCCTGGGTGTGGAGGACCCCCCTGTCAGCTTGAATTCCGTAAAGGAAGGAAGGAAGAAATAGTGTTCCAGCTTCTCCCTGGGAAGGGTCTGGCATTGCCTCAGTGTCCAGATATCAGCTGGACCCTCATTAACATGGTTTTCTGTCTACAATGCTATGAGCAGCTCTCCAGCCTGTACCATGTGCTTCCATGATTGTGAACTGCCATGAAGGAACTCTGTGAGATCTTCTGAAACTGTGAGCTAAATAAATATTTCCGCCCTTAAATTGTGGATGTTGAGTATTTTGTCCTAACAACAAATAAGTAACTAAAAAAGAAATTTGTTAACAGAGAAGTGGGGTTGTTGGTGACTTTACCTGACCATGTGGTATGGAAGTCTTTGGAACTGTTTTGTGGGAGGAGTTTGGAATGGTTTGAAGATGCTGGCTACAGAAGCCTTAGAATGGTCTGAGCCAAGCTTGATGGGAGATTCTGGTCAGAGCTCAGAAGACCAGAAAGCTGATAGAAGTGTGGAATATGAAGGCCATGTCTGGTCAGGAAATTTCAGTTGTGAAGGAGGACTTTATTGGCAGTTGGTCTAGAAACCATGCACGTTACCACTCTCTAGCAAAAAGTGTGTTAGCATTTTGCTCTTGTTCAGAGACTTTCCCTAAAACTGAGAGTAAGAGCAAAGTATTACTTAATCTGGCAGAGTAAACTCAAGGTATTCCAGTGCTCACGATGTCATATGGGTACTACTTGCAGCTTTTAGCCAATTCTGCAGTGAAAGGAAGGAAAAAATGCAGAGAAAAGTGATATAGGTACTTCCGGTCAAGATGGCAGCTGAGTAACAGAGCTGCACAATATTTCCTCAGGTTCACACTTGAAATGTTACGAATATAGGGGAAACTGCCTATTCAGGTGGAGGAATGGCTTGGCTGTTAAAGCACTTGCCTAGCAAATGCTAAGTCAGGCGCTAAGTACCTGTGTCTGTTGAAGCGATTATGTCAATTTGAGGTAATTAGGAACCACACCTCCATTAGGATTAGGATTTGTCAACCACCCTAGATTGGGGATCAAGAACTGGTCTGGATTAGAGTGTGAGTGATTTGCAGGCTGGCCAATGAGAGAAGAGTACCCACCCTGATGTGGGTGGGCCAGTGGGAACTCCAAGGGTATAAAAGGAAGGAAGAGGGAAGATGGACACAGCTTCTTCCTCAGGAAAGCTCTCGCCTTCATAATTGTCTATAGACTACAGATGCTGACTTGCTACACAATGCAGATTTTCAGCACAGATTTGCTCCAGTCTCAACTTGTGCCTGTCTGCCCATTGCTGCTCTTGTTCAGCTAAGAACCCAGAGGCCTCCACAGTGATTATAGAATGGGGTCAGACTACTGCTCAAGCGAACAGCAGATCTTGGCATCACCCATGCAGTGCTGGTTTCACAGGCATGCAGAATGAAAGTTGTGGAGTCGTGGAGGCTTTCACTCTGATTTAAGAGGAAGGCCTTCGAGGCCAGGCAGTGTGCCCTGTGGAGAGAAATGCATAAAATTGTGAAAGAGAAGCCAAAGGTGAGGTGGAGACCCCAGAAATTTGGAGATGCCAGAAATATGGATCATCTGCTGAGGCTAGAAACAGATGAGCTAAGCTGGCTCCTCATTCACGTGGCTTTCTGTCTGCGATGCTATGAGCCCTCCCCCCTCTGCTACCATTGCAGGCTGTCATGAATGGACTGTGTGAGGCCTTCTGAAACTGAGCTAAATAAATGTTTCCTCTCATAAGTTATAAATTTTGGGTATTTTCCCCCAGCAATGAGTAAGTTACTAAGACAAGCACTGAGAAATGATAGCAGCCCTGCTGGGAACCTCAAAAAAGGGGGGAAACTAACATGCACTTGCTTCCTATTCAAGTGGCCAGGCAATTTTAGGAAGAAATGTCCAAAAGGAAAAACAGCTTCTAAAGGGCCAATCCCATCTGTGGAGTAAATCATTAGAAAAGAGATTGTCCCCAGGCTCAAAGGAATCTGGGGCCACCTCTGGTCCAGTGACAGACACCAGGAACATACCTCTGGCCTCACTGACCCCCATCCAGGAAAAGGAAACTGAGCAGCCATTATAGTGGAGGTGTCAACTCTTTCATTTCTCACTGATACCACAGCTGTATATATGGCCTTTTCCTTGCCCCAAACCCCATTCTAAGGACAAAGTGACTACCAAGGGGTGTCCTGCTACCCAATGGAGAGATATTTATCTCTTCCAATGGCTAGTACTCAAGGAGAACTTCTTAATTATTCCTGAGTCCCCAACTCCTCTTTTAGTATAGAACCTCCTTACCTTTACTAGGAGTCATCTTCTACTCCCAGAAGGAGGTATTCTTCATTGTCTGTTGCAGGAAGTCCTAACTAAGGTAAAGTCTCAAGTATCGATTGATGGAACTCAAGTGGGAAGGGCTAAAGGGTGACTCCTGTGGTAATCAGTTTAAAGGACTCCCAACCTTTCCCCACCAAAACAGCATCCCCTAAAACAAGAAGTCAGAGAGGGGTTAAAATCCATCATTAAGACTCTGCTTTTGCAGGGCTTTCTTCTGCCCTGTCAGCCCTTATAATACTGCCATGATGGGAGTGAAAAAGTGACCCAACAAGTGGAGATTATTGCAGGATTTAAGATTTATCAGTGATATAATCCCTCTTTACTCAGTGGGGCCTAATCTCTAGACTCTGCTTACTCAGATCCTGTTTGTCTTAGTTAATTTTTTGTCGCTGCGACACAACACCTGACACCCACAACTTAAGAGAGGAAAGATTTATTTTAGCTTACAGTTTCAAAAGGTCACAGTCCATACAGGGATATTGTAGAATTTGGATATCTGGATTTACTGGATTAATAAGACCCTTATATTGTATCCTAGAGGAACAGTTGAGTTAAAGAAACTCAAGGACTTGCTGCTAAGAGCTTTTAAAGAGTTTAAGCAAGGGCTGGAGTGGCAGCACAGAGGTTACAGCACTTGCCCAGCAAGCACAAGGCCCTCAGTCTGAATCCCCAGCACCATGTAAGCCAGGTACAATGGCATACACCTGTAATTCCAGCACGTAGGAAGCAGAGGCAGGAGGATTGCCTTGTGTTCAAGGCCAGCCTGAGCTACATAATGAGTTCAGGACAGCCTGGGCTACAGAGTGAGACCCTGTCTGAAAAAAGAAAAGAAAAGAAAAGAAAGAAAAAAAAACCAAGGTCTTTTGAGTACTCTAGTCCTTGTATAAACTTCACTGAGATTCAGCATTTGTTTGCAGGGACATTGACAGAACAAGTTGAACTGACTTCTTCTTTGGCTCATGTGTCAGGGCTCACTAAGAACAGATGAGTCACAACATGCATGTGTCTTAAACATGCTTTCTAGTACTACGTGTTCATGCAGTATTTGAGAGAAGAGAGCACATCAGAAAGTAACCAGTAAGTAAAACAGAAGAAATACAAAGAAAATTATGGATATGAGGATATTTTTGGTAAAAGGATACAAGGAAGTGAGTATTTTTGGATAAAGGGATTTTCCCCCATTTTATTGATATGTATAAGTACAAATTTTAAGGTCTACATTGGTCTTGGGCATTTTGTGCACATACATATCTAGTCAAGGTAACAAGACCTTCCCCACTCTACTTTCAATCCACCCCCTACCCACTCCCACAACCCACCCCTCCTACCCGGTTCCCTTTATTTTTTACTTTAAGTTCCATGAGATAATTGCGATCTGTGATCTGGGTTTCTTATATCAGGGAAACAATTCGATATTTCACCTTCTGCTTCTGACTCACTTCACTAAGCATGATGGTCTCAAGTTTCCTCCATTTTCTTATAAAAGCCTCCAAGCTGTCAGACTTTATAGGTGCATAGTATTCCATTATGTATAAATACCACAGTTTGTGTATCCATTGATCTGTTGATGGGTATTTTGGTGTCTTCCACATTTTAGCTATTGCTAGTTGTGCTCCAATGAACATGGTGTACATATACCTCTGTTATGTGTTGTTTTCAACTCTTTTGGGAATATTCCCAGGAGAGGTATCGATGAATCGAAGGGATATTTATTTCCAATCTTTTGAGAAACCTCCATACTGCTTTCCATAGTGGTTGTAACAATTTACATTCCCGCCAGCAGTGCAGGAGGGTTCCTTTCTCCCCACAGCCGCTCCAGCACTGATTGCTATTTAAGTTGTTGATACAGGTCAGTCTCTCTGGAGTTAGATGGTATCTTAGTGATGTTTCGATTTTCATTTCTCTTATGACTAGGGATGTTGAACATCGTTTCATGTATTTATTGGCCATTTGAACTTCTTTGTGAGTGAACTGCCTCTTCATTTCTTTGGCTCATTTTTCAATAGGATCCTTGATTTTGGGGGGATTACATTTCTTCAGTTCCCTGTATATTCTGGTTATGAGCCTCCTATGAATAAAGGGATTTTGTATGGTATGGTTTATCCTACTTGAATGAAAAAAGAAAGATGAGGACAAGAGGAAATAACAAGAAAGGTGCAGAAATTTTGAGTTATATTGCAGAAGGCATATGAGAGATGGAATATAAGAAATCTGTATGACTGTTTTGCTGGTCTTGCTTCTCGTTAGTTTTGTGACTTACAAGCTATTTTTTAAACTGCTTTTGCTGGGACTAGAGGAATAGTATAGCAGTTAATGCACTTGACTAGCGAGCATAAAGCCCTGGGTTCAATTTCCCATCACCACATAAACTGGGTGTGGTGTCAGAAACCTATAATCCCAGCACTCAAAAAGCTGAGGCCAGAGGATTCCCATAAGCTCAAGACCAGCCTGAGTTTAGGACCAGCCTGGACTGCAGAGTGAAGTCTTGTCTCAAAAAGAAAACTAAATGGATAAACAAACAGTTTTGCCACTCACAAATAGCTAAACAGCTACAACACTGACTCTCAATCCTCAAGTTATTTCCCCTCCAACTTAAAATGTATTTCTTGCTGAGGTATCTGGGGTTAAATACATTTGGGTGGGAGGACTCAGTATCTAATCAGTCCTCCCTAAAGGATATTCTTGCCCAATTTCAAAAGAAAAATTGATATCCACCAGGCCTTCAGGAAATAGAAAAATACTACCTTAATTGCCTTGGGCATCACTGCCCTAGTTGCAGCCTTAAGAGACCTAACTTCTGGGGCCATACCAAACTCAGATTTAAAAAAGCCACTGCCATAGCAACTACGGTGGCCCTGTCAGCAGGTCCTAACTTGGGAGATCTCCAGCCATCTGGCTGTAGCTCACTGGCTGCAGTGGTCTAGATGGTTGTGAGGCAGGCAGGTGTATGTGTAGTTCTTAATGAGTCCTACTGCAACTACATTAATACCTCCCAAAAGGTAGAAACTCCGACTCAAGTCATCTTCCAAAAGGCCAAATAGCTTCATGACCTATTACCCAACCCAAGGTCTTCAACAAAATCACAAGATGGTTTCCCACACTCTCCGCTTGGCTGCTTCCCATGCTGAGCCTTTTGGTGGCCATGTTGATGTCATTTATTTGGTCCCTGTATACTGAACTTTTTGTCTTGATTCATCTCTTTTAAGATTGAGGCTGTGAAACTTAAGATGGTATTACAAATGGAACCTCATACAGAAACTTCCTTTTACTGTGAACCACCTGACTACCCAACAACCTTCAGCCCTGACAGGGGCAACTAGACAGAGCTCCCTCTCATCTCTCCTATGTTCCTATCCAGGAGGAAGTAGTCAGAGTGGTCATCACCCCAGTACCCTACAGCAGTAGGGTGGTCCTCTCTGGGCAGAGTGCTAGGCAGGAGTTTAGGGAAGAAAAATTATAGAGTATTTGGTGAACCCTTTCACCCAGAGGCTGTTTTTCAGTTGAAATTGTTTTTCAATTTCCCCCAGATCAAGTAGTTAGTATCTTTCAGTTTCCTAAGGATGTTAGTATATGTGGTTCTTCCACCCTGAAGAAGTTTCTCCTTTTTCCAGCCTTGTGCACATGAAGCCAATCCTTGAGAACCATCTCGTTGCTACAGTCCTCTTTTTTCAGAAGGAACCCTCAGACGCTTCCCCCAAGGGAAGGAAGAGGAGGAAGGTAATCTACCTGGGCCCCTCCTGGCTTCACTGTCAGGAGTTTTTTCTTTGTAACAGAGACCTGCTTGGGATTTACTTCTGGCTTCTTGGCCAAAGGCTTTTCTTTTCTCTTTCACTTGCAACAAAAACTGTTGCTGTCAGTTATTTTTGGACTCTATCCCCTTTATTCCTTACCACATGAGAGTCTGTGGACCTGGGAACCTTACTACTCAGATGGAGAGAGGGGATTTACCCAACAAGCCCAGGGCCTTTCCATAATAAGCTATCTCCTGCTATTCCCTCCCTCTCTTCCCTACCTTCTTCCCTCCCTTCTTCCCCCTCTCTCTTTGGACAGGGTCTCCCTCTATAGTCCAGGCTGCCCTGAAACTTGAAACTGTCCTTTTCTCTTGCCTTGGCCTCCTGAGGGCCAGGATTGCAGGTGTGCGCCACCACTTCCAGCCGGTGCAGTGCTGGGGAATCAGAAAACTCGGAGCCTTGGGCTTGCTATGCAGGCACTTCAACAGCTGAGCTGTGCCCCAGCCCGAAACCCAGCCCATTTTTGTTTGTTTTTGGTACTGGCAATAAAGCCCAGGGACTTCACACTGACTTACAAGTTCAGTCTAATTTTTAATTTTTTTTTGAGACAGGGTCTTGCTCTGCGTCCAGGCTGATCCTGAACCCACTATGAAGCCAGGCTGGCCTTGGACTCACCACAATCCTCCTGTCTCAGCCTCCCAAGTGCTGGGATTACAGGTGTGCGCCACCATGCCCGGCTTATGGGGTGCTGGGGAATCGAACTCGGGTACTTAGCCCTTGACGTAGTGCTTCCTAGGCAAGTGCCTTAACCACTGAGTCATTCCTCCAGCCCCCTGATTTTTTTTCTTTTTTCTTTTTTTTTTTTTTTTTTGAGACAGGGTCTTACTATGTAGTCCAGGCTGGTCCTGAGCTATGTAACCCAGGCTGACCTCAAACCCATGGCAATCCTTCTACCTCAGCCTCCTAAGTGCTGGTATCACAGGCATGTTACCACACCCAGTTAATGTGGTGTTGAAGAAAGGAACTCAGAGCCTCTTGTGCTATTCCTCCAGCCCCCAGCTCATTTTTTATTACGTAATTTTGAAACAGGGTCTCACTAAGATGGGCTCAAACCTGTGTCCTCCTACCTCAGCCTCCAGAGTGCTGGGATTATAGGCTTTTGCCCTTGGGCCAGCGGTGTACTCACTCTTTGCCTTTGACTGAGTACTTGAAAATTCAGCCTTAGCTTAGCGGTTAAAGAATTTGCCTAGCAAGTGCTAAATACCTGATGTTGGATTCCCCAGCACCACATTAGTCAGGACGTGCACGCCTGTAATCCCAGCACTAGGTATGTTGGTACAGGAGGATTGCTCAGTTCAAGGCCAGCCTGGGCTAGAGTGAGAAACTGTCTCAAAAATAAACAGAAATATAGATACATAAATAAATAAAATTTGCCTAATAAATCTTTCCCAAGCACTGTACTGACTAATCCTGAAAAATCTTTTCCTGCAAGGCAAGTCAGGAAAATTATTTTGCCTGCAGGGTGAGTCTGGTAGGCCTGAGTTCCACTCGGGGGTCCTCCTTGAATCCTATCTGGTGACAGTTTGTGACGGTCTAGTCAGAAGGCCCGCTGGGCCTGAGCTCTCGAGATTTATTGCATTGGAACCACCAAGCATGTCTACCACTCTGTAGAACAAGAGAAGAAAACAGTGCCGCTGCTTCAGGAGGGAGCCGGCCCAGCTAGTGAGAGCTGGGCCAGCTGGGACCTGTAGTCTCGCAGCGCATGCTGGGATGCCCCGCTTCTGAGGGCCATTGGCCTTAGCTAATGAACCGACAAGAGCAGTAACCAATAAAGTGGGGCAAGTGCAGGGTGCCCGGAAGCGGAAGTGAGGTTTCCTTGGAGACAGCCCAGCCTACGGAAGGCTGCGGCGGCGGCTGTAGCAGCAGTAGCCCCACCGCCAGCGCCGCAGCCGCCGCCAGTACATCACCGGCAGCAGGGAGCAGAGGCGGGGCAGGAGATGGTGCCGTGCACCGCACTGTGAGGGCACAGCGGCCGCCAGGTCGCCATGCCCCGGCGACCCTGACATGGGCGCCAGCAGCTCCAAAGCTCGGGGCCTTTGGCCCTTCGCCTCGTCGGCGGGGGGCGGCGGCCCAGACACTTCAGGCGCTGAGCAGGCTTTGGCGAGGCCTCGAGGCCGAGGGGTGCCTCCCTTCGTTTTCACGCGCCGCGGGTAAGGGCATGGGTCCTGCATCGGGGAGGACGACAGGCGGCTGGGCGCAGCGCGCCGCGGAATGCCCCGACACGCGAACCTGTTGTGCGTGTTAGGACGGTTCCCCACCGTTCGGTCTCTCATTAGAGCACTGGCGGGGCAAAGTCGGAAAGTCGGCTTCTGGTTGAGTGGCTGCTCTGAAGGCACCCTTAGGGGAGAGTGGGCCTGAGGCTTGCCCCTGGGCAGGTACTCCCATGGTAATAGTAGGATAGGACCGCTTCCTTTCATCTCTTACAAGTTCGCCTGCAAACTGAAGACCATTACTTCTCCCTCTTTCTTTATCCTTCCAAGGGGAAGATGACCTTCTGTTTAGTTTTTTTCCTTCCCCACGATAGTGTGGGGGTTGAACCTCTGAAAATAGTGACTAGGAAAGCAGGGATGAATCCCAGGGTTGAGGTGAAGCCACACAAAAAGACTGTCGGCCAGGCCTGGTGATTCTGGCTTGTAATCCCAGCACTTAGGAGTGGGCCACTTAGTGACTGGGACTTTGTCTCAAAATCAAAACCGAAAGGGGCTGGAGGAATGGCACAGCAGCTAAAGAACTTGAGTTGCAAGCGCAAGGACCTGAGTTCTGTTTCCCAGTATCACATAAAGCCGGGCATGATGGCACGTGTCTGTGATCCCAGCACTTGGGAGCCTGAGGCAGGAGGACTTCCATGAGTCCAAGGCCAGCCTGGGCTACAGAGCAAGACCGTGTCTCAAAAAAAAAAAAAAAAAATGGGCTTGGGATGCAGCATGGGGTGAAGGTCCTGGGTTCCATTGCTAGCAACACTCACAAACTCAATGTGTTCTCCGGCTCTGGAACATTGGCCTGACTCTGTCTTGCCACAGGGACCCACACAGAAGCACCAGAATGGCCTGGTCCATGTGGACTTGGGAATATCTAATGGTGGAGATTTGGCTGTAAATTCCAGGGAGACCAATCGCAGTTTGGCTGCACCAGCCACTGGGCAGGGAGGATGTAGCCTTCCTCTCTTTTTAGGGACCTCGGTTTAGACATTCATTATCTCAGTCTTTCATCATTGAGCTAACAGCATCTTCTAGAGTGAGACCAGCATACCCAGGCCACCATCCCACCCAGTCTCTTAAGTCCTGGATAATAACTTGGTATTAGACTGGCTGCTCTTGCAAAACAAACCAGTAATGAAAACTGGCTTTGGTTGCCTGGTTTCAGTGCTCTGATATGGATGGCCTCTCTTATTACAATATGACAGAATGACAGTGGCTTTTACCCTCCTTCATTCTGGTAGACCCCAAACCCCAACTGAAGAGTTTACCAAGCATATTATCCTCTCTTGTTTGCACCAAGTTTGTTCTTTCCAGCATGGGGTTGGGCACACTTCCCTGTGGTCTGTAACATTTGCTATGACCAGATAAGGAGCTCTAGCCCAGCCTGTTCCCTTCTCCCTCTACCTAGCTCCATGTTCTATGATGAGGATGGGGATCTGGCTCATGAGTTCTATGAGGAGACAATCATCACCAAGAACGGGCAGAAGCGGGCCAAGCTGAGGCGGGTGTATAAGAATCTGATACCTCAGGTGAGGGGCTGGGTAGTGGTCAGAGATCCTTATTAGGCATGTGGAAGTAGACCCTGGTGGAGTCTACTGGGGGAGGAGAGGGGAGGAGCAGGAAGCTTTCCTGAAGCAGAGGCCCTAAACCAACCCTCACTAGTCTCTCTTTTCATGGCAGGGCATCGTGAAGCTGGATCCCCCCCGCATCCACGTGGATTTTCCTGTGATCCTTTATGAGGTGTGAGCCTGAAGATGACAGACACAAGCACTTCCTGTTCCAGCAGGAAACTCCCAGGCTCAAGGTGTGGCTTCCATTGAGGATCTCAGGCTGGGGCCACAACCCTAAATAAACTTCATTGGCCCAGAACCTTCAGCTGTGAGCAGGGCAGTCCCTTGGTATAAATTGGATATTGGTTTGTGTGTGGACAAGAGGTGATTGGTGGCTGGCAAAGGCTAATGGCGGAGTTACCAGCCTATGTTCCCCACCTCCTCTGCAAGAAGCATGCCAGTCAGGAATGCCTACTTCCTGATTTTTTTCTTGGCCTGCTCTCTTCCAAGCTTGCCTAGGGCCCAGCCCTGCTAGAAGCTACAGCACTTTACAAGCAAAGTCTGCCTTCTTCCAGCCCCTGGGCTGTGGGGGTTGTATACAAGTGGGAACTTCCTTTCCCTCACTTCCCTTACTCCTAGTCAGAGCATTTCAGCCGTTTGCTACCTCGATTTCTCCTGTATTAGACAGGCTGGGGAGCAGCACCAGCCTTATTCCCACCTACCTGTCATTTGTTCCCACTCTCAGATGGACAATTTCTGGCTGTTAAAAGGAATAGGGACTGCTGGGAGAGGTTTCTCCTTTTACCCATGGCTGGACTGATCCCTCCCCAATGCAACTAGTTGTTGCCCTCCCCCTAGCTGAGCCGGTACAGGCCAGGGTCAGGCCAGGCTGTGGATGCTTGTGCCTTTGGGGAGTTGTCCCAAGCCACCTGTTCTCTCTACACCACCACCACCCCAGCCCACCTTTGCGTCAAACCCACCCCCCATTTGGGAGGGAATTGCCCACCACCCTGTGGAAAGAAACAGCCTGTAGGGCTGATGTCAGTAGCTATGAGGAGCCCACCACCCTTTCTCTACAGTATCATTCTTTCAGGGTCAGTCAAGGGAAAGTACTAGGGCCCCTTGATAAGGACAAAAAAAGGAGAGAAAAACTATAAAAGGCAAAATTGAAATGTGAAGGTCTGTAGATAGTTCAGTCTAGGATGATGGTGGGGCAGAGTGTATTCTACATGGAGATGATCTGATCTTTTTGTTTTTGTATAAGCTCTGTTCTGGAGTGTGGGAAATGACTTGGGGAGGGTGTGGTCCCCAGCATAGGAAGACTGTTGTATTGTTTAATTTCAATAAAATTATTTGTAGATCCTGCATCTGAGAATGGCCTCCTCTGAGACTGGAACATCTAGTGTTTAGACTACCACCTGGACTCAATAGATAAGCCTGGACCTAAGGTTCTGGCCAGGTCCTCCATCTCCAACACACACAAGGATCAAATCCTGCCATGGCAATCTTAGCCATGGCCAGCAGGTGGCTGTATATTCACACAAACCTGACTCAGGGCCCTCTAGAGAGGTCATTCATTAATTGTTGGGCTGTTGTGTTCCATTTGGGAACTCTTGGAATCCGAAGGCCTTCAGATGCTGCACTAGGAATTGCCTCACCCACCTGGAGTGAGACCCCACACGTTATTTGGGTTTTGTTTGTATTAGTGGCTTTTACTTTTTTGGTGACTGTTAGAATTTTCACACTGAGCTACATTCCTTTCTTGGCGTGGTACTGGTGATTGAACAGTCTTCACTCTAGGTTAAGTCTGCAGCCCCTTTTTATTTGAGACTGTCTTGCTAAATTACCCAGGCTGGGCTCAAATTTGCAGTCCTTCTGCCTCAGCCTCACAGCATGCTGGGATTATAAACCTGTAGCACTGGGTTCAGCTCATTTTCAGTTTTTTGAGATAGGGTCTCCCTGTCTAATCCAAGCTGGTCCTGAACTCGCTATTTAGCCCAGGCTGGCCTGGAATTCATAGCAATCCTGCCTTAACCTCCCAAGTGCTGGGATTATAGGTATGTGCCACAACATCCACCAGTTTTTAATGTATTAGGAAACTGAACCCAGGACCTTGTACGTGCTAGCCAATTACTCTTAACCACTGAGTCCCAGGCCCCCTTGAATATCCTACCTACACTTAGGGCCTGCCGAGAGGCAGCTACTCTGCTAGGCCTAGACTTTACCTATCAGCTCAACTTTCAGTGATGGAGGGGTAATTCAGGAATCCAGCCTTCTGGATCTAGGGAATTGGCCTGCCCTGCCAGTCTTTCAGAGGTTTTTACTTGAGGCTGGAGGAATGGAGGGATAGTACAGTGGTTAGAGCACTTGCCTAGCAAGGATTAAGTTCAGTTCCCCATTGCCATATAAGCCAGCACTTGGAAGGCTAAGGCAGAGAAGGACTGCTGTGAGTTTGAGGACAACCTGGGAGACATAGTGTGTTCAGGACCATCCTAGACTACAAAGCAAGACCCTGTCTCAAAAATAAAAAAAAAGCTTTTACTTAGGAGCGGTATCACCTATCCAGCTTGGACTTACAGTTCTATAGCTTGCCTTCCCATCCCCCATAATATGCCAAGCCTAAGATCCTGTCATCTTCCATTGTTACCCTGCTGTCGGTCCAGAGGCAGGGCTCATCCTATGTCTCACCACCACTGTTCCAGCCTCAGGGAACTCCCTGTCCTGGGCCTGCCCAGCTGACCCCAAAGCTGCAAACAATGGGAGCCAGGGCAGTACTTCCCTGCTCCCTCCCCTGGGCTGTGCTCACTTCCTTCCTGCTGCCTGCCTGAGGAAGTGTCCCTGCCCTGGGAGAGTCTAATGTGGCCTTTATTTTCCCAAGGGCCCCACCCTTGGAGCTTTCATGGTCTGTCCCTTAGGAAGCCAGCACAATGACACAAGGACTCAGCATCCTCTCTTGCCATGTTACTGACACACCGTGGTCCTCAAGAACTGACTCCAGGGTACATACCCTTCTGTTAGGAATAGAGCCCCTGGGCATTGGGAGGTGAGCCCTTGGAGTGCTGGGAAGTGATCTGAGGGTAGGCTGATTTATCCCCACCTCTGGAGCTTAGAACACTGCAACAATCTTTTCTGGGACCATATCACAAGCTCCCCTGCAGACAAGAACACCCCTACATCATCTGTGTTATACTCGGCAGTGGACTCAGTGAAATCTAACCAAGAATGTCCTCCAGCAGGAGAGCACCCTGCAGACCATTTCTACTCCCCATACTACACAATCACACGCATTAATATGTTGTACCCTGTCATACTTGGGATGCTTTCGCTCTTGGTGGGGGAAAAAAACCTGATTCAGATCTTGGAAGTCCCTCTCAACTACCCGCCTCCCACAGCTGGTCCCTTCTTTGGCACGTGTTTTGAAGGACCATCAGCAGCACATCCCTAAGTAGTTTTGACTCTCAAAATACCATCACCTGGGCCTCCCTCCCACGTGAATGGAGTTGAAGATGGGTTCAACCCCGATGGAAGGTTAGGGTGAAGAGGTTTCCCAAATACTAGTGGTAGTGAGGGCATTGGTGGTTCAGTGGTAGAATTCTCACCTGCCAAATACCAGTAGTTGTAGGAAAAAGCTGCCACCTAAGCAGGGCTGGGAGGGGTAGGGGACGGACACACGGACGGACAGGACAACACATGTCCTTCCTGTCACCTGGAACAGCTGGTGTGGCCAGATCCTACTCCGAGAAGATGGGAAAGGCAGCCAGCCCAAAGAGCAAGCCAGAGGGAAACAGGGTCAAGGCAATCTCCTCCCCCAGGCCTGTTTATGGCCCTTTGCTCTCAGGGGGCAGCGGGAAGTGAGTAGAAAGGGCTGGGAAGGGAGGAGGGAGCGAGTGGGAGGGAATGGGGTTTATCAAGTACCCGGCGGGCTGGCCAGCGGGCAAGCCACAGGCGCCAGTAGCCTGGCTGGAGAAGCTCTCCCCAGGAAGGAGGGAGCCCGCCGACCTGCTGGGCGGACGGACTCCCACACAGGTGAGCGAAGCACAGCCAGCCGGCGCCGCCATAGGCGCGCTTGCTGCAGCACCCCCCCCCTCCCTCCCTCTCTGGTCTCGGGCGCCTAGGCGGGAATGGGCTGGCAACCCAGACGCGGGCCGTTGTGGGGGTTAGGCTCACACCGGTAAGCAGACCTCGAAGACGAGGTCTCCTACGAGGATCGTCCCGGTCAATTTTCAAGGCTGCTCTCTATGAGAGGGACTTGCTAGGAAAGGGCTCAGGACACCGGTTGGAAGCCCAGAGAGTTGTTCCAGTCGGCATTCACCGAGGTCCAATCTGAAACCTCAGCAGAAGTTGCACCCTCCTTGGAATTGAGAGGAAACCCCCCCCCCCCCCAAGACCCTCCAAAGCCTGGACAGGAGAGGATCGCAGGGATTGGCTTGGCCGTGGAGCGGGTCGACGGAAAAGGGGTTATCCTACTTCCGAAGCCCGGCTGACGACCATCCCGGCCCCCAGTCCCCCCACCAGGCCCGTGAGCACTGCCCAGGTTGCCAGGACAACCACAGAGGCTGGGCTTAGCCGGCAGAGGGTTAAGAGGCGGTGCTTGGACCCTTCCTCAAGGATGGCCGGGGCGGTATTCCAACCGCCGACAGGAGGAGGGGATCCGTATTAGCAGGGGGCGGGGCATTACTGTCCCACGAGTTCCCGGGATCCTTGCTCTTTCCACGCAAACAGGACCCAGGACTGGGGTCTACTTTTAGGGATGCAGAGCTAGATTCGTAGGCGCCCCAAGCCAAGGCTTTGGGGGTGCCACAGCACCTCCTTTTGGCCGAGGAGACTCTTCATTCCTTGAGTCCCTGCGGCAGGTTGCTTAAGCTCTCCCTTTAAGAGGCTGGCTGCAAGGAGGAACTGGGAGGACTGTACCAGTGGCGGTGGGCTGTAGGGGGTAAATCTCAAGCTGAGTGCTTCTCGCCGCTAAGACCCCAGCAAAAATCCCTATCTGAAGGGGTCTCGGATCTCCAATACGAGGTCACGTTCCTCTGCACAGAATGTGGGGGTTCTGGAACTTGAAACGTGGCCCAGGAGGCGAGAAAAGTGGGCACACCGTTTCGTCCCGGCCGCTAGTCCTGCTCCCGGCCCACCTCCCTGCTGGATTCTTAAAGGGCCGGAGGCCTGGAGGCGGAGCCAGCCGAGGCGCCGAGCCCGGGTCCTGCCAGGGTGAAGGGCCGGAGCGGGCTAAGCTGGGCGCAGGATGGCGGCGGCCCTGGCACGCGTCCCAGTGGCGCCGCGCACGAGGTGAGGAGGGGAGGAGTAAGCCTGGCAGCTCTCTCCCGGCGGGTTAGGCTCTGAATTCCCGGGTCACGCCAGAGACAGTTTAAGAACCCCACACCCACCCGGCGGGGTTCCGGTCCCACGTGCGGGGCGGGGGCGGGGTCCTGCACAAAGGCCAGGCAAGTGCTCACTACCCTGGTCGCCCCGCAGCGGCGCTGGGCGAACGGGAGTGCAGCCCGGATCGCCGTCGAGGGGATGTGGAGCGAAGTGCCGGAGCCGCCGTGGGAGGTCCACTGGCCCTTTGTCATTGCGGGGCCTCCTCCAAGTCTGGGGAAAGTGTCTGCGCGCAAGATGAAGTCTCATTTTTCTGCCCTGCCAGTGTTGCACAGATAACCAATTCTACCGCTGTGTTCCTCCAGCTTCTTGGCTTCTGTATGAGTTGTGCTCTGCCTTTTCCACCGCTGTTGCCTCTGTGGGTCAAGGGTTCTTTATGGGGTACAGGGTGGAGCTTGAGACTGCGGGGCCGTCGGTAAGCAGGTACCCTATGCAGGCATGTATGATGTATGTGGTTTTGGCCGCAGGTCTGTAGGCTAATTCATCTAGTTCTGAGAAGACCCTCACACCTCATGGGAATTCTTGCCCAGCTATAGACTATCTGCTCTAGGAAGGAGCTTTCTGGCCCTGGTAGTAAGTCTCCAGGAAATCTTGCATTCCCTGCTTTTCAGTGGCAGGTGGTCTCTCAAACCTGTTAAAGCCCTGGGTGATCTGAACAGTTGTGGGCACAGTGCCCCACATAGGATAGGATTCTGGAATATAGATGGCTAAAGACAGACACTTCTGGGATTGCCTCGATTGACGTGTTCTCTCCTGCCTTTTCTTCAGTTCCTGAGCTGGTGCCAGGCAGGTGACATCTCCTGCAGCCCCCAGCATGCGGGCAGGCCTGGGCCCCATCATCACTTTGGCCCTGGTGATGTCAGTGGCATGGGCCATGGAGCTCAAGCCCACGGTGCCACCCATCTTCACAGGCCGACCCTTTGTGGTAGCATGGGACGTGCCCACCCAGGACTGTGGCCCACGCCATAAGGTGTCTCTGGACCTGAGAGCATTTGATGTGAAGGCCTCACCCAATGAAGGTTTTGTGAACCAGAGTATCACCATTTTTTACTACGACCGTCTAGGCCTGTATCCACACTTTAATTCGGCCGGGACATCTGTGCATGGTGGGGTACCACAGAATGGCAGCCTCCGGGAACACCTAGAGATGCTGAGGAAATCTGTGGAGCATTACATTCGCACGCGGGAGCCAGCGGGGCTAGCTGTCATCGACTGGGAGCACTGGAGGCCCGTGTGGGTACGCAACTGGCAGGACAAGGATGTGTATCGCCGGTCATCACGCCAGTTGGTGGCCAGTCGCCACCCTGACTGGCCATTAGATCGAGTAGTTAAACAGGCCCAATATGAGTTTGAGTTTGCTGCACGGCAGTTTATGCTGAAGACACTACACTACGTGAAGGCAGTCAGACCACAGCACCTCTGGGGCTTCTACCTCTTTCCTGACTGCTACAATCATGATTATGTACAGAACTGGGAGAGCTACACGGGCCGCTGTCCTGATGTTGAGGTGGCCCGCAATGATCAGCTGGCATGGCTGTGGGCTGAGAGCACAGCCCTCTTCCCATCTGTCTACCTGGAGGAGACATTGGCTTCCTCTGCTCATGGCCGCAACTTTGTCAGCTTCCGTGTTCAGGAGGCCCTCCGTGTGGCTCATACCCACCACGCCAACCATGCACTCCCAGTCTACGTCTTCACACGGCCCACCTATACCCGTACCCTCACAGGTCTTAGTGAGGTATGTGTCTTCCAAGGTCCTTCCTTCTTCCTCTTCTGGGGAATCACTCACTGTGTATTTGAGTTTCCAGGGTCCTAAAGCTCTGGAGTTTACTGGCTACTCCATGTCTCTTCAAATTATTCTGTTTGTAATCCTATGAAAGGGTGATGTTATTACCACCATTTGTAGATAAAATTGAGGCATAGAGATGCTGAGAAGTTTGCTGAAAGCTCCAGCATATCCTGAACAGCACAGAAACTTGGACCCAGGCATTCTGACTTTAGAGTCCATCCTGGTAGATACATATGTCATGGGTTCATGTATGCCCTTGGGTTGGGAGATGGAGGCCCAAGGTGGAGTTGGAGATGGGCTTAAACATTTAAGGAGACAGTGAAACAGGCAGAGCCTCTGCCTGGAGGCAAGAATGGACATGCTACAGAGCCCATTTTTGGCCTGTCTACCCTCTCCTTTCTCACTCTGTAGTTTTAGACCTCTCCAGTGACAGTTCCCTTCCCACACAGATGGACCTCATCTCAACCATTGGCGAGAGTGCGGCCTTGGGTGCAGCCGGTGTCATTCTTTGGGGCGACTCGGAGTACACCTCAGGTGGGGTAAGTGAGACCCATCCAGCCTGCGGGAACTGAGTGTACAAGGACAGGCAAGAATTAGGACTTCTCTCTTCCTCACTTGAGTGTGCAAACCTAGTCTGGCTCCTATCCAAGGTATTGTCCCTAGTCCCAATAGAGAAGGAGGGCACACTTGCCCTCCCAGGAAAAAGGAAGTGCTATCCCGAATAGCTGCCAAGTGCCACCCTTCCCCTCCTGCCCAGCTGGACTCCAGTTTCTACCCGCATTGGCTTCTCCACAGAAACGGCACTGTAAAGGCTGAGACGTGTGTGTGCGCGCATGTGTACAGTATGTGTGTGTGTTATTTGTTTATTTTGAGACAGGGTCGCACTCTGTAGTCCAGGCTGATCCTATGTAGCCCAGGCTGGCTTTAAACACACAGCAGTTCTCCTGCCTCAGCTTCTCAAGTGCTGAGATTATAGCACCACCACACTCAGTTTATGTGGTCCTGGGAAATCAAACCCAAGGCCTACCACTTGCTAGGCAAGTACTCTAACTGCTGTTTTATTCCTCCAGCACCATGTGTGTTGTTTAAAAAGGTGCAGGGTTGGGGGATTAGTGCAGTGGTTAAACCCTGGGTCAACATGAACTGAGAGCAGTGGTGAATGCCCATAAATACCTGCACTAACAAGGCTGAGGCAGGAGGATTGCTGTGAGGCCAGCCTGGGCCATATAGTGAGTTCAGGATCAGTCTGTAGAACAAGACCCTGTCTCAAAAAAATTGCTGAGAATGCAGGTCCGTGTGAAGGCCAGGTGTTTAATCCCCGGGACCCTCTACCCAACACACGCACAAGCATTATCACCACAGTATGGACAGTTTCTGTCTGGCCCTGTGGGCCAAGGCAGCTGACCCTGACTTGTATCTTTGGTCTCTGTCCCCAGGAGATCTGCCAGTACCTCCAGAATTACCTGACACATCTGCTGGTCCCTTACATAGTCAATGTGTCGTGGGCAACCCAGTATTGCAGCTGGTCCCAGTGCCATGGGCATGGGCGCTGTGTGCGCCGCAACCCCAGCGCCAATACCTTCCTGCACCTCAACGCAAGCAGCTTCCGCCTAGTGCCTGGCAGTACACCTGATGAACCCCAGCTGCAGCCTCAGGGGAAGCTCAGCCAGGCTGACCTCAACTACCTGCAGACACACTTTCGCTGCCAGTGCTATGTAGGCTGGGGTGGCAAGCAGTGCCAGGACCATGGGCTTACAGCTGGAGGTGCCAGTTGGGGCTGGGTGGGGCTCCACCTCACCAGTCTGCTGGCTTTGGCAGCTGTGGCCCTCATCTGGACCTTGTAGTGTTCTCTCACCTGGCTACCGGGCCAACTGGTCTGTGCCACAAGGGCTCTGCTGGGCATGTAAGTGCCTATAGGGGGTAGAACAACTGAAGTCTGGAAGGGGCAGAGCCCCCAGGATGCCTAGAAGGGCATCCATACCAGCTGTCACCCCCCTGTTCTAAGGGGGAGAAGTCCCCTAAGAGGCCCCTTCTCTCCCTGCTGGAAGGGAAGGAGGATACAGCTGGGCTGGGAGGGCCTGACCCTATTCTCTTGTCCCTGGATAGTTTATTATTATTATTATTTTGGGATCTTGTTTGTAAATTAAATATAAAACAACTTTCTGTGCTTGGTCTTTATGCTTCTGGGCCAGGGCATGTGAGAGTGTTTTCAGGGTTGCCTGTGAGGTTAAGCTCAGCTCTGAAACTCTATTGGGAACTTCTCACCTGTAAAATACATTTACCAGTGGTTGAGGGGTATAGCTCAGTGGTTAAAGCCCTTGCCTAGCATGTGCTAGGCCCTGGGTGCAAGTCCCCAACACCATAAAAAGATTAGCCGGGTGTGGTGGCACACACCTATAATCCTAGCATACTGGTGGCTGAGACAGGATTGCTGTAAATTGGAAGCCAGCCTGGACTACATAGTGAGCTCAGAAACAGCCGGAAATTCAGAGCGAGATCCTGTCTCCAAAAATTCACCAGTACCTGGGGGATCAGTGCTGCCCACTGTGCGCTGTCCTGCTGGGGTAGGGACCACTGAGAGTGGAGGGACTTATTCTTCAAAACTAGAGACTTCATTTGTCCATATCAATTGGAATGGAGTAGGAACTGGCCTGGTATGAGGGACTAAGCTCAATGGGCTTCTGCCATTACCCCTGTGCCCTGGGCTGGGCCAGTACCAGCCCTCTTGCCTTCCATACCTAGGGAGAAATGGAAAGTGGGTGTTTCAATTTTTGCAGTTATTCATCTTCTGTGTTCTCACCAGCAGGGGCATCTCCTCTGTTCTGAGGACAGTGGATTCCTGCAACACACGTACCTTTCCCCATTAGATCCCAGTCCTCCCTTGGGTCCGACGGGAAGGAGACAAGCAGGGAGGGGACTGGGATATCACAAGACTTGGTCCCTATCACACTGTGGAGATGAATGGCAGGGCTGAGGTCAGCATCCTAAGCCCTGGTGGTACAGGCCTGTACTGCCAGCATTCCAAGAGGCTGAAGCAGAAGGATCATAAATCACAGCCCAGGTTCGATTCCCCAGCGCTTTATAAATGGCATGGTGGCACATGCCTATAGTCCTAGCACTGGGAAGACTGAGACAGAAGGAGGGCTGTGTGTTTGAGGCCAGCCTGAACTACAAAGTGAGACCATGTCTCAAGAAAACAAATTACCAGGGGTTGGGGGTTGTAGCTCAGTAGTTAAAGCCCTCACCTAGCATGTGCTAGGCCCTGGGTGCCTTAGTGAGATACTCTTTAAAAAAAAAAAAAAAAACGGCTGGGGATTTAGCTCTTTCATTGTGAAGGCCCGGAACTGAATCCCCAGTCAACAACAACAAAAAATGATACGCTTTGGGGCTGAAAATGTAACTGGATGTAGCTCACTGGTAGAGCATTTGTGAACATGTGTGAGGCCTGGGGTTTAATCGCAAGAAAAAAAATATCTGTTTTGGCCATGGGATAACATGTTTAGTCTTGTGGTCCTCCGGGCTGTACCAGAAAAAAAATGTAGCTAGCAACCAGGGCAGTCAGACCAGCTCTGAGCTGCTTTATTACCCACTGCCTGCACACCTCCCCTTAGTCATCAGATCCACCCCTAGGTGGTACCTCTGTTTATGTCAGTGACAGCTCACCCATGCAGCCTCAGCAAACTTACTAGCTCTGGAGAGAAAGATTCAAGAAAAAACTGAAGAACTGGGGGTGTAGAACATGCACCAAAAAAGAAAGAAGCTAGGTATAGTGGCATACTGGTACCAGCATTCTGGGAGGCTGACGCGAGATTATAAATTTGAGCCCAGGGCAGGAGAAATAACAGGGTGGTTAAAGTGCTTGTCTAGCAAGTGCAAGACCTTGAGTTTGATTCTCCTGCACTACATAAATCTAACTTGCTTGTACATGCCTATAATCCCAGCATGAGGGAGGCTGGAGCAGGAGAACTGCTGTGAGTTTGAGGCCAGCCTGGAATATAGAGAGAGACTCCATCTCAGTCAGTCAGCCAATTTGAGCCCAGTCTGGGCAATGTAGCAACATAGTGAGAAGCTACTTTTTTATTTAATGAGGGCTTTTTTTTTTTTTTTTTTTTTTGAGACAGGGTCTCCTTGTATAGCCTAGGCAGGGCCTGAACTCACTGCATAGCCCAGGCTAGCCTTGAATTCACAGCAATCCTCCTGCCTCAGCCTCCCATGTGCTGGGATTACAAGCACGTGCCACTATGTCCAGATAATTTTTATATAGTGCAGGGGAATTGAACCAAGGGCCTTGTGCATAATAGGCAAGCACTGTAACTACTGAACTATACTCCTAGTCCTCATCAAAATAATTTTTATGCCAGGTATGGTGGCATATGTCTGTAACCACACTTGGGAGGCTGAGGCAGGAGGATTGCTGTGAGTTCTAGGCCAGCCCAGGCTACACAGTGAGTTCAGAACCAGCCTGGACTACAAAGCAAAACCCCATATCAAAAATAAATAAGCAGGCATGGTGGTACATGCCTATAATCCCAGCACTCGGGAGGTTGAGACAGGAAGATTGTTGTAAATTTGAGGACACCCTGGGATACAGAGTGAGCGTAGGACCAGCCTAGACTACAGAAAGAACTTCTCTCAAAAAAAAAAAAAAATTAAATAAAGACTAGGATATAGCTAGCTAGCTGAAGGCCCTAGGTTCAAGACCCAGGTCTGCTAAAAAAGAAAAAGAATGAACAAATGACTGAGCTGAGTGGGCAAAAGCAGAGGGAGAGCTGTCTCCTCTGCTGCTTTCTATATTGGGATCTGGATCTTCAAGAGAAGAAGGCAGCTTGATGGCCAGGGAACAAAAATACAGCCTAGGCGAGAGGAAGTTAGAACACAGCTGCTGAAATGGCATTTGGGGCTGGGGTTTGGCCTGGGAACACCCATTGCAGCTGCAGACAGAGGTGAAGAAGGGCAGCCTTGAAGCTGACTTTGCCTGAAGGTGACAAGTGCCTCAAGGGTTCATTGCACACATGTGGCCTGGTTCTGGGTTGGGTGCCAGGGATGAGTCCAGGATCCCAGAACAACAAAGACCCCTGTGCTCGTCAGGATGGCAGACTAGAGGACGGTACACAATGTCAAGACTTCCTTAGATGCCAGAATGCAGAGTACTGAGAGAAACATATACATGAGGAGACTGCGTGGTTAGGGAAGCTGCCCAAGAGAAACAGGCCCCACCAAATCCATGTCAAGGCAATTATAAAGACCCCTCCCTTGCCCCTCATGATGGCAGAGAATGGAGAGAAGTGGGACGGAGGCACCAAAAAGTCACGCAAATTCACATGGGGAAGGAGAGGTAGATGTGAAAGTGAAGAGGTCACACATACGGCCATGATGGGAGGAGGCATGGCTAGAGCAAAGAAAGACACACAAGTCAGTAAGGCCATGAACAGGGCCTGTTGATATAGGTCTGTTTTCCATAATCTCAGCATTCCAGGAGGCTGAGGCAAGAGGATAACAAGTTCAAACCTGTGCTGGAGATGTAGCTCAGAGGTTAAAGTCCTTGCCTCACAAGTACAAGTCCCTGGGTTTGACTACCCAGCATCCCGTAAACTCAAAGTTGAGGTGTACACCTACTATAATCCCAGTATTCTGGAGGCCAAGGCAGGGGGATTGCTATGTTCGAGGTCAGGCTGGGTTATGTAGTAAATTCAGGACCAGCCTGGACTATAGAGTAAGACCTTGTCTCAAGAAAACCAAAATGAAACAAAAACCAAGTTAAAACCCAACCTGAGCTATTTAGCAACTTACCGAGACTCTGTCTAAAAACCAAGAAATGGGGCTGGAGGAATGGCTTGTTAGGCAAGCGCTAAGTACCGGAGGTCAATTCCCCAGCACCACATAAGCCGGGCGTGTTGGTGCTGCGTGCCTGTAATCCCAACCCTCAGGAGGCTGAGACAGGAAGATTGTTGTGAGTCCAAGGCCAGCCTAGGCTCCACAGTAAGTTCAGAACCAGTCTGGGATATAGAGCAAGGCCCTGTCTCAAAAATAAATAAATAAATAAATAAATAAATAAATGGGCTCAGATGTAGCATAGTGAGCCAGCCCTGGATTCTGTTTCCAACACTAGGGGAAAATAAAGACATGAGATGGAGGTCAGCAGAGAGAGAAGGGAAGGAGATGTGACCTATCTTCCCCACATCTGTGACTATCTATGACCTATCTATAACCTCTCTCATACAGATGTGATTTGTGTACAACTTTAAGTATTTCTCAAGTATCTCTCCCACACATGTAACCTCCCAGCACACAGAGCTGACCCAGACCCACACAGCTGTAGCCTTTCCCACCTTACTATGTCATCTGTATCATCCTCAGCCCCCTATGGAAAAAGCTTTGATCCCCACATGTATGACCCTTCCACAGTTGTTACCTTCCTCAAATATGCACGTCTTCTCCATACTGTGACCTTGCCTACTCAATTATGACCTTTCCACATAAACCCGTGTCAATTTCATGTCACTTTCCCAGGAGGACCTGGGGAAAGTGAAATCCAGGAAGAGCCAGAATTGTCTTGTGGATTTGGAGGTGGGGATGGTAGGGGGCAATGTAATGGGAAGTGAGGTGGCTCACAGGACCGAGATTGAGACATGCACAGCCAGAGAGAGCTGCATGATCAATCTGGATAAGCCTCAGGCATGTGTACACACACACACACACACACACACACACACACAGAGGCATGCATGCACACAAGGCTTGGATTAATCCAGTTGGGCCAGCTGAGCAGGAACAACCAGCCTGTGGGCAGAGTTGGGTGGGGAAAGCCTACAGGCACCTTTAGCTCCTCTTCCTGCTGTTCCACTGGAGCTTTTCCCTGGCCAGCTAGACAGTACGGGCCTGCTGCTTCCTGGATTGTGCTAACAGCAGCAGTAGATTTCTGGGGGGTATCAGGAGGTAGCAGGAAGCCTCAAGGACAGGGGTTTGGCTACCTTGGTGAATCTGTCTTATTTTATTTGTGACACTGTGCATTGAGCCCAGGGCCTTCATACTGAGCTACAGCTACATCCTTTTTATTATTATTTTGGTTTAAGATAGACTTTCAGTCAGGTATGCTGGTGCATTCCTGTAATCCTAGTACTTGGGGGGCTGAGGCAAGAGGATTGCCACGTGTTCAAGGCCAGCCTTGCATACATGAGTCCAGGATGAGCCTGGACTACAGAGCAAGACCCTGTCTCAAATCAATAAATAAATAAAAATAAAAGGGGCTGGGGATATAGCTCAGTGCTCCTTGAACTGAATCCCTAGTAATGAAGAAATAATTTTTTAGTTCTGATTTTGAGACAGGGTATCACAGATTCCTCATATTGGGCTTGAATTTGTGATTTTCCTGCCCCAACCTCCCAGAGTGCTGGGATTACAGGCATATACAACCAATCCCAGCCCATTTGGGGGCGGGGAGTGGTTGTTGTTTTTGTCCATTTTGTTTGTTTGTTTTTGTTTTATCAATGAGGAAAGGGTCCACAAAGGCCATAGTGCCTGGTACCCACCAATATCATCCTATAGCAGCATTGCAAAAAGTACAGTGAGAATATAATCCTCAGCACCCAGACTTCAGGACCAAAACTAGCCTGCCCAGCTGCCTCTGCCACCACCCACACCCTCCAGCAACAGTAAATCCTCAAAGCCTTGCTTTAGTGCAGTCCAAGTAGGAGAGGCCACAACTGGCCTCGGTCCAACCCCTCCCCCCTCCCACCCCCACCACAGGCCCGCCCCTGGACTGAGTCCTGTGACCATTTACAACAGTCCAGAATTTCCAGCAAACGCTTCTTCCTCAGAGCTTCTGGTGCAACTAGGGCAGAGTGTGGGGCAGAATCTGGCTAGGACCTGCCTAGGCCCCTGCTCCCTGCACAGGAAGTTTGGAAGATGAGGCCCTTCAGTTCTGAGGTTAGTAGGAACATGCAGGCAGACTGGGGTGTACAGGAGGATCAGGCTAACCTTTTTTTGGTCAATGAACACGCATTCTTCTAGAGGCTACCAGGATTTCTAGTGGAATGGACAGGAAAGAGCCCCGCCCCTCAAAGAGACAGGAAAGGCCCTTCCCACCTCATCTCTCAGTTCTTCCCAGAACAGATCTCATGGATTCGCTGACTATTGGGAACATGGGGTGGGCAAGGTTAGGCCAGGGCAAGGTGTGTAGGAGGCAAATAGCAGAGGCCTGGCCCCATAGGCAGCTCAGATATTCCCTCTAGCAGCATTGCTCTGACCTCTCTGAGGCCTGCTGCAAAACCAGGGCAAAAATAGATTCGTGAGCCAGGGGCTAAGCCAGCCTACCCTTAGCAGGGGCTAAAGCCTGCCTTCAGCTCTGCTTTCCTGGCCAGGTTTCCCCAAACGGAGCCCGTGCTACCACAGCCTGCCTGCCTTGCATCTGTACCCTCCTCCTGACCTTGTTCTACAAGGCTCAAGTCTCCAGGGGTTCTGTGGTACCCAATCGACCCTTCATCACTGTCTGGAATGCGAACACTCAGCAGTGCCTGGAGGAGTTTGGTGTGGATGTGGATATCAGTGTCTTCGATGTGATAGCCAACCCAGGGCAGACCTTTCGTGGCCCTAACATGACGATTTTCTACCATTCACAGCTAGGTACCTACCCCTACTATACACCCTCTGGGGAGCCTGTGTTTGGTGGCCTGCCTCAGAATGCTAGCCTAAGTGATCACCTGGCCTGCACAAGGAAGGATATCCAGGCTGCCATGCCTGCATCTGACTTCTCAGGGCTGGTAGTCATTGACTGGGAGGAATGGTGCCCACGCTGGGCCTTCAACTGGGACTCCAAAGATATTTATCGGCAGCAGTCTCGGGCACTGATACGGGTACAACACCCTGATTGGCCAGCAACTTGGGTGGAGGAAGCAGCTCAGGATCAGTTCCAAAAGGCTGCACAGGTTTGGATGGCAAGCACCCTCCAGCTGGGACAGGCATTGCGCCCTCATGGCCTTTGGGGCTTCTATGGCTTTCCCAATTGCTACAACTATAATTTTCTAAGTCCCAACTACACTGGTGAGTGCCCATTAGAAATATGTGCTGAGAATGACCAGCTAGGGTGGCTATGGAACCAGAGTTGGGCTCTCTACCCCAGTATCTACATACCTGAAGCACTGGAGGGCACAGGGAAGATACAGATGTATGTGAGGCACCGTGTGAGTGAGGCATTCCGTGTGGCTCTGGCTGCCAAGGACCCCAGTCTGCCAGTGCTGCCCTATGTTCAAATCTTCTACGGGAGAACAAATCATCTTCTTCCTCTGGTAAGTCTTCTGTGAACCAAACCACCTTGTTAGCCAGTCTTATAAGATATTAGACTCAAATATGGAGGCCTCACAGCCTTGGGGTACTTCTGTCTGTTCATTCTCACATTTGTGTTGTCTTCGTTTTTGAGACAGATTCTTGCTGTATAGTCCAGGCTGGTCTAGAATACATAGCAATCTTCCTGCCTCAGCCTCCTGAGTGCTGGGATTACAGGTGTGTACTACCACACCCGGCCATTCTTATATTCATTGAGCGCCTACTTTGTGCCAAGAACAGATGATTCAGCATATGTTAAAAGCATTTAGTCCTGAGGCTGGAGGATTGGCTTACATCAAGTGCTAAGTACCAGAGTTTGATTCCCCAGCACCACATAAACCGGGCATGGTGGCACACACCTGTAACCCCAGCACTTGGAAAGCTGAGGTAGGAGGACTGCTCTGAGTCCAAGGCCGGACCGGGCTCCATAGTTCAGGACTAGCCTGGGCTACAGAGCAAGATCCTGTCTCAAAATAAAAAAAATTTAGTCCTTGACAGGGTCAGTGATGCAGGCCTGTAACCCCAGCGCCCTGGGAGGCTAAGGTAAGAGGATGGCAAATTCGAACTCAGCCAGGTAACTTAATAGTCTTGAGGGGCTGGGGCCATAGCTCAGCAGTTAAGGTGCTTGTCTAGCAAGAGCAAGGACCTGGGTTCAACTCCCTAGCACCATATAAACCGGGTATGTTGGTACATGCCTGTAATTCCTCCTCTAAGAGAGGAGGATTACCCTGATTTTGGGGCCAGGCTGGGATACACAGCAAGTTCAGGATCAGCCTGGACTACAGAGCAAGACCCTGTCTCAAATAAAAAAGTCTGTTGTAGGTTGGTAAGAAGGCCCCTCTCTAGTACCCGCCCCATACAATTTAGTTGTCTGCATGGCACTTATAGACTACAAGGGAAGGGAAAATGGGGGTAAAGCTCAATACTAGGCATACACTTTAATCAGTAAACTAACTATGCTCTCAACCCCAAGGCCTTGAGTTCGATCACCTAGCACCACATAAAGATTAGCTGAGAATAGTGTACAGGCCTGTAATCCCAGCACTCAGGAGGCTGAGGAAGGAGGATCACCAGGAGTCAGGAGGAGTTTCAGGCCAGCCTGGACTACAGAATGAAACTTTGTCTCAAAAAAAAAAGATGTGTCCAAGCCGGGCCTGGTGGTACAGGCCTGTAATCACAGCAATCTTGGAGGCTGAGGAAGGACCACTACTCAGCCTGGGCTACTTAGCAACTTTCGGAGTCCCTGTCTCAAAATAAAAAAACATAAAAAATAAAAAACCAGAGTAGGGACTGGGACGTAGCTCAACAGTTAAAGGACTTGTCCAGTGAGTGCAAAACCTATTCCCCAGCACCACGTAAACTGGCTGTGGTGACACATGCCTATAATCCTAGCCCTTAAGAGACTGAAGCAGAAAGAGAGAGAGACTGAAGCATGAGGATTGTCATGAGATTGAGGCCAGCCTGGGCTACAACAGTGAGTTCAGGATCAGCCTGGACTACAGGGCCTGACCCTGTCTCAAAATAAAACAACAAAACAGGCTGGAGTTATAGCTCTGTATGAAAGCTATGGGTTGCATCCCCATCACCAAGATAGATAGATAGATAGATAGATAGATAGATAGATAGATAGATACATACATACATACATACATACACATACATAGAATGATGTTCTTCATCCAGTGGTGTCACAGCAGTCTGCCACAGGAAGTAAGGGGACCCCATTGAGCTGTGCTGTCTCTATTCCAGGAGGAGCTGGAGCACAGCATTGGGGAGAGTGTGGCCCAGGGGGCGGCGGGAGTGGTGTTCTGGGTGAGCTCGAAAAACACAAGAACCAAGGTGAGTTAAGGTGGGGGGGGAGTCCATCAAACTGAATGGGGACACCCTGATCCTCCCTTTCTACCCTTGAATCCCCTTGAAGTCCTAGCTGGCAGGATGCGAGTGCCTTCATGCCCTAGGAAGACCCAAGCATGGATGTGGTATCCCTAACCCTCGCCCTCCCCTCCAGGAATCATGCCTGGCCATCAAGAAGTATGTAGATTCCATACTGGGGTCCTTCATCCTGAATGTGACCAACGGGGCTCTTCTCTGCAGTCAAGCCCTCTGCTCTGGCCATGGCCGCTGTACCCGCCGCCCTAGCCATCCTGAGGCCCTCCTTATCCTCAACCCCACCAGTTTCTCCATTCAGCTCAGGCCCCCTACCCTGAAGGGTGTCCTCTCACTTGAAGATCAGGCGCAGATGGCTATGAAATTCAGCTGTCACTGCTACCGTGGCTGGCGCGGAGCAAGGTGTGAACAGAGGGACATTTGATGACTGCCCACACTAGCTTGCACACACTGTGAACTTAATGTACTCTGGGATGGCCGTGGCTTCCTTAAAAAAATACAGGCACAGTCACAAAAATCATGGTCACAGGAGGACAGTAAGACACCGTCATGATAATATGCCTTGTGCATGCACACACATGCACTTGCAGATCAGGACAGTCACATAAAAGAACCAGGGGGAGACTATCCATGACAATATGAGTCTAGCTGGCAAGGTCCCAGACAATTCTTCCAGAGACAGTATTTGAACAGCAGCAGCTACAGAAGCTGACATTCATCAAGTGCCTACTTGGTGCCAACCCCTGTGCTAAGTGCGTCAAATGGACTAATTTATCCAATCTTCACTATGAGAAAACTGAAGCACCTACAAGGATGGCAGGATGAAACTTTGTCTCAAAATAAAATGTGTCCAAGGTGTCATAGTAAGAAAAGCTGAGAATCGAATCCAGGCTGTTTGGCTGCAGAGATAAAGCCCTTGCGGACCTACTGTGCACCAATGGTAACCAGCCTTGCGTGCCTCACAAATCCCCTGACCAGGCATCAGCCCCACACGACCCAGCAAATAAAGTAGTTATGATTTACTCAGAGAGCTTATGGAGTGCTTAAATGTGTAGGCCTCAGAATCCAGAGGACACAGCACACCATCTTCTCTTTCACCCAAGTCTTTCTGAAAGTGATCGCCTGCTTGCGTACAGTCCAGATTCCAGGAGGAAGCCGGACCTGAGATTACAGTTTGCACCTGGATGGGCCGGGGCTGGAGACCCGGAGGGAGCAGGGACACTACCCGAGTGACTCAGAGCTCGGGGCGGGGCGACGACAGGGTGGAACCGGATGGAGGCGTGGCCAGGGCCCAGCTGAACGCGAGGCGCTGGGCGGGGCTGGGCCGCTGGGGAGCCTGGTCGAGGCGGGTGTAAACAGGGACCCGAACATCCAGAGACGGGGCCTGCACGGGGCTCAGCGGCGAGCCGAGCTGCAACAAGACGCGGCCAGGTGGGGCCGCCGGGCACCACCGCAAGAACTGAGTCTGCGCTGGCTTAGGGTTGTGACGCGCAGAACCACGGGCGGGGTGTGGGCGGTGACGTCGGGGAGGGGCGGGGCGTGCCGCGGAAACCCGGGGTGAGGAGTCAGCCGTCGGCCGCCAGGGCTGCAGTGAGCCCTCCGCGCCGCTGGGGACTCGAGCCCGCGGGCCAAAGAGAGACGCAAAGGGAGTGGGATACCGAGCCGTGCGGAGCGAGGAGGCGGAACATCTCAGAGCCTGGCGTCCACATGTCAGTACTGCCCCCCGGAGCCCCATGCACGGCCAGGCGGTCCTCCGAACGTCGCCTGCATGCCCTCCTGGGGTCGGCCATTCTCTCCCAGAGCATGCCAGCCATACCTACCCACACAGTCTAGCTTTCGAAGCTCCCTTTCCCTGTGGCTGTGACCCACAGAAGGGAGCAAGAAGCCGAGGCACCGGACAACAGTGACCCCCATCTCTGTGGACCTCTTGCCCCGCCCTGCCCCGCCCACAGGGGTGGGGTCGACACCGAAGGGGTGCGGGAAGCCTGGGCCTTCCTCCGGGCCACGGGGTGCGGTGACTGCAGAGGCGACTGACGCAGGTGAGGGGTTTAGAGCCCTCTAAGTGGGAGATGGCACGAGGGAAAGGAGGCGCCCGTCACCAACTTGTTAGTGTTGAATTGACCTCAAGCTTAGGGAGGTGGGGGAGGAAAACCAGGGGACACTTTTTGGAGCCGATGAGTAAGGGAATGGGGCCCAGTTGCCCACCTGTTGCAAGAAATCTCTCAAGGTAAGAGCCCCCCAGCAGAACCTGAAATAAAACGGGCAAGCAATGGGGTTTGGGCATAAGAGGTCAGGGGTCCCAACCTGAAAGGCGTTGGGTACCTCTGGATATGGGAAGGACTCTGGGGTCCTTCATTTAGGGTGATTGGGAAACATTCTGTGTTACTGCAAGCCATGTCCTGTGCTGATGCTACTAGGTCTCCATCTGTGGGTGCAGTTGGGTCCAAGCCCAAAGTGTCCTAAGCTGAGCAGAGTTGGAGAGGGGTCTATGACTGTACCCCAAGCAAGGCAGACAGTAGAGGAAGGGAAAACTTAACGTGGTGGGTGGGTACATGGGACCCCAGGATCAGCTAGGTAGTGAGTATTGCCGGTGTCGTCAAAAAGACTGGGATCAGAGGATAGTTGTCATGTATAGAAAAGGAAGGACCGGGACTGGAGGAATGGTACAGAGGTTAAAGTGCTCACCTAGTAAGTGCAAAGCCTTGAGTTTGATTCCCCATAAGCCAGGTGTGATGATACATGCCTGTAATCCCATCACTTGGGAGGTGGAAGTTGGAGGAAGGAGCCTGGGCTCCTTACCGAGCCTGGGCTACTTACCGAGTTCAAGACCAGCCTGGACTACAAAGTGAGACCTTGTCTCAAAAAAAAGAAAGAAAGAAAGAAAGAAAGAAAGAAAGAAAGAAAGAAAGAAAGAAAAGAAAAAGCAGTGAAATGGGCAGAGGAATTCTCGAGGACAGTATTTCATCTGAAGGGGACCTTGGGGCCTAAAGGCAGGAAGTAAAGGGTCTGGTTTGCACATACTGCCCGAGGCCTGGCTAAGATTTAGAGATAAGACTGCTAAAGCTGGTAATGGTGGTGTACACCTGTACTCCCAGCATTGGGGAGGCTGAGCCAGGAGGATTGCTCTGAGTTTGAGGCCAGCCTGAGCTGCATAATAAGTTCAGATCCAGCCTGGACTACAAAGTAAGACCCTGTCAGAGAGAGAGAGAGAGAGAGACATAAGACTGCTAGCAAGTGGGTTCAGTCAGCTGTCAGCTGTCCTGGCACAGTAAAGTCCTAGAGAAGACAAATTTATAGCCAGAGCAGATAGGGACCAGGACTCCTGGGTTCTGCTCTAGCCTTTAGCCACTTATCACCTTCAGCATCCCTCCATTGTGGGACACAACACCTGGATCCATCCATCCTTTTCTCCACCTGAGTTTTCTCTCTGTGTATAGGTGATGGATTTCTTTTCCAAGCCACCTGTAGCAGCAGGTTACTGTTAGATAAAATACAGACCACTGCTCCCAGTTCCAGGATGCATGGCTTCATCTACACTTATGTCCCTCCCTGACCCTGTATTCTGAGATGATGCCACTCCCAAGATGGCCTTAACCCCCCAGCCAGGCACTGAGCCATCTGTAACCTAATAGGCGATGACCTTGGCTTCCAGCCTGACTCAGCTGAGCCTGGATCCTATGTGTAGGCAAGAGGTGACTTTGAGCCCTGGCTCAACCAAGCTGTCCCCTACCGTAGATCCTGTACAACAGATGGAGTTGATCCTGAATACCACCCTGGCTAAGCCGACTCTGGATCCTGCATACCAGCCAGAGCTGACCCTGAGATTCAACTTGGCCAAGCTAACCCTGGATCTTATACACCAACCAGAGCTGATCGTGAGACCCAGCCTAGCTGAACTGACCCTGGATTCCACATGCCATCCAGAGATGACTTTTCATCCTGGTTCAGCTGAATTTACCTTGGATCCCAGGCACCCACCAGAGGAAACCCCAGCTCCCAGCCTAGCTGAATTGACCCTTGAGCCTGTGCACTGCCGACCTGAGCTCATGGATGCTTGTGCTGACCTCATCAATGACCAGTGGCCCCGCAGCCATGCCTCCCGGCTACATTCCCTGGGTCAGTCATCAGATACTTTTCCCCTCTGCCTGATGCTTCTGAGCCCCAACCCTGCATCTGAAGCAGCCCCCATTGTGGTGGGCCATGCCCGCCTGTCACGGGTGCTGGACCGACCCCAGAGCCTTTTAGTAGAGACGGTGGTTGTGGCCCGGGCCCTAAGAGGCCGTGGCTTTGGTCGCCGCCTCATGGAGGGACTGGAGGACTTTGCTCGGGCCCGAGGCTTCCGCCGGCTACACCTTACTACTCATGACCAGTTGCGCTTCTATGCCCACCTGGGCTACCAGCTAGGTGAACCTGTGCAGGGCTTGGTCTTCACTAGCCGACGATTGCCCACCACACTGCTCTGTGCTTTTTCTAGGGCTTCCTCCCCTCGGTCACCCTGCAAGGTCTCTAGCCTGACTACCCAAGCTGCCCCAAGTAGCCCCAAGGGACCCCCATTGCCACCACTACCACCACCTCCCTTGCCCCAGCCCACCTTACCCTCACCTCTGGCAGGGCCGCTTCCTCAAAGTTTGCTAGAATCACAATACCAAGACCTGAGGGGATGCTCCATATTCTGGATGGAAAAAGACATCTGAGGGCTATCCAGGACAAGGCATTTTTCTAGTCATTCTACTGCCCAGGATATTACCAGCCTCCAGTCTCTGGAGGCAGCTTAAGCTGAACATGTTCCCTGAGTACCCATGGGGCTGGAAGGTCTTCTATAGCTCTGCCTCAGTGACTGAATAAAGCCTTCTCTTGGGCATGGCTGTGACAATTTGTTGATCTCTGTCATTTCTCAAGTCTCTAGCCTACAAAGGCCCCTGGATCCATCTTACTCTGGGCCCTGATGGGGTGACACCTGTCCTCTGCCCCTCCTACCCAGCCAGATCCAGAGAACAGTGTTCCTGTCCCCATTCAATGAGCACCTACGGTGTGTCAGGCCCTGGACTAGGTATAAGTAGTGGGGAATTAAAGATAGGGTCTCTAAGGGAGAGACCAAAACATAACAGCACCAGGGTCTATGCTGAGAAAAGGAGGTACAGAGGCCTCAGAAGTCCACATGCCCTCATTCCCTGTGGAATCCAGAAACCTTTATGGGAGGGGATGTCACAGCAGATACCTAAGTACTTTGTAGGAATATTTTTTTCTCTTTCCTTTTTTTTTTTCGAGATAGGATCCAGATTTATAATCCAGGTTTAATTTACCATGTAGCCCAAGCTGGTGTTGAAATCACAGCAATCTGCCTCAGCCTCCTGAGTGCTGGGATTACAGGTTTGCAGTACCATTACTGTGCCTGGCTTTTTTTGCGGGGGAGGGGGGATTGAGCCCAGGCCTTCATACTGAGGTACATTCCCCAGCCCATTTTTTGTTTTTGACTTTAAGATAAGGTCTCCCTGAGTTGCCAGGGTGGGCTTGAGCTTGCAATCCTGCCTCAGCCTCTGAGAGTGCTGGGATTACAGGCCTGCCTTGTAGGAATTAATTCACACAAACAAGGAGGTGAACTGAGCTTTGTTTTTTTCTTTGTTTATTTTGTTTTTTGTTTTGTTTTAGGGGTTCTTTTTTGGGAACAGGCTTTGCTCTGTAGCTCAGGCTGGTCTTGAATTCACTGTAGAGCCCAGGCTTGCCTTGGGCTCACAGCAATCCTCCTCCTCCTGGGGAATCGAACTCAGGTACTTAGCGCTTGCTAGGCAAGCACTTTAACCACTGAACCATTCCTCTAGCCCCTGAACTGGGTGTTCTTAAGGCACAGAACAAAATGGGCAGAAGAAAGGGGACTTGTGACAGCTGTGGGTGGGGAAGGTCTTAGAGGACTCAATGATACCTTGACAATTCTGGAGGGAATTGTCAACCCAGTTTAGGGTTTGGCTGCTGTAGGAGACTTGTGGAACTCCTTGGGAACCATGACTTCCCCAGCCCCCGATTCCTGAGGGGAAAAGCTAGAGGGAGCTTCATCTGCTGTGTACAGTGTATGGTGATGGCATGGACTTCCTGAAGGGTTCACATTCTCTCCTGCAGGTTTCCATCTCAGTGGCATGACCATGCAGCTAGGTCTTGCCCTGGTACTAGGGGTGGCCCTGTGCCTTGGCTGTAGCCAGTCCTTGCTGCAGGCTCCTGAATGCCCCTTCTCTGTGCCATGGAATGTCTCAGCACGCTGAGATCCCCTTTGATGTGTACTTATCACTCATTGTCCTAGGCATCATGGCAAACTGTAGTCAGCATTTCATTGGGCAGAACATTACCATCGTTTACAAGAATGAATTTGGGGGCTAGAGAAATAGTTCAGGGGTTAAAGGGCTTGCCTAGTAATCTCAAGGCCCTCAGTTTGATTCCCCAGCACCACCCATGGTGGGCATGGTGGCGCACACCTATCATCCCAGCATTCCTGAGGCCGAGGCAGGAGGATTGCTATGAGTTCAAGGCCAGCCTGGGCTAAACAATGAGTTCAGGACCAGTCTGGACTACAGAGCGAGACCACCCTGCCTCCCCACCCCCACCCCCAGCCAAAAAAAAAAAGATTTGGCCTCTACCCCTACAATAAACCAAGAGCCCCAGTTCACAATGGGGGCATCCCCTAGGCTGTGCCCCTCAGTCATCACTTGGTATGTGCCATCCCCCAGATCCACCACAGTTTAGGATCCAGCTTTGCTGATCCCCAGGCAGTCCTGGACTAGGAAGAGTGGTATCTACTCTGGGCTGGAAACTGGGGCCTCTGCAAAGCCTACAAGGCAGATTCCTGGGTTGGAATGACCTTAGGTGTTCCTGACCTAGACACACAGGAGCAGCTCCACAAAGCCCATACTGGCTTAGAGCAGGGAGCTTATGCACTCATGGGAGACACTCTGTGTCTAGGCCCAGCACTGAGCCACCCTAGGCTCTGGGGCTTCTATTGCTACCCAGCAATGGCCGGCACCATGTAGCTTCCAGCTGCAGAAGCCACTGCCATGCAGCCACTCTTGCCCACAATACTCATCTATATTGGCTCTGGGCCATCTCCATTGTTCTCGTCCCTAGCATCTACCTCCCACCCAGACTGCCAGCTGCTTCCCACAAGGCCTTGTGCAACACCACCTGGAGGAGGGTTTCCGGTGTAGCCCTCACTGGGCACCCACATCTTCTGCTTGTCCTGGTCTATACTTGGCTCACATACTGGTGCTCTAGGAAGTTCCTGTCTCGGGTTAAGTAGAAGCTGGGGTCTAGGGATCTGAGTAGAGAGGCCTATTCCTGTCCTAGGAAAGTATTGTGGTTTAGATCTGGATTGTCCCCCAAAAGTCTCCTGTATTTGGATGTTATCGATTATCTGTGGAACTATATGCCATTAGGAGATGGGATCCTGGTCAGGTGTGGATTATGGGGGTGTGATAAACTGCAGGTGTGTGGTAGAAGATTGGCAAGTGGTAGATTTTAGATTACAGGTTTTTGGTAGATGAGGTGCTTAAATCTGGAAAGGGCAAAACACTGAGACTGGACCCAGAACAGCCACTGGGAAAAGACCTGAAAGGCTACATGCTACTTCCTTCCTTCTGGGACTTGGCTTCCTGTTTGTGGTTCCATGAGGAGCTGCCTCTGCTGTGTGCTTCCACCATTGCCCATGAATAGACTGAAACCTTCTGAACCTGAGCTAAATAAACCTTTTCTCCCTTAAATTGTGAATTTTGGGTATTTAGTCAAGCAACAAAAAAGTAACTAAGACAGAAAGTCTAAGGAGACCTTGGGTAGGGGAGTTTGAGAGGGTGGTCTCTATCTAAGGATGCTGAGAAGAATGCCCTGTCCTGGAGCGTCTGAGGAGGGAGGCATGGCTCTGTACTGGGAGATCTCAAGGACTAATGCAGAGCCCACTTTTTGGAGCCCTGATCTGAGGGGAGTCATTCTGATTGAAGAGCTTGAGAAGCTACTCAGCGGCTTGGTGCAATGTGGCCTAACTGGAGACAGAATCAAGATTGTGGTAGTGAACTGGAGAATTCTGTGACAGAGGAAGTAGGCCCAGATGTGGATCTGGCCAGCCCAGCCTTGACTTAGCTGCTCTTCAGGATGACCTGTTGCAAGCCTTTGGTGTGAACACAGCACTGGGAGCAACTGGCATGATGCCCTGGAGGAACCTGAGCTTTTCCAGCCCTGAAATGCTCATTTCTGCCATCAGCTGCCATGCATCACATTCTGGAGCTATAGGATGGGGGAGAGGCCATGTCAAGGCTGTGAGTCCAAGAGCATCTCCAAGACTACCAGGTAGACAATATAAGCCCCTACATTACCAGGGCAACCATGGCCTGCAGTCACCAGCAGTGCCATGTTCGTGAACACCATACCCACCAAGACCCTGGATGAAGGGAAGCCTTTCTGTACTTGCAGCCAGACAGCAGTCTAAAAGATTGGGAGTCCTTTGGTTGCTGCTGCTGTTACCAGTGCTGGAGCACGCCTCCCTCCCTGCCAGGCCTGGAGGTAGAACGAGGGAAGCAACATAAAGCTGTGCCCCTTGCCTCTTCTTTCCCCTGCTGCCTCTTTTTTTTTTTTTTTTTTTGCCCCTGCTGCCTCTTTCCCAGCCCTGTAGGCACTGCCACTATCTCTATTCAGTTAACAGTCAACCTTCCCAAGTACTCACCCTATTTCTATTTCCACTTCTGTTGCAATCCCTGAGGAGTAGAATGGACCAGGAGGAAAAGTGCTAATAAGACCAAAAGCTGAAGAGTAGCACAGCAGTTACAGCACTTACCTAACAAACATAAGGACCTGAATTTGTTTCCCCCGGCACCACATAAATCAAGCATGGTGATGCACACCTGGAATCCCAGCACTTCAGAGCTGAGGCAGTAGTATTGCTGAGTTCAAGGCTGGCTTGTACTACACAGTCATACCCCATCTCGACAAAACAAAAAACATAACAAAACAAAACCAAAGGCTAGGCCAGGCTAGTGACCTAGACGCCTAGTACTCTGGGAGGCTGAGGCAGGAGGTTCATAAATTCAAACACAGCCTGGGCAATTTAGTGATTTGGTGAGACCCTGCCACAAAAAAAAAAAAAGTCCTTGGAGATCATCTGACAACACCTCCAAAAAGCAAGCAGCAGGTGGGAGATCAGGGTTCCAGCTGGTTAGGACTGCCTATCCAGTGCTTTGTTGCTGCATCTCACAGAGAAGCTATCACACACCCACTCAGGTCAGACAAAACCCTAAAAGAGCTGAGTCAGAGATATAATGTATTTTTAATTTTTTTCAACGTTAAAGTTTTTTAGGAGAATAAAAGCTTCCAAGGGACCCAGAGCTAGAAGTCCCAAATTTGAGGCTTTTCTCCCCACCCTCATGTTTATTTTTGTGTAGTATATGCAGTGCGCAACGGTTACACTGAGCTTCCTCCCCTCCCCTTTCACCTGCTCTTCTCCTCCATTTACAACACCTCACCGCTTTGACTCATGTATTTATACTCCGGGTTTCTCAAATGAGAGTAACCATGCGATATTTAAAAGATCTATCTTTTTTTAAGGATCTATAATTTAAGTTGTTATATGTATTCTGCTTTCATCGTAGCCACTTTTGTTTTTTGAGACGGGGTCTCACTCTGTAGCCCAGGCTGTTCCCGAACCCACTATGGAGCCCAGGATGGCCATGGACTTAAAGCAATCCTGTCGCAGCCTCCCGAGTGCTGGGATTACAGGCGTGCGCCACCAAACCCTGCTTATGTGGTGCTGGGGAATGAATTCAGGTACTTAGCGCTTACCTAAACGCTTACTAGGCAAGCGCTTTAACCGCTGAGCCAGTCCTCCAGCTCCCATAGTCACTTCTTTCCCTGCCTGAGATCTGGCTGTCCCCCCAGGTCTACCATGTGCCAAACTCCTTCCATGGCCCATGAACCCAAGTCGCCCTCCCTAGTCCTCCGAGTGGGTGCCCTGCCACAAGGACACAGAGATTCTGGTTTTGAGAGATAGTGCTTCATCCCGGGGGAGTGAAACTTGAGAGTTAATATGCACGTGTGTGCCGCGCGGGGCAGGGCGGGAGCACCCGGGGCATTGTGGGTGCATAGTTCAGCCAGAGCAGCGTCGGCCTGTCCGACTCCAGGGTGGACTACACTTCCCGTTGTGCTCTGCGCCCAGCAAGCAGGCCCCAATCTGTGTGCGTATCCCCCTGGGAATGATAGTTTTAGTCATGTATATAAAGGCCTGAACTGGGTGCCTGGAACTCGCTTTCCCAGCAACCCGTGTGGCAGGGCGGGGCGCCTTGGGAAGATGGTGGCGCGCGCGGCGTGTGGCTCCCGTCGTCTGGCCAAGTCTCTGCACAGCGCACTGGCCAGTGCTTCGCTGGTCTGGAGCCCCCGCCCTCCGGGTCCCTGACCCTTCGCCCCCGACCCCCGCGCCCCCACACCCGGTTCCCGGCATGCCCCGCGCTCGTAAGGGCAACGCGACCCGCAAGGTCGGCCATCGCCGTGGAGGAGGTGAGTGAGGGGTGCAGGGGAGCTGTTTAGCGACATCGGGGGCCCTGTGTGGGTCCTTGTCGCTGTCCCCAAGCGTCCTGGGATGGGGAGACTCTCCTCGACCGGCCCAGTGCAGTTCCTGAACTGCGCCGAGGCCTATCCTTGCCTCAGCAGGCATCGGCCACGTGTGCTGCCAGCTTGAGCTAGTTGCCTGCCGCCTGCCCGTAGCCCGCACGCGCAGCAGTGACTCAGCCAGCGCTTCTGGACCTCGGTTTCCTCTTTGCCCTCCACCCTTTTCGTCTGTTAGGGTGGACAGAATAGGGTGCCAGTCCTCTTGCCAGACCTAATCGTTTGGTGGCCTGGACGAGGAAGTTGGCAGCACTAGTTTACCAGGGGAGAAGGGAGGGAGGGTCGTGCACTTGGGAAGCTACAGAATTAGGGCCTTGCCATTTCTGGCCTCGGTGACTGAAGCAGTCCTGGGACTCTGTTATCAGCTTCAACCAGGAGCCTGCCTTGTTGCAGCAAGCACGTGTTTACTCTCCAAGACAGGGTGCTTGCCAGAGGCTGCTTTGACCTGACTGCTGCTCTAACGGGCTTGGTAGTGAGAGGCATTTAATAGGATAAGAACAACACCCCAGAAACTGGTGCCAGCTCCAGATCCAAGAATCTGGGAGGCACCATTGGAGAACCTTCTAGGGTGAGTCCTGAGAAGTTGGGGAAGTGAGCCCCAGAAAGAGAACACGAGCAAAGGCCTGCCACTCACTGGGACCACAGCACAGTGGAGCAAATGAGGGAAAGCTGAGCTGCTTTGGCACATAAAGAGAGTAGTAAAAGAAGAGGTGAGCAGAAGCCATTGTGTAGGCTGGACTTCTTCCTGCGAACAAGAAGTGAAGACATTCTTCAGGTGTAGGGCAGTACCTTGGAGTATAGTTCAGTTCGTAGGTGGAACTCCTGCAACCTTTCTCCCATTCAAGTACTAACCAGGACTGACCCTGCTTATTTTCCAAGATCAGATGAGGTCCGTGCATTCAGGGTGGTGTGGCCATAGACACCTTATTTTTACTTTTATTTATTTTTGAGCCATGGTCTCGCTCTGCGGCCTAGGCTGGTCCTGAACTCACTGTGGAGCCCAGGCTAGCCTTGGACTCACCACAGGCCTGCCTCAGCCTCCTGAGTGCTGGGATTACAGGCGTGTGCCACCATACTTGGCTTATGTGGTGCTGGGGAATCAAACTCGGGAACTTAACACTTGACGTGGTGCTTGCTAGGCAAGTGCTTTAACAGCTGAGCCGTTCCTCCCATCCCTGTTTATTGATTGATTGATTGGGACAGGTTCTTCCTCTGTAGTCCAGGCTGGTCCTGAACTTACTGTGTAGCCTGGGCTGGCCTTGAACTCAGGGCAATCCTCCTGCCTCAGCCTCCCAAGTGCTGAGTGTGGCCACCACACCTGGCTTATGTGGTGCTGGGGAATCTGAACTTGGATCTTTGAGCTTGCTAGGCAAGTGCCTTAACTGCTAAGCTATTTCTCCAGCCCCCACCTTTCCTTTCTGCTTTGGCTAGTTCCCAGTCTTCTCTTTAAAGCAGTCTTTAGCCTTAGGCACTGCCCGCAAGCCTTCCTGTTTATCCCATTATGTCCAGGCTGGGCTTAATATCTCTACTGTCCAGTAGAGAAAGCTCTTGTGTGTATGTTGGCAGTACTGGAGTTTGGAGCCCAGAGCCTTCACACTGAGCTACATTCAGCTCTTTTTGATTTTGAGACAGGGTTTTATTAAGTTGTCCAGACTAGACTCAAACTTGCAGTCCTTTTACCCCTGCTTCCCAGAGTTCCGGGATCACAATCCTGAACCACTGGGCCTCGCTTTTCCTGGCTCAAGTCCCCTACATTAGGTGCTTTATTGCACACTTCTGCTTTGGTTTTCTCAGCTCTGAGAAAACAGCATTCTGTCTTGTAGGGTCATGAGGCTGAGTGTAGTTCCCCAGCTATCTGAAGCAGGCCAGGTACGCTATTTTGTACACTCCAGTGTTGTGGTCCACTTGTCCTAGAAGGGAGGAATGAACAAAAAGACGCAGACAAAAGACACACACATACAGGGGAAGACTGCAGTCACAAGAGACTATGCTCTTTATTTTTATAGGTCCCTAATCCAACCCCCTCTCTTACTCACTGACCTTTACCCTAATTTTGTCTTGCATCTCTTATTAGACCACCTAGCTTTGTTATCTAGTCAAGGAGCCTCAAAGTCTGCCATAGTCTGCTTGCATTTGTTTGCCACAAGCCAAGAGAGGCCCTCATTTGCAAGAGACCTCTAGCCCCTCCCGTGTGCAGGCAGTGGCTCACCTTGGATGGCAAAACAAGGATTGTCTGAGACCCCAAGCCCTTCCTATTTGTGGGCAAGAGCCCATCATCTCAGACTGTAAAACAAAAGACTACCTGAGATTCCAAGTCCTTCCTGTTTGTAGGCAAGGTCTCTTCATCCCAGGGGGCCAGACAAAGATATCTGTCTCCATTGAGAGAACAGAGTCAAACTCCAGACTAGTTTAATTATTTAAGCTTTGGTGGTCTGTGTCTTTAATTCTTGGTTCCCTTCACTTCAGGTGCCCGGAGCAGTGCCCAAGCTGACTCAGGTTCCAGTGAGGATGAGGCAACCAGCGAGGCCCGCAGTACCACCAGTGAATGTCCCAGCCTTCTCAGCACCACAGCAGAAGATAGCCTGGGTGAGCCTGTGGCAGTTTGGTAGGGGTTCAGTGGGGCTGCATTAGGCAGGGCAGGAAGCAGTGCTGACCTGCGGGCCTTGCAGGGGGAGATGCTGTGGATGAACAGGGCCAACAGGAAGACTTCGAAGAAAAGCTGAAGGAATATGTGGACTGCCTCACAGACAAGAGGTAACTCAAGGCCTGTACCCAGGATTCTCCTTGCCCTCTGCCAGTATGACCAAGGGAGGGCTGGCCCTGATGACCCTACCCCCCGGCCCCCCCCATTCCTTCTCTGTTCTTCAGTGCCAAGATCCGGCAAGGAGCTTTGGAGAGCTTGCGTGTAGTCCTGGCCTCTCATCTACTCCCCGACTTCTTGTTGGAACGCCACCTCACACTGGCTGATGCCCTGGAAAAGTGCCTCAAGAAAGGTTAGGCACAGGGTGCGTGGGTAGCCTTACCTGGGTAGGTGCTGTTACTTTATGGGCTGACCAGAAAGCATTCTCTAGGGAAGAGCGAGGAACAGGCGCTGGCTGCTGCAGTGCTAGGCCTGCTTTGTGTGCAGCTGGGCCCTGGACCCAAGGGTGAGGAACTGTTCCATAGCCTGCAGCCTCAGCTAGTCTCTGTACTCAGTGACAGCACAGCTAGCTCCACTGCCCGGCTCCAAGTAAGTATTTGCATGCTCTGTGGAACCTTTTTCCACCTTATCCCTAAGCAAAGTGATGGGTTCTACCTGTCTTTAGGCTCCCAACTCAGAGGGGTGAGTCCCATGTTTGGGAACCCAGGCTTACACTGGACCATGTCCTGGCTTTGTCCTCCCAACAGTGCGCTTCTGCTCTTGGCTTGGGCTGCTATGTGGCTGCTGCTGATGTCCAGGTAAGTGGCCTTTGGACACAGGTGGCAGAGCACCCAGGCCTATGGCTTTGTTCCTGAGCCTCTCCTCTGTCCCCCTGTGCTCTTAGGACTTGTTCTCTTGCCTTGCCTGCTTAGAAGGTGTTTTCAGCTGGTCCTGTGGCACAGGTGGTTCTCCAGCTCCTGTGGTCCCTACCAACCTGCATGGTCTGCTCTGTGCTGCCCTGCAGGCCTGGGCATTGTTGCTCACCATTTGCCCCAGCACCCACATCAGCCACATCCTTGACAGGTAGGGGTGGTTGCCACTGGGAGGGGCAGGGCATCACGAAGGGGCCCCCAACTCACATGTGTAGCTTAGTCTGCCCCTTCCCTAGGCAGCTGCCCCGGCTGCCCCAGCTCTTGTCCAGTGAAAGTGTGAACCTGCGGATCGCTGCTGGTGAAACCATCGCACTGCTCTTTGAGCTCGCCCGGGACCTGGAGGTGCAAGGGACAGTTGGGGGTGACTTTAGTGCCACAGCTTGCCCTAAGATGGAGGCAGAGCATGCCACAGATTACAGAGTAGACTTAGGTCATTGTGTAGTGGGGTGGCCTCAGCACTGACTCACATGCTAGCCATTGTGACGGGGACCTGTAGCAGATGTGTCCTGTGCAGGTGTAGGCCAAGGAAAAGTGAGATGGGAGGAGGAGGGTTGTCAGGACGAGAAGGCTTTGAGCAGCCCACTGTGGAGAGACAGCAGAGCTCAAGCCTCAGCCCCAAACTTGCATTGTCCCCACACAGGAGGACTTTGTTTACGATGATCTGGAGGCCCTGTGTGGGGTCCTGCGCACTCTGGCCACTGACAGCAACAAGTACCGCGCAAAGGCGGACCGCCGGCGCCAGCGCTCTATATTCCGTGCCGTGTTGCACTTTGTTGAGGTGTGTGCACGCGTGTGTGTTCTGCTAAGAGGGCGTCCCCAGACATACCGGCCAAGCCCAGTCCTCTAGCCCCTCTACCCCACAGGGTGGTGAATGTGAGGAAGAGACCATCCGCTTTGGACTTGAGGTGCTATACATGGACAGCTGGGCTCGGCACCGAATCTACGCTGCCTTCAAGGATGTGCTTGGTTCAGGCATGCATCACCATCTCCAGGTGGGGGATAGACGGGGAGGGCTGCCCAGCTTGGCTGTTTTGGAGTGGCCTGGGCTTACTGCCTCCTTTGTTCCCAGAACAATGAGCTTCTCCGTGACATCTTTGGTTTGGGCCCTGTGCTAGTGCTGGATGCTGCTGCCCTGAAGGCTTGTAAAGTTTCCCGCTTTGAGAAGGTTTGCAGCCTTTATTTTTCTTCCATTCCTGTTTCCTGGAAGGCTGAAGCCCTGCCAGTGTGCAGAAGGGGCTCTAGGCATTTCCTTTTGCAGCTCACCAGGTCTTACTTTTTCCTGCCTCAGCACTTGTACAATGCTGCCACCTTCAAGGCCCGGACCAAGGCTCGAAGCCGCATGCGGGACAAGCGGGCAGATGTCCTGTGACGTGGACCAGCTGAAGACAAGAGTGTCCATTACCCTTGCTCATATTTTTAACAGAAAACAGTACAAGAACTGGTCTCTGCCAGTGATTGTCACTTTATTTTTTTTAATAACAAAACCAAAAACAAGGTGGGTAAGTGAGGGTAAGGACATTTGGAATCCTGGCCTTTTGCCTCTGCACTCAGCCCTGTGGCCTATTCCTGCTTTGTCTGAGGCAGAGCCAAATATGTGCCTGTCCCAGGGCTGTGCAACAGGTAGTAGGGGCCTGTCTTGCCCTTTTTTAGGCTTTGGTCCCCTGGGTAACCCACTTCCTTTGGGGGATTGATACCTGGACAGATGCCACCATAGTGGGGAGGCAGAGCTTCCTGGAATGGATTTGTATGTTGATTAAAATTTTAAAGATGGTAAGAGATAAACAATACTCAGCCTCTGTAGTCCTGATTCCTGAGGATTTCTGTCTATCCCCCGTCCCATCCCGTGCCCCAGGATTAGGCCTAGTAAGATCTCTCCCTTTCACCTTGGCCCTTCAAGGCAGTTTCTTCCCCACATGGCTCCCTCTCCCAACTCAGCGTCCACCTGTCTGAAAGCTGAGGCTATCTCCCCTGTAGGAGGCTGGCAGAATAAGTAACTGCTTATTTAGGGGTTGCCAGAGGATGCTGACAGGTCATAGGAGGAGTAAGGAGGCTGGTGCCCCATCCTTTGACCTTGAGCCATCCCAAGCACAGCCTTAGCACAAGAATGGTACTTAGTCCTGGCCTGAAAGGTCAGAAAAAGCAGGCAACTGTGGCATCACATCAGGCTCTCGTACAAAATTCTTACTGAGAAAGTTCTATAGACCAGCGGTGGGAGAGGAGACATCTACCAACAGCTGCTTTATTCCCCCCAAGTGACCCCAGGCCCCAGTCCCAAGTTGCATGTCAGCTGGGTGCTTGGACTTCACTAGAGTTGAGCCTCCGCAGCTGGCTGAGGCTGGCCAGGCGGAGTTTGAGCAGCATCTCCTCCTGTGTGCGCAGGGTGTGTGCCAGGACCCGCAGGGATTCGCTCTGTAGCACTGTGAATGGGCAAGGCATTTGTGGAACCTGGACGGGCCTCATGCTCAGGCTTTCCCACAACCAGCCGCCATCAGGGTTGTCCACTGACTCCCACCCTCATTACTGCAGCATTTGCAGTTGTTCCTTCCCAAGGACCCCCACTCCCTGCTGCCTTGCGCCCCCCCACCCACCCACCCATCCTGTCTGTCCCTACCGCTCAGGTAGACAGCCAGAATGGCAAGTGCCAGGCAGGTAAGCACCAAGAGTGCCAGCAGCAGCAGGAACCCCCCACGGCCACACACAGGACTGCAGCCGGCCTGGGTACACAGTGATGGTGGCAAAATGCCCAGCAGCTCATCCCATGGCTGGGCCTCTTCCGCTAGATAGGGGTGCAGCAAACCTGTTTGGGGGAGATCAGGAGGGCAGTAGGTGTACCTGCTTCCTCCTCTCCTCCGGAATGTCCATCCTTTGCCCCGGCCCCTCACCTTCACTGTGTAAGTCACTGATGGACTCCACTCGGTGCAGGCACACTTCTGGCACATGGTTAGGGGCACATGGCCCCCTGCTTCGCTGGCCCTGCGGTGGTGCCGCGGCATCTGCGGTGGTGGTAGGACTGATTTAGCAGGCAGGTTACCCCTTCATCTTTCCCGTTAGCCTCAGGCACCAGGCAATTGAGAATAGGGACAGCAGGGCTTTTGGTTCCAAATCCCCTACAGTCCTTTGAGCCTGCCTGGACATTTAGGTTATTTCCACTTACCATCAGAAATGAAAAGCCCCCAGGACATCTATCATTGAGTATGAATGATTTCCCCAGTTTCTCAATAGTAAAGTCAATTTCCAGAAGTAAAATTGCTAGATTTAAAAGCAGGGTTCATTTTAGGAGGGGTGAGGGATGGTACTGGGAATTGAGCACAGATCCCTTCTGAGCTACATCCCAGCCCATTTTTGATTTGTGGTTTCAAGACACCTGTAATGCTAAATTGCCCAATTTTGGCTGGAATTTGGGATCCTCCTGCCTCTGCCTCCCAGAGTGCTGGCATTAGAGACCTGTGCCACTAGGCTTTTATTTTCTTTTTGTTGTACTGAGATTTGAACCCTTGGCCTTCACAGTGAGCAACGGCATTCTTAGGCCTTTTTTCTTTCTTTTTTTTTTGAGACCGGTTTTCACTATGTGGCTCAGTTGCCCAGTCTGGGTGGCAATTTATCCTTTCTTAACCTCCCAGAGTCCTGGAATTATAGGCATGGGCTATGCCCTACTAAAAATATAAAATTAAAAAAATTATCTTTGAATTAGAGATTGAACCCAGTTCCTTCACACTAAGGTGTATGACCATCCACAGATTTTTAAGTGTTTATTTAAATATTTATTTATTTAGACAGAGTCTCACTCTATTCCAGGCCACTGACCCCTTATATTTTGAGATGAGATCACTAAATTGTCCAGGATAGGCTAGAATTTGCCATCCTTCTGTTTCAGCTTTCCAAAATGCTGGGATTTTAGGCATGTGTCACCATACCTAGCAGGGATTTCTTTTTTAAGCTATCACCAAGGGCTTGGGGAGAAACTCAGTGATTAGAGCACTTGCCCAGGAGGCCCTGGGTTCCATTCCCCAGCACCCCATAATAGCTGGGCATGATGGCACATACCTATAATACTAGCACTTTAGGAAGGTTGAGGCAGAAGGATTGCCAGTGAGTTCTAGATGAGTGTAGACTACATGATTAGTTCAGGACTAGCCTGGACAATATAGTGAGACCCTGTCTCTAAATAAACTATCATCAAATTGATCTGAAGATGGTATGTCCGTGCTGGGTCCTATGGTGTAGGCTTGCAATCCCAGCATTTTGGGAAGCTTAGGCAGGATTATAAATTTGAGCCCAGGCTGGGCGATTTAGTGACTTGGCAAGAATCCATCATTAAAATCAAAACCAGGGCTGGAGGAATAGCTCAGCATTTAAAGCACTTGCCTAGCAAGCTCAAGGCCCTGAGTTGATTCCCCAGCACCACAGAAGCTGGGTGTGGTGATGCACACCTGTAATCCCAGTCCTCAAGAGACTGAGGCAGGAGGACTGCCTTGTATTCAGGGCCAGTGTGGGCTACTAGTGAGTTCAGGACCAGCCTGGATTACATAGCAGGACTCTGTCCCTAAAAAAAGAGAAGAAAAAGGAAGAATGGGCTGGACATGTAGCTCAGTATTAAGGTCCTTGGCTTGAACCTATTAAAAAAAAAAAAAAGGTCTCTTACAGACTACAGCATTGTCACCATTAGGTATCCTTGTTTTATCTTATTTATTTTGGGGACAGGATCTTGCTCTGTAGTACAAACCGGTCCTGAACTCACTGTAGCCCAGGCCACAAGCAATCCTGCCTCAGCTTCCTGAGTACTGGGATTATAGGTATGCGCCACCATACCCCATTTATGTGGAGCTGGGAATTGAACCTAGGGCCTTGTGTTTGCTAGGCAATCACTTTAACCACTGAGCCTCACCAGCTCATTCTTAAATTTTTATTCCAAGGCAAGCATTCACCAAGTTGCGTAGATTGGGCTTGAATTTGTGATCCTCTTGTCTTACCCTCTTAAATTGCTGGGATTGCAGGGTTATGTGGCCAGGCCTAACAATTTTGGAGGGTTGAGGGTTAATACATGGTTTCACAAAGTTGGTCAGGTTGGCCTTGAATTTGCATTCTCTTGCCTCAGTTTCAGAAGTAGCTGGGATGACAGGCATGTGCCACTATCCTATCAAGATAGCTTTTTTGACTTGATTGGGTTTTTTTGCCTGTCGAACCTGACTAGTATGATTATAGTTTAGTTACCCACTCATAGTTTCTACCACTTAGTCACTGAATCTGTGTACTTCTTTATGGTTTTAATTATTAATTTCAAACTTTTTAAAGTTGCTTTTGTTTTTCTGTTTTTTAAGATGGGGAGTCTAAGTTCCCCAGTCTGTCTCTGAGCTACTGAGCTCAAGTGATTCCTCGCCTCAGGCTTCCCGAGTGCCATCAAAATATTTACCATTTCTAAATATTTAATTATATTTTGCAGATGGAATACTACTCTACCATAAAGTTGAGTCATTGGTAGCAAAATAAGTGCACCTTGAGACCATTATGCTTAGCGAAGTGAGTCAGACACAGAAACTTAAATACTGCATAGTTTCCCTACTATGAGAAACCCAAAGTATATGTAAAAGAGCCAAATAAGAGTGATGGCAGGAAATCAGATAGATTTGTGGAGAGGAAGAAGAAATGTGGAAGGAGGTGGGAGGGCAGGAATGGTGGAAGGGAAGTGACAGTGACAATATGTGAAGATGCAGTATGTATGTGTACCAATTCCTCAAGTTGAATTACTATTGTGTATGGTAAACATAATAATAAAAAGACTAATTTTAGGGGGAAAATAATACTTTACTGGGTATGGTTGTGCATGCCTGTAGTCATGACACTCTGGAAGGCTGAGGCAGGAGCATTACAAGTTCAAGCCCAACCTGGGCAGTTTAGTAAGTTGATGAGACACTTTTTTTTTTTTTTTTGAGACGGTCTCGCTCTATAGCCTAGGCTCATCCTGAACTCACTACGGAGCCCAGGCTGGCCTTGGACTCATAGCAGTTCTGCCTCCAAGTGCTGGAATTACAGGCGTGTACCACCACACCCAGTTTATATGGTGCTAGGGAATTGAACCCAGGGACTTGTTCTTGCTAGGCAAGCGTTTTAACCACTGTGCCGTTCCTCTGACTTAATGTCTTTTTAAATCTTGGTCCATAAGAGCTCCAGAGCTTCTTTTTTCTTTTCTTTTCTTTTTTTTCTTTTTTTCTTTTTTTTGGGGGGGACAGGGTTGTACTCCAGATTGGTCCTTAGCTTGTTGTGTAGCTCAGGTTGGCCTCAACCTCAACAATCCTCCTGCCTCAGCCTCCTGAGTTCTGGGATTACAGGCATGTGCTGCTACTCCCAGGTTATATGGTACTGGAAAATAGAACCCAGGGCCTTGTGCTTGCTAGGCAAACTAACTAACTGCTGTGCTGTTTCTCCAGCCCAAGGGAGATACTTTCTGGTAGAGGCAAAAGTAACTGAGCTCTCTAGTCTAGCACTCTTAGGATGATAATAAGGAATTGCTGCCAGTGTTTATGTCTGGATGGGAGATTGAGAGTTATATAAACTCTCTCTGAGGCCAGCCTGGGCTACATAGTGAGTTCAGGGCCAGGTGGACTACAGAGTGAGACCCTGTCTCCAAAATAAAATAGGGCTGGGGGGCATAGTGCAGTGGTTAAAATGCTTGCCTAACAAGCCCAAGGTCCTGGTTTTATTTCCCAGCACCACATAAACTGGGCAAGGTAGCACATGCCTGTAATCAATCCCAGCACTTGAGAGGCTAAGGCAAGAAGATTGCTCTGAGTTCAAGGACAGCTAGAGCTTTTGACACCCTGTCTCAAAAAATAATAAAGAAATTTCTTCTTTTCCTCTGAACTTCCTTGGGCTTTTTTTCTTCCTTTTTTTTTTTTTTTTTTTGAGACAGGGTCTTGCTCTATAGTCCAGGCTGCTCCTGAACTACTCGCCAAGGAGCCCAGGCTGGCCTTGGACTCCCAGTCTCCTGTCTCAGCCTCCTGAGTGATGGGATTACAGCCTGGTTTATGTGATGCTGGGAAATCGAACTTGGGTACTTTGTGCTTAACTTAGTGCTTGCTAGGCAAGTGCTTTAACCACTGAGCCATTACTCCAACTCTTTTTTGTTTTTTGAAACAAGGTCTCACCCGGTAGTCTAGACTGGTCCTGTCCTTAAACTCACCATGTAGCCCAGGCTGGCCTCCAACTTTCAGCAATCCTCCTGCTTCAGCTTCCTGAGTGTTGGGATTATGGGCATGTGCCACCATGCTCAGTTTATGTTGTACTAGGGAATTGAATTCAGGGTCTTTGCTAGGCAAGCATTCTAACCAGTGAGCTATGCCCCAAGGCCCCCTTATGCTTCCCCTACATTTTTTCTTCAGTAAGCTACATCCCCAGCCTATTTTATTTTTTATTTTGAGATAAGATTTTACTAAATTGACGGTTTGGGCTTGAACTTGGCATCCTCTGCTGCAGTCTCGCATTGTCTTGGCTTCACAGACATATGCTACCACAACCAGCTAGCATACTTTCTAAATTGAATGTGGCCCTTTGTAGTAGTATATATATGTAACCCCAGCCTTCTGAGAGACTCAGGGAGCAGGAGCAAATGTCCAAGCCCAACTTGGGCAACTGAACAATTTAGTGAGACACTGTCTCAAATTTTAATTTTTTTAATAAAGAAAAAGTTAGAGAAATAGCACAGCGATTAAAGCACTTGCCTAGCAAGCACAAGGAAGGCCCTGGGCTTGATTCCCTGCCACCACGTAAACTGGGCATGGTGGTGCACTCCTGTAATTCTCAGGAGGCTGAGGCAGGTGGATTGGAGTGAGTTCAAGGTCAATCTGGGCTACATAGTGAGTTCAGAACCAGCCTGGACTGTAGAGTGAGACCCTGTCTCAAATAAATAAAACACAAAGGAACATTCCCAAAAGCAAGCATATATTTCCCTTACCAGAGACCAGGCTACTAATCTGCAGTGTAAGAATATTGAAAAAAATACTGAAAATGCATCCCAATCTGGTGGCTCAAACCTGTAATCCCCAGCACTCTGGGAGATGATGAGGCAGGAGGATTGCAAGTTCGAGTCCAACTCAGAACCTCAGTGACTTGGAAGACACTATCTTAAAATTTTAAAAAAAATGTGGACTGGGAATATAGTCCAATGTGAAGACCCTGGGCTCAATCACCATACACATACACAAATGGAAAAAAAAATACACACACACACACATAGAAATAATATGTGAATGACCTGGGCAGCCTGTGTACCTGGTAGCTTCTTGGAGTTGGCTGCTGTGGCCCCTTAAGCCTGGATACCTTTTTTCTTTCCCCAGTACTGGGGATTGAACCCATAGCCTTTTCACAGAGATATATCTCCAGCTATTCATTTATTCATTTTGAGCCAAGATTTTGCTAAGTCACCAAATTACCCCAGCTGGCATGAATGAACTATTATTCTGCCTTCACCTCCCAAAGTACTTGTATTAAAGGCTGTATCACCATGGCAGGTGAGAGCCTTGGTATTTCCTAGATATGATGAAACACTTAATGTGAGTGGCCATCAAGCTCCTGATTGGTTGGAGGTATTTTAGTCCCAAGACGGGAAAGGGCAGAGGCCTGTGTACTTTCTAGTTCCCGGGCCAGGCACCCAAATACTTCCTAGAACCAGTACTCCTACCCCAATCCCAGCATCCTCCTTGAAGGAAGAGTGGAAGCCAGGCATAGTAGCACATGCTGTAAGCTCAGCTACTCAGGAGGCAGGAGGATGGCAAGTGTCTTAGTTATTTTGTTGCTGTGACTCAATACCTGACACCCACAAACTTAGGAAAGGTTTATTTTAGCTCACAGTCTCGAAGGTCACAGTCCATTCAGGGGTGGCCGGCAACAATCGAAGTACATGGCAGAGAGAGGTGGAGGCAGCTTCCCCGACAAACAGAAAGACAAGCTGAGGCTAGTTGAGACTAGTCCCAGTCCTCCAGGAAGGCAGGTGCAGCTTATGTATCCTTTCAGGTCTCCGCCCAGTAACCAGACCCTCCTGCATCCAGGTGTGGCCACTACACACCATTAATCCTAACTTAACTGTAATTCACCCCTCCAGATCAGACCCCAATCCACCAACATCACATGGTTCCATTAAAAATCATGAGACTTTTGGGGGACACTCCAGATCCTAACCACAACAGCAAATTTGAGGCCAGCATCAGCGATTTACTGAGACCTTGGCTCAAAATAAATAAGAAAGGCTGGGGATGTAACACCACATCTCCTCTGCTCAATCATCAGTACGAAGCATACTGAACCGGCCAAGCAGCTGCCCAGATGCCTACACCCACTTGGCACAGACCTGTTCCTAAAATGGAGTGCTTCCCCTGATCCCTTCCTGGTGGCCAAACAGGAAATAAGCAAGGGCCTGAGGTGAGCCTCTTCCTCTATGCCCAGGGGCACATCACTTTCCTAGAGCTGGTACATGAAAGTTGATGACTACCGAAGATAGTAAGGTCAATGGGACAGAGGTTGGGTCTCTGTGGTCTACAGGGTCACAGGACTGGGACTTTCCCTCCCCTGTGGTCACCGTCTCCTACCTTCTTGGGTCTCTTCAGGCATGACAAGTGATGAACAGTTGAAGCCGACAAGAGTGCCCAGTAACAGAAGTGGACAAAGGCAGCAGCAGTCCTCTGGGAGATTGGGGAAGGCCTGGTTGTCTCCCAGCCTAGGCTTAAAATAGGGCTGAGCTCGGCTACTGGGCTATATTTAGAGAGAGCAGCTCGCAAAAACAAGGAGGGATAGAATGACACACATGGGTGAGTCTGGACTGTACTTCATCCAAACCCACTAGTACAGGTGCCGGGTCATGCTCAGGGAACCATTCAGCCCCTACGCATACATAATAGCCTTGGAAATTTAGCCATGACATAAAAGGAGATCCTATAATCCCAGCTACTGGGGAAGCAGAGATAGGAGGATTTAAGTTTGAGGCTAACTTGGGACACTTAGACACTATTTCAAAATTTTTTTCAAAATTTAAATTTTTTTTTCTTTTTTTATGGTACTGGGATTGTGCACAGAATTTATATTGAGCTACATCACTACATCTTCTGCCTTTTTTTTGGTCCTGGGGAGGGCCTTCACTCTGAGTCTGAGCTATATCCCCAGCACCCCCTTTTTTGAGAGAGTCTCACTCTGTAGTCTAGGCTGGTCCTGAACTCACTGTGTAGCCCAGTCTGGCTTCGAACTCAAAGCAATCTTCCTGCTTCAGCCTCCCGAGAGCTAGGATTATAGGTGTGCATCACCACGCCAGGTTTATGTGATGCTGGGGAATCAAACCCTGGGCCTTGTGCTTGCTAGGCAAGCACTTTAATCATTGTGTCATTCCTCCTGCCCCTTAATGCTCATTTGAGACAAAGTCTGACTAAATTATGAATTGCCCAGGCAGGAGCCTCTTTTCTTTGCCTCGCATAGTGCTGAGCCACAAACTGGGTTCTGCACCACAGGCCTGCACCGCAGAACTGGGTTCTCAATATTTTTCCAATTATTTTTGTGTGTGGTAATAAGGATCAATCTCAGGACCTTCACACTGAGGTATATCACCAGCCCATGTTTTTATTCATTCTTTAAAAATTTCAAGACAGGGTTTCACTAAGTTATGAAACTGCCCAGTATGGGGGTTGAAGGAATGACTCAGCAGTTAAAGCGCTTGCTAGGCAAGCACTAAGTCAACTGCTAAGTACCTGAGTTCGATTCCCCAGCACCGCATAAGCTGGATGTGGTTGTGCATGCCCATAATTCCAGCACTTGGGAGGCTGAGACAGGAGGATTGTGATGAGTCCAAGGCCAGCCTGGGCTACAGAGCAAGACCCTGTCTCAAAAAAAAATAATAATAAATAATAAATTTCCCAGTCTGGGCTTGAATTTGCAATCCTCCTGCCCCTGCCTTCCAGAGTGCTGGTATTACAGATCTATGCCACCAGGCTTGGCTACTGTTTTTTCCTTTTTTAAAAAAAAAAAAAATTTGTTTCTTTCTTTGAGAACAGGGTCTTGCTCTTAGCCCAGGCTAGTCCTGAACTCACTGGTGTAGCCCCGTCTGGCCTTGGATTTAGGACAATCCACTTGCCTCAGCCTCCTGAGTGCTGGGGTTATAGGCATGTGCCTCCATGTTCAGCTTTATGTGGTACTAGGGAATCAAACTCAGGGCCTTGCACTTGCAAGGCAAGCACTTTAACCACTGTGCCATTCCTCTAACCCTCTTTTTAAAAAAAATTCTTTTATTAATGTATATTTGTTATATATAATAATTACAACAGGGACTAGAGGAACAGTAAAGCAGAGTGCTTTCCTAGCAAGCACAAGGCCCTGAGTTCAATTCCCCAGCACCACATAAACTGAGTATGGTAGCACACGCCTGTAATTCCAGCACTTGGGAAACTGAGGCAGGAGGATGGCTGTGAGTCCAAGGCTACTGTGGGCTACATAGTGAGTCTAGGACCAGCATGAACTACAGAACAAAAACCTATTTCAAAGAAACAAAAAAATAAAGTAATAAGTAAACAAACTGCCTAAGTTGATTTTTGTTTGAGACAGAGTCTCACTATGTAACCCAGGCTGGTCTTAAACAGGCAGCAATCCTCCTGCCTCAGCTCCCAAGTGCTGAAATTATAATCGTGCACCACCGTGCCCAGTTTATATGGTGCTGGGGATTACCGGCCTGTACCACTCTGTCTGTCTGTCTGTGTGTGTGTGTGTGTGTTTGAATCCAGAGTCTTTGCACTGAGCTCTATCCCCAACCATTCATTTCTTTCTATATTTTGAGATAGGAGCTCACTCAATTTTTAACTTATTCCAGCTGAGCATGAATTTCCACTTCTCCTGCCTCAGTCCCAGAGTGCTGGGATTATGGATGTATACTTCACACCCAGTTTGATCCTTCTACTACTAAGTCTACAACTGTAAATAAAGGATCCTGGCTTCTTTTTTAAAATGTTTTAATTTTTTGTGGCATTGGGGTAGAGCCCAGGATATTCTCATTGAGCTATATCTCCTTTCACCCTTTTATTTTTATTTTATTTTTAATTTTAGACAGGGTCTTGCTAAGTCATTAAATTGCCCATACTGGGTTTGAGCTTGTGATTCTTCTGCCTCAGCCTGCCAGAGTGTTGGAATTACAGGTTTACACCACTGGGCCCAGCTGGCCTCCATTTTCTCATCTATAAAACAGGGACCACAGTGGTTCCTCCCTCCATGGCCCAGTACACTGAGAACAGAGATACAGCCACATGTCTGAAGCATTTAGCTGTTGTGGTTCTCCCCCATGCCCCACGCTCCATGTCTTAGTCACTTCTTCGTTGCTGTGACTCAACACCCAACACCCACAAACTTAGGAAAGGAAAGGTTTAGTTTAGCTCACCGTCTCAAAGGTCACTGTCCATTCAGGGGTGGCCGGCAACCATGAAAGCACATGGCAGAGAGAGAGGTGGAGGCAGCTTCCCCGGACCAAACAGGAAGGCAAGCTGAGGCTAGTTGAGACTAGTCCCAATCCTCCAGGAAGGCAGGTGCAGCTTATGTATCCTTCCAGGTCTCCGCCCAGTAACCAGACCCTCCTGCATCCAGGTGTGGCCACTACACACCGTTAATCCTAATTCACTGCAATCCACCCCTCTAGACCAGACCCCAATCCACCATCATCACATGGTTCCATTAAAATACATGGGACTTTTGGGGGACACTCCAGATCCTAACCACAACACCCCACGTAGAAGCCACACAGACCATGTGAAGATGCCTAGCGTGGCTTCCCCGAGGCAGGAGGAGGGTCTCCTGCTGGAACCTTGTGTTCCTCCTTCCCAACCGAAGCAAAGCGACAGTGTGGGAATCCACCTTCCAAAATATGCCAAGTCCATCACTCCCGCTGTGTCGCGTTGCGCCCTGTTGCTCTGTTATGGTTTGGATCTGGCGTATCTCCCAAAAGTCTCATGTAGACTCATATAGCCTGAAGTAGCCTCATGTATGTGGATGTTGTGAAATACCTTCATGCTAGTAAGAGGTGGGGCCTGGTTGGAGAGAAGGGAACACTGGAGCTTCCCCGGTAGGGGCACCTCACTGGGGCAGCAGCGGGAGGGGTAGCTCAGCCCTTCTTTCCTCACTTGGCTTCCGTGCTGGCCATGCCGTGAAGAGCTCTCTGCCTGTGCCTGTGACATGTGCGTTCGCCACGCTGGCCGCCCATGTGTGGACTGTGACCTTCTGAAACCGGGAGCTAAAATAAATCTTTCCTCCCTTAGATTGTGGATGTTGGGTATTCTGTCTCAGCAAGGAGAAAGTAGCTAAGACAGTTCTCAAACTTGGCAGTCTTGTTCCCCCTCCAGGCCTTCACGTTGTTCATTTCCTTCTGGAATGTTCTCATCACCCTGTCCCTAGCTTTTTTTTGTTAACCTCCTTGAGACAGTCTTTCTTTCTTTTTCTCTCTTTCATTCTCTCACTTTTTCTTTTTCTTTCTTTTTGAGACAAGGTCTTGCTCTGTGGCCCAGGCTGGTCCTGAACTCACTATGGAGCCCAGGTTGGCCTTGGACTCACCACAGTCCTGCCTCAGACTCCTGAGTGCTGGGATTACAGGCGTGTGCCACCATGCTTGGCTTATGTGGTGCTGGAGCATTGAACTCAGGTATTTAGCGCTTGACTTTGTGCTTGCTAGGCAAATGCTTTAACCGCTGAGCCATTCCCCCAGCCCTCAAAGTCTTTCTATATAACTTGGTCTGGAATTCACAATCCTCATAACTCACCCTCCTGAGTGCTTGAGATTACAGGCATGCACCACACAACTCCTAGTACATTTAGCTCTTAGACAGATAGATAGGTTGATAGATGGTGATAAACAGATATGTATTTTTTTGTTTGTTTTTGGTACGGGGAGTAAAGTCTAGGGCCTTCACACTAAGCTACAACCTCAGTCCTTTTTTATTTTGTGTTTCTTTTTCTTTTTATTTATTTAGGTATTTTTTTTAACAGGCTCCTGCTCTATAGTCCAGGCTGATCTTGAACTCACTATATATAGACCAGGTTGACCTGGAACTCAGGGCAATCCTCTCTTAGGCTCCTGAGTGCTGGAATTATAGGCATGTGCCACCCACTCAGTTTATGTGGTATGGGAAATCAACCCCAGGCACCTTGTCCTGTCTAGGCAGATGCTTTAACTTCTGATTTACATCCTTAGCCTTCCCTTATTTTTTTTATTTATTTTTGAGACAGGGTCACACTCTGTAACCCAGGCTGGTCCTGAACTCACTATGGAGCCCAGGCTGGCCTTGGACTCAAGGCGATCCTCCTGCCTCAGCCTCTCAAGTGCTGGAATTATAGACATGCACTACCATGCCCAGCTTTCTAAGGTGCTGTGAAATCAAACTCAGGGCCTTGCAGTTGCAAGGCAAATGCTTTAACCACTGTGTCATTCCTCATTGATTTTTGAAACAAGGTCTTGCTAAGCTGCTAAGGCTGGGTTCAAATTTGCAATCTTCCTGCCTCAGCCTCCCAGACAGCTGGGATCACAGGCCTGGGCCACTAGATCCAGCTATATATGTAACTGGGGATCGAGTGCAGGGCCTTTGCACTGAGCTATATACTCACCAATTTTTCTTTTCTTTCTTTTTTTCCTGAAGATTGAACCCAGAACTTTCATTGGTCTGAGTTGCACCCCAAACCCATTTTTTAAAATTTTATTTTGAGATAAAGTCTTGCCAAGTACTAAATTGCCCAGACCGGGCTCAAACTTGAGATCATCCTGTCTCTGCCTCCTTGAGTGTTGGGATTACAGATCTACACCACTGGGCCCAGCTCCAACCCATTTTTATTTTTGACTTTGAGACAGGGTCTCGCTAAGCCACCAGATTCCCCAGCCTGGGTTTGATGGGTGAACCCTCCTTTCTCAGCCTCCCACGAGTATTGGGATTACAGGCCTGCACCGCTGGGTCCAGCCTTTTTATTTTTTTAATTTTTTGAGACTGGATCTTGCTAAATCACTCAGGGCTGTGCTTAAACTTGCAATCCTCCTGCTTCAGACTTCTAGAGTGTTAGAATTATATACTTGTATCACTGTACCCAGGATGGATAGTTAGAATATATATATATATATATATATATATATATATATATATATATATATACTTTTTTTTTTTAGGAAGGGTCTTACTTTGTAGTTCAGGCCAGTCTTGAACTCACTATGTAATCCAGGTTGTCTGAACTCACAGTAATCCTTTTGTGTCAGCCTCCTGAGTGCTAGATTATAGGGATACACAACCACACCAGTTTTTGTGGTGCTGGAGAACTGAACCCAGGACCTTTTGCTTGCTAGGTAAGCACTTTAACCCCTGAGCTATACCTCCAGCCTTGATATATAGATTATATATATGTATATGTATATATACAAAGATATAGGTAGATATCACCAATCTCTCTCTCTCTCTCTCTCTCTCTCTCTCTCTATATATATATATATATATATATAGTTTTATTTACTTATTTGCAGTACTGAGGATGGAAACCAGGGCCTTTGCACTGAGCTACATCCAGCCCATTTTTCAGTTTTGCTAAATTGCTCAGGCTAGGCTCAAAGTTGTGATTTTTCCTGCCTCAGCCTCCTAAAATGTTGGCTTACAGGCCTATGCCGCCAGCTCAGCTTAAGTTATATTATGCAGAATGTACCTTGCATGTCAATATTCCTACAGAACCTGCTTAGTTATGTAGACACCACGTTCTCATCATGGCAATCTCAGAGAGGAGAAACCCAGAGATGCTCAAGACCAAGACCATACAGCAAGGCCTAGGACTAGAGGTTGTCTGCTGGGGCCATGCCAGCTTAGGCTGATAATGTGTTTATTGCATTACTTTAGTACAGTTGGCCTGCCTGGTCCTGTCCCCAACAGCCCAGCCTGTTCACAGCTTTCTGCTCACTGCCGCGAAGAGGAATCCCTCCTCCAAGGTGGGCACCCAGGGCACTTTCCTGGCCCTGGTCGTTGCTCTGGAGCCCTGCTTTTTCCGACTCCTCTCTCTGGGCCAGACCTGAACCTGGCGAAGGTCGCTTTTCTGGAGCTACATTCAAGGATTATCCTGTTAATAAATAAGCCAGTGTGGCTGCCCTTCAACAAGGGCCTGTCGTTCGCGCCTCCATGGCCCCGGGGATTCCCGTGTGTATGGCTCCATTTTCCGGGATCCGTGTGGCCCCTCTCCGGCCTGCGATCTCCTGGCTGGTCCCCACGCGGGCACGGCCCGGTCACCAGTGCGCTACGCTGCGCGGCCCGCGCTCAGAGCGCGGTTCCGGGGCCTGTGTCCGCCGCTTTCTGCCTTTCCGGCGCGCCTCGGGGGCGGCGGGGCGCGGCGCCGGCTGCGGGCGGCACATGCGCAGAGAGCTCGCGCCGCCGCCGCCGGGCTCCACCAGCTGGAGGAAGTCCCGGTACCAGAGTTTAGGGCCCGGCAGTGCAGGGGGCACAGCCTCCTCCGCGCGCGCCAGGCGTTCGGCCTGCGCCCCGCTCAGTACGTGCAGCGCCAGGCGGCGCAGCGGCTGCGAGAAGCCCTGCTCCACGGCGGCGCACAGGTACACGCCGGAGTCCTGGCGCCGCAGCCCGCGCAGCAGCAAGCCCCGCGCCGCGTGCTCCGAGCGCTCCCCCGCCGGCACCTGCGGGCCAGGGTGGCGTGCGGCAGTGAACACAGGGCAGGCGAGCGAGGGACCCCCGTGGGTGCACTAGAAAGCCGGGCACCTGCTGGCTGTTGGCCCTCAGTTGAGTATCTGAATGGGTCCCATTCACCTGAATGTGGGGGACTGGCCACCACGGGAAGGGGCCTCCCCGATACACACCAGCAGGGCTGGTCCTGGGCCTGACTAGACACAGTGAGGCCTCACCAGTACAGGGACCCATCTGGCGGGGCAGAGGAGGGGTCTGACTGGGCGGGGCCTCGCTGGGATGAACTTCACCTAGAAGCAGGGTGCAAATCGTGGGCCTCATAAGGCAGGCAGGGCAGGGCCTGTGGACGACGACAAGGGCCTGGCGGGTGGCAGAGTGAGGCTCACCTGAGTGTGTACCGCGCCCCCCGAGGGTTGGAAGGTCCACTCCACACGGGCCCGCAGGGATCGGGGTTCACATTCCAGGAAGGTGCTGCCGCCCTCCACGCCGAAGACCTTCTGCTCCCGCAGCGTGGGATGAGATGACTCTTGAGAGAAGGAGAATGTCAAAAGCAGGCAGGGCCCGGAGGCGCGCCTCTTCAGGGCCCGAGGATGGGGCAGACGGGGCGCTTACCCCCTGAACAAAGAGTGCTGGGGTCCCCGTTTCTTATGTCTTGCCGCCGGAACCGCCTGAGAGGAGCATTGGAACCTTACAAACCCTTCTCCCACCCCTCAGCCTGATCCCCACCAAGCCCTGACCACACTCACCTCTTAGCGCTAGGCTGGAAGCCCGTGCATGCGACCCCGTCCCAGGCACAGTAGGGGTCTCGTGCCAGACAGCATTCTGCACAGGCGCGACCGTGGGCAGCACAGCGGTGCAACCCGATCTGGGCCACTGCACTTCTTGAGGCCACATACAGCTGGTGCTACAGAGCAAGAAGGGTTCCAGGCTGACTGAGGGAGGCCCTGGGCCGCCTCCTACCCCCAGAACAGGGATCCCTTCTTCTGTTTTTTCCCCTTTGGTCCTCAGGACTGAACTCAGAGACTTGGCATAGCCCATTTTTAGTTATATATATATATATATATATATATATATATATATATATATATATATATATATATATAAAACTACTGGGAATTGAATTGAGGCCTTCATTCTGAGCACCTTTCTAGTACCACTCTCCTTTCTCTTGAGAGAGTCTCACTGTGTAGTGCAGGCTGGTCCTGAGCTCACTATGTAGCCCAGGCTGGCCTTGAACTCATGGCGATCCTCCTGACTCAGCCTCCAGACTACCAGGTTATGGGATGCTGAGAAATTGAACCCAAGGCCTTGCACTTAGCTAGACAAATATTTTAAACTTTAAGCTATTCTCCAGCCCTCGAGCCCCTTTTTATTGTTTTTTTTTTTTTTTTTTTAGCAGAGAGCTAAGATTACAGGCCAGTGCCACCAGGCCTGGCTTCCTTCACCTATTTGATAGATGACAACAGTGAGGTTTCTCTTACATCATACAGTCTAGAAAAGAGCCTACACTCAAACGCAGGACTATGAACTACCATGGGGAGGCCAGGTGGCCAGGGTACCCAGATGACAAGCTCAGTCCACCCCACACAGAACCCTTCTGGTCACTTACCCTCTTCAAGGATATTTGCATGCTGGTGACAGGAGCTGAGTCCTGAGAGGGAGGAGGGGCAGCAGGATCAGGGATGAGTGGGTTGGGGAGGTGGTACTAGGTGACTGGGTAGAGACCTCACCTCAAATACATGTAGCTCCTCCAAAAGTAGGCCCTCAGAGCTGGGCCGGCTGCCCTTGGGAACTGAGATCACTTTCAGTACTGTGCCTACATCTGTAGGGATGAGTAAGGGGAGTGGTCATTGGTTTCTCTGACAGCCAGAGGCCTCTACCCTCAGCATGATTGGGTCATGAAGAGTGTAGGTTGGAACAGTCAGGGCAACCTCCTGGAAGTGGGGCCTTAGTCCAGGCAAAGACAGGACTGGATTGAAGAGGGAGCACTTCCACTGCTAGGCCAAACACCCTGAATGAGGTCCTGTGGGGCCCTGACCTGTGCCAATGAAGAGGACGTCATAGTGTCCATCAGCAGCTGCTACATGGTCCACAGCGATTCGGGTGAAGGTGTACCCAGCGCTCACTTGCAGAAAGAGAGGCCGCCCCCCCACGGGCAGGACCGAATTGTACATGAGAGGGTGGTTCCGGGCAAACTGGATGACATCATCAGGGAAGTCCTTTGTGGAACTGAAGGTGCCAAAGGTCTTGCTGGGGCACTGGGGAGGGCAAGAAGGAAGGAACAGTAGGGATATGGACATGGGAATTTGGTGGGCGGCTTTCCATCTGAAGCCTCCGGGAACACGGGTTGAGGAGGGCTGCTTAGGGGATTTGAACCACGCCTCAGAGTGAATCTCAACTGGGGTAAAGACACCCATGAATCAAGGCCTTCCCGTGATGATCCTGAACACAGTGACCCTTTCCCACCCGTGACAAAAGAAGCCACATTCACCGAGAAGGTCCCCGACCAGCTTCCCTACCCTGGAGGCTGTGAAGTGAGTTGTGGCAGGACTCCTCTAGCTACGCACCATGCCAGGCCGGGGGTAGGGGACACGACCCTGGTAGGACACCCACTGGTGCGTGGGTCCCTCCTTGTGTGCAAAGGGTCCCAGGAAGGCCCGGCGCACATCATTCATGCTGTACACACACACAGCAGAGCCCTGGAAGATGCCGCTGCAGGCAATAAGAGGAGCGTGAGAGCCCCAGTGAGCTCAGCTGACCCTGCCCCAGGGATCCCGACCCCTACCCCTCACCTGGAAGAGGAGAAAACAGCATAGAGCAGGGGGGTCCGGGGGTCCCGTGAGGACAGCAGGAACACGTCCTCTGCAAGGAAAGCACCTAGGCTGGGGAGGATGCACAGCTCCTCAGCCTGCTTGGACCCCTAGAGTCTGCACCCCTGACTCCTTTCTCCATCCCACCTCCCACCCAAGACACTCACGAAGCTGGTCAAAGTGGGTGTCACCGTCCGGGCCAGGTACTGAACACACTAGCCGTGCCTTCAGAAACGTAGTCCACTTATTGACCAAGCTGCGCTGGCCACCCACATCATTCTGCCAGGAGGATCAAAGGGAATGAGAAAAGGACTCAAGCGGGCAAAGGGGTGGGTCAGTGTCACCACAGAGTGGCCCAGTGACTCCTCACCCTGCAGATCTGGCCAACGCGAGACACAGTCAGCCGTCCCAGGGCCGGGGCTGCCTCCACAGACAACTCACAGAAGAAGAAGTAGATTTTGTCGTCGTCTGGGTTCTCACTCTCTGGGATCCAAAAGACTTTGACAAACCTGGGTTCTAGCCACAAGAGAAGGAGGATCAGGGAGGGTCCAGGCCCTGCCACTGACACGGAATCCACCTACAGCCTCCCCTTGTCCTTAAGGCCAGCAGCAGCTGCACCATGGCAGCCTCTGACACTCAGCCTCCAGGACCCATTCCAAACGACCAGGGCCTGCGGAGCAAGATGTAGCCACGAGGGGGTAGCAGAGACCGTACCTACTTTGCGTGCAAGAGGGAGCCCTGGTTCTTCTGAACTTACCCTTCACAATTCCACAGGCCTATGGGCCTTGGAAGGCAGAAAAGACAGGGTATATAGTTTCACCTTCATTCATGAGTCTTTCTTCCTAGCAGACCGGACGATCCTTCTTTCCGCTTCAAATCCTCCTACTGGATCCCATTTGCTAAAATAAAATACTCCAGCCTCTGACAGTCTAGGCACTTGCTCATCGGTAGCTCTGTGAGTCTGTTTCTTTGTTTTTTTTCCCTGCCTCTGGGCCTTTACACTAGTTGTTTCCTCCATCTAGAATCCTTGCTCTCAATTCTGTTGGCTGTCTGTCTTTGCTTTGGGAATTTGCCCCTTAGCAAAGTGGCTTCCTTTCCCCATCTGTCTCCTCTTCTTCTTGATTCTGTCTTGGGCCTCATGGTCATTGGAATTGATCTTCTTGTGTACTTGTGAGATCTGTAAACTCAAAGATGGCATGGGCCATACGTGTCTGACCCCAGTACTTGACACTAAGCATAATTATGGTAGATACTTAGTGAGACCATTGTTCAATGGCTTTTTCCTTGCTTGGCTCCTGTCCTGTGGAAGGATGGCAACCCCTTCCCACTAGCTCACCAGTCTCTCACCATTGAGCCAACGGGAATCATGTGGCTCTGTTCGGAGACTTGGACGTTGGCCCAGGCTACGAAAGATGGTAAAGTCCCGGCCCATGAGGTCCGCTGCCACTCCTGAATACAGCTCATCCCCTGCAGATGGGCAAGGGGATGCTCAGGCAAGCTTCAGGCTCTTGGGGTATGAAGGTCTAGGGAGCTTTTCAGGCTTCTGTGGAATCTCTGAGGCTATAAGGGATCCCTGGAGTTCTGTGGAGGTTGTCTTGGGGTTTGTAAGTTTCTAGAATTTCTCAGAGGTACTAGTTCTGTTTGGGTCCCAGTCTTTGAACTCACCCACCAGCATGGAGGCAGCCCGGTGCCTGGGGTCATAAGGACTCTTCCCCTTGCCATCCTCAAGCCTCTCCCGATCCATCCTGAGCATGGGCTCCTGGGAGGCAGGGTGAGGTATTACTACCAGCCCTTCCTCACCGTCCCAGCTTCCCTCTGCCTAGCTCTGGTCTTACCTCCAGCCGGTGGCCCACCTCCACAAAGGCACAGGTTGGATGGAAGGCCCCTGTACCACAGGCCAGCACATGGGTGTGGTTATAGGCGTGCAGCAACTTTACGAAGTTCATGCACTCGGTCTGGTGGACAGACAGCGCAGAGGCAGTGAGGGTCCCCCAGGAGACAGCCCGAAGGATCTCAGTCCACCTCACCCCTGCCTCTCTTCTGCCTCAGCCCATGGGCTATAGGATCCCGGGTACCTCTGTTGACCAGCCCAAGCCACACCTCCCAGAGTAAGTTCACAGAGCAGCACAGACCTGCATAGCCCTCCAGACCTTTGCCACCTCAACCTCCTTGCCCTTATCCCAGCCAGAACAGGCAGGCTTCTGTCTGAGTTCTGCCCTGTCTTTAGGGTAAGGGGGCTCACACTCCCCGCTTCCAACCTGAGGAGCTGGCACTTACACCAATGTCCTTCCCTGCCCAGTTGCATTCCTCTCGCCATTCCACAGGAGCAGGCCAGGCCAGCTAAGGACAGGGGTGAGGGAGGTGAGAACACAGTTCAGGGACTTGGGATCTTCTCTATGCCAGGTACCTCCATTCGGGGAGCCCATCCCTTTGGGTCTCTCCACAGTCTGGATGGGAGCCTTAGGGCTCTTCCCTGGGTACCACTGAGGTTAGGAGTTCTGGCACCTTCTTGGCTCTCTTGCTGATGTTGTCCAGGTTGAGGGATATCACGTGATTCTCAGCGCCCACAAACAGGCGTCCACGCTCCTCATCCACCAGCAAGGCTTCATAACAACAGGTCCGCTCCAACCTGAAGGTTCGGAGACCATGCCACGCCTGCAGCTCTGTAAAGGGTGACAGTACTGAAGACTCACCTGACCTGACATACTGGAAGCCTCTGCTAGGCTCTACCTCATTATCTCTCTACAGACAGCCAGGTCATTGATGTGACCTAGCTCACACACAGGTGTGCTGACATGGCGTGTGAGCTTACACACAAGAAGGTAGGCCCACCCAGGTGCATGTGTGGAGCTACAGAGTGGGTGGTGCAGCCCCCAGGAAGAGGAGAGCAGGCTAAGGAAAGCATGTTTGGACAAGCGGTATCTCCGGGCAGGCACACTGGGAGGCCAGGCTTGTGGACGCCATGGTTCTGGGGGAGGACGGGCATGTAGGGATAGCCAGAATCCCAGCCCCCGGAAGACTGAGGGCTCCTTCCCAGTCTCTGCGCCACCAACCTAAGCTCAGCAGAATTGCCCACCCTGTCCCACTGCCTAGCACTCATCCCTCTTCTCAAACCTTGACTTCCCTAATGCTCTGGGGTCTGCTTAGAGGTAAGGGATGGGACAGAGCTAAGGTCTGTTGTTATGGGAACAGGAGGGGTCTTCCTGGGAAAGCATGAGGAAAATGTGAACAGAGAGGTTAGGGGCTGAGGAACAGAACAGAATTAACTGGAGTTGCCTTGCAAAGGTGCCCTAACCTAACAGGGATCTGGTAACAGGTTCACACATAGGGCAGTAGCCAACACAGAGCTCCCTGTACACAGTGATCCCCTTTCTTACCCACCCACAGCTGGGCCCTGCTGTTTTCCCTCTGCCAGGTGCACCTACCTTGAAAAGAGAGCCGAAGGCGTGGGAGGCTGGGGGCGGCACCCCCAAGGGCCACTGCCCACAGTAGGGCCAGGCCCGGGATCATGGCGGCGGCCTCAGCCTGCCCCATGTAGGCAGCTCAGGGCGCTCAGGGTTCAGCAGGCGTGAGTGGAAGAGCCTTGAGTCGCCCTGGACTCTGCCCCAGGATCTGGAAAAGAAGGAGTTGGCAGGGAGGGCGGGCAGGCAGGGCAGGGCGGGGCGGGGGGGGGGGGAGGTCCCCAGAGATCAGATTACAGCCCCTGGGGGAAGAGGTTGGGGGGTCTCGTTCCACTTCCAAGCCCTCCCCTCTGCTTTCAAGCCCTCTCCTCTAAGGGTGCCCCGCCTGGCCACAATCACAGACACACCCACGCTGGGCATGCTCTCAGGGTCACCCTGCACTGGCAGAGTCCCGCCCCACCACGTCACCCTCCCCAGTAACTTTCCCTCTTGTATACACACACTCACAGACATGAATTCACAAACCCCGTGTGCCCAATTGATGCTGGCCTGAGATTGGAACTGGTATCCTGGGAGATAGACAAGGGCTCCCATGTGGGAGCAGGCAGAATGCCAACAAGGAGTCAGAGTATGTGATCATTTCAGAGGGCCTCTAGAGCTCCGAGCAAACAAGTCAATCCAGAGGATGAGTGAGGGTCAGAAGGGGGTCGGGCCCCTGGGGTCAACACAGGCCCACAGACCCACCGAGAAACACAGAGGCACTTCAGGACCTGGAGCCAAGGTCGTGGGCGTCTCAATGTGGCTGTTTCGGAGGGTCCCTTTGTGAATATATTCATGTGTATAGTATATGTGTGTGTGGGTGTGCGGGTGTCAACATATCCATGTTCAAACTTGGTGCGTTGTTTCAGGCATGTGCACAAATGAGTTGAGTGCACTAATGTATGTCTACACACAGGTGGCACTGCGCCCATTTATGCATGCATGTGTCACACATTTGCACATGTGCAAGTGTATGTATGCACACACAGTTGTGTGTTGTGTGTCTCGCAGGATGTGCGAGTGAGCAAAGGCAATTGCAGCATCAGTCACTTCCTTCAGTGAGATCCACTCCTCAGAGGGAGAAGCGCTGCCAGGGAGACCTAGCTTCTGACCGGGCACTGCTCCCACACTGGACCCAGCTGCCCTGGCCAGGCACTGGGCTACTCCCTCTCTGCATCTCAGATGTGGAAGGCTGGTCCACCAATTCTGTGGGGTCAGGATTCAGACACAAGAGGAATGAGGGGCGGCCAAGACAGCCTCTCACTCTTGCCCGGGGCTCCTGACGGAAATCCCCCTTCTGCTCAGAGCCTCCACTGTCTTTGTACCTCCCCCGCTTCTCTTCTGCCCCTCAAGGTTTCTCCACCTTTTCTTCTTCTTTCTTCCTTCTTCTTCTTTGCCTTGTAGTAGGGGGGCCGTCACACTGAGCTATATGCCCAGTCCACTTTTTAATCTTTGTTTTGAAACAGGTTCTCACTAAATTGCTAAAATTGCCCAGGCTGAGCTCAAACTTGTCATCTTCCAGCCTCAGCCTCCTAGATTACTGGAATTACAGGCAACTACCACCAGTCCTGGTTTAAGGTTCCCCTGTCTTTGAGCCCCTTTATTGCACAGCCATCTTCCCTGGATCCCTCTGGTGAAGCCAGCTCCAGCTACTCTGTCCACCATCCTTCACAGGAATGGCTGGGCAAGTTCCTGGTGCAGAAGCCCTGGGTTTGGGGCAAGTCCCACAGTGGGATTAAGGAAGGGAAGCAGCTGCCAGGGCAGGTATCAGATCTCTGCCCCCACACCCTTGCCCAGCTCCCCAGATGCTGGACTCCTGTCAGGCCAGGACCCCCACCTCCCTCCTTCCATTGGCTGACACTTGCCACTGGCTGCTGCTTCTCAGGTTCTAGATGTCCGGAAGCCACCACCAGGTTGCCTTCACACATTCCACTGGGAACACTGAAGACTTCCACAGCAGCACTTCTGCACACCAGTCTTTTTTCACCCTGGGGAAAAGGAGAAGGCTAGGGATTGTGGGGTGCCCTCCAATGGCTCCTTTAAGGAGCACTCTCCCACTCCACCCCCACCAAGCCAGCCACTGCCCCACAGCTATAAAGTTTCCAGGGCTCAGGGCATGATGGTGACTGGGCAGGCAGCCAGGCTGACTGCAGTAAGCAACAGAGTGGAATAGGCAAGGCAAAAGGTGTTAGGCCTCAAGGTAAGGAAGCCCAGGCCCGGGCAGTCAAAGGTAACCAGTAGCCAGAGCAAAGGAGGAAGAAACAAGGAGACCCCACCCCCTTGCTCCACTGGCTCTGTGCAGCAGGCAGAAGGAAATGGGGTCATTCAAGGGGTGCTGGTTACTCACCTCTTCCTCTACAGCTGGGGTGCCAGAGGAGGGATAGAGGGAAGTTCAGCTGTGGTGGGAGTGCTAAAGGTCGGGGGAGGGGTTCTCATGTCAAGATCTGAAGAGTCCCTGGTTGGAACCCCAGTCTGTCCTCACTGGTTGGGACACTTCATACTTCAGCTGCCTGGCCCACAATGACTGCAGCGACAGCCAGCCTGGGAGGGAAAAGAGGGACGAGAGAGGCAGGAACAGGATGGCTAGCAAATCTCAATTCTGTAGTTCAGGGTGTGAGCCCATTCTGAGATCCACACCTGGACTAGTAGTCTTGCATCCTTACCGGGTCTTTGCGCTGAGCTACAACTCTAGCCTTATTCATTTATTTATTTCTGTACATAGTGGGAATTAAGTCCAGCCTGCCTCCACTCTGAGCTACATCCCAAGCCCTTTTCTGGGGAGGGGCATGGTCTTGCTCGGCAGTCTAGGCTGGTCCTGAGCTCACTATGTAGTACCCAGGACAATCCTTTGGTCTCTGCCTCCTGAGTGCTGGGATTATAGGTGTATGCCACCACACCTAGCCATTACCTGGTTGTTGGGGATTGAACCTAGGGCCTCAAGCATCCTAGGCAAGTGCTCTTAGCCAAAGCAAAAATGCCCTGCCCCCTCATCTCCCACTAAATAATTTTTTAGTTTCGATTTTGAGACAGAGTTTCATAAAGCGGCTAAACTGTCCACAGTGGGGACAAATTTCAATCCTCCTGCTTCGGCCTCCCAGGGTGCTGGGATTACAGGCATGGGCTGTTGTACTGGGCTGAAGTAAGGAACTTCTACAGACAGAACAGGGGTGCCTTGGTGGGAAAAGACGTCAAGGTACAGGCTGGCCACTATTTGCACTGCAAAGGTTACCTCCTTGCCAATGGCAAAATTCAGCCCTCAGGCCCACCTGGTTGAAGATACCAGAGCTTGAGGACATACTTCCATCCCCCAGTCCTCTCAAACGCATTCTGTAAGCTCCTCCACTCTGGTCAGAGCACTTCCCCGTGGAGGACTATCTGTGGGGCAGAGTGGGCACTTCAGGAATGCAGTTGTCTTGCCCACCCCTACCCTTACTAGCCAGTGAGACACAGCCTGAGGTGAGGGAGACTCATCTCCAAGGCCTCTGAGTGCACTGTGGGGTCATACCTCTCCTTCCTGAGCCTCACGACCCACCTTCCTGGCCTGGCCTGGCCAGCAGGCCAGTGGATGATGGGAGCCAGTGGGAGGGCTGGGGTGCTCAGGAGGGGACTGGAGGGATGTACCCTTACCTAACCTCTTGAGTTTCCAGGATGTGCTTTTGCTCTACTCCTAGGCAAACTGCCTCTCCTTTTGGACCTGGGCAGCGTCCCTGGCCCCATGCAAGCAAACAAAATTCTTCGGCTGTTTATAATTTTCCACTCCAGCAGCCAAGCTCAGCAAGTGCCTTTGAGGCCCCTGCATATCTCAGCTGTGTCTCCTATCTGCCCCTAGTGCCTTAGGTTCTACATGCCCAAAAATCCCAGTCTGTTTTTATTCCCAGTCTTGCATTCACAGTGAAAAGTTCATCATCCCTATAGCCAGAGACTTACTTCCCAGTCCTGTGTGCTGTGCTCCCTCCTGCACATGTCTTCAGGATTCGGAGTTCAAGTTGTCATTGCCTCTACAAGACCTCCTGCTAGTCTTTAACCCCAGGTCCCAATGTATCAGACCACAGAAGCATCACTCAATGGGCCTCCTGATGCTCCCAAGGACTCTGGAACCAGCCAGCCTGGGCCTAGATCTCAATAGAATCAGCAAACCAGGACAGGGGGCAAGGGGCCCTATCCTGCCTGCACCCTTGCCCTGAGGCCACCTCAGCTTCCTGGGCTTTTACTTTTCACCAGGGTACCCATGGGCACAGACCTGCCTGGGTTCTTGCTCTGTCTGCCCACTAGTAACACAAGAGACCAAGGCTTTTGCTCCCCCCCTCTGGAAATAACTTCAATCATGCCAAGGTCCTGGACTTGCCTCCTTACCCCTTATTACTAGCTAGCAAAGCCTTCTGTACCCTGCCCAGACCCTGGGTGATGTGGCTGGGATAGGACACTCATCCAAAGGCAGCTGTACCAATTCTGCTAGTGCCCACTTTGGGATGGAAGGGATCTCAAGAGCTCCCCACTCACACCTGCTTTAGTAATCAGGCTGGCAACTCCACTTCATAACCTTTCCCTGTTGGCCACGTGGTATGGGCACCAGGTCATGCCGCCGCCGAGTACTCAGGCACAGAGGGAGAGGCGGTAGGCAGGGAACGGCCATGGAGAGGTCCAGCTTCCCTGACCTACTTACTACCTGCTCTACTGGGACTCCTGGGAAAGGGTCTGTCAGAGCATCTCCCCCACCCGCTCACAGCTCGGCCTGCACACTCCCAGAGGACCCCGGCCCACCTTTTTTTGAAAGATCAGCTCCTCCCCTCCTTGCCTGTATCCCTTCCCTTCAGAGGGCCATGTCAGAGCTGAGGTGGAGGGGCTGAAGGAGGGGCCACACGCCGCCGGGCCTTCAGCTGTAGCCCTGCCCCCACCTGCTCCGCCCCTGCCCGTCCTCCGCCTCCTGCACATTCCTCCCGGGCTGAGGTCAGCCCCTCTGGGGTGGCCCCCCTTCCCAGCCACATCACAGGCTTCACTCCCTCCTGTTTTCTTCATTGCCCAGCTGGGTGGGGACAAGAGGAGCTGGGGGTGTGGCCTCTCTCCCCTTCCTTCCAGAGCCTTGGTGGGGGAGGGAGGCTGTGCCAGGAATGCAGCAAAAATGGCCTCGATGACACTTGATACTAATTAGAGACCTTAACATAAATACATCATTCCCTAAGTGGGCTAAAAAGAGCCTCCAGGAGTACTAGCCGGGGGCTCTGGGCGCTCTGATAGAGGCAGATACCAAGGGGCTTTTGCTGGAGCCGGCCTAGGGATGTCTGTAGTGCACGATGAGGCACTGTGCTGACTAGCTGTGTGTCCCAAAGCTGGAGACAGAACTTCTCAGATCACTCTCCTCAACTCCTTGCAGCTGTGGCCACTAGGCTAGGCGGGTCTGGGCTGTAGTGGAGGCGTGGCTCTGTTGTTACCTCAGCTCTGGGCTCCTGGGCTGTCATGGCCAATAAGGTCCCAAGGGAAACCCTTCCCTGCTGCTGTCCATCCGAACTCTTGACCCTCTCTCTGGCTCAGCAACTTTCTGGCTCTCATTACTCCATCCCAGCACAAGTACTTCTTTGACTTTCTGATTCCTGTGCCCAGGACTCCACTTGAGCCTACCTCCTTCCCCTAGGAATGCCTCAGACTTGGCATTCTGCAGGTCCCCTTGCCTATCAATCCCAGTGCTCAAGATCCTGGCAGCTCTACGAAGTCCTTCTATCTTGCTAAAAATTGGACAAGGTCTTGCCTGCCTCCTCCCACTGTAGCTTGAAGCCTGACCTCTTCACCCTGAGTCCCTGGAGTCTTTCGGCTTTTTCCCTCCTGGTGTTCCCTCTGTAGTACCCACCTCCCTCATCCCGACTCAGAGCTTACAGAGCTGTGGAGACTGCAGGCTCTCCCAGCCTGGCACTCACAACGCCCTCCCTACTCAGCCTTGCCCATGTGCCAGGACTCTAGCTAGCACGCATTTCTGGGATGCATCTGCTCTCTCTCTCTCTCTCTCTCTCTCTCTCTCTCTCTCTCTCTCTTTCTTTATTTGAGGCAGGGTCTTGTAGCCCAGGCTGCCTTAAACACACAGCAATCCTCCATGCTAGGATCACAGGTGTGCACCACCATGCCCAGCTATCATGTGGTGCTGGGGGACTGAACTCACAGCTTTGCGCTTGCTAAGCAAGTGCTCTGACGGCTGTGCTATTCCTGTAGCCCCTGCCTTCTCTCTTGTGGTCAAGATTGGCTTGGACTGTATCTTCTGTCCCATAGGTCCTTCCCCTAGAAAGTCACCCCTGGACTCCCCCAACCACTCCCCCAACCACTCACTATCTACCTCGGTTTATTACCCTTCCTCTTTAAGCCCCGGACTCCTGGCCAGATTCAAGCCTCAAGGCCAGGCTTCAGTGCCCCTCCTATGGGGAACAAGGGTTGGCAGAAGGGGCTCTCCTTCCTGGGGATCCCAGGACCCAGTGGAAGACAGATACAGGGAAGCAGAAGGGAAGCCCTTCTACTTTTCTGGGTCTGCTGGGTTTCCAGGGGTACTGATGGAGAAGGCACACCTTGAGCCCAACCCTGGTCATTTTCCAGTTGCCCAGACTCCTGGCCATCTCGATGAGGTCAGAAATCACACTATGGCAGAGAATGCCAAACGATGTTTTTTTTTTTTTTCTCTCCCAACCTGCAAGGGTGTACCTCCCACATGGAAGGAACTAAGGCAAGGAGGCGGACCCATGGCCTTGACCTCTGCTCCCCTTGGAGCCTGCTGCCCCTACTATCTGGCTGACTGAGGATGAGCACGCATGCACACACTTGCTGCCACATGCTGCACACATACCCCAGCTGGATGAAGGCCATCACCCTGGGTGCCTGATAGAGGCTGCCTGGCTGGGGATGCAATTCCTATGGCAGGGCAGGGATAAGGATCTTAGGATCTCTTTCAGGGAAGTGGACACAGGGCTTGGGGCCAGTGTTTTTGGATAGGTTCAGACCCCAAACTCGGCCAAGAAATACTGCAGTCCTGTCCTTGCCCTTCCATACTTCCAGGACTATGCTGATCTGGCTGGCCATATTTCTGACCAGAGAGATGCAGTCAAAGTCTGTATGCTCTATTCTGTGCTGGCTTAGCACTAGAGGTCTAAGGGTGATATGTGGAATGAGTCTGAGAAGCTCTGAAGGGAATAGGTTTTCCTGCCATCAGAAGATATGAGAAGTTAGGCTGATGGTATGGGCCTGTAATCCCAGCACTCTGGGAGTAATGTGAAAGAATCATGAGTTTAAACCCAACCTGGGCAACTTAGTGAGAACCTGTCTCAAAAGCAAAAACCAGAAAAGGGGCTGGGGAAATAGCACAGTTCAAAGGCCCTGGGTTTCATCCTCAGTACCGTTACAACAACAGAAAATTCCGTATTTAGCTGGGCATGGTGGCACAATCCTGTAATCCCAGCACTCTGGGGGGCTGAGGCAGGAGGATAGGAAGATTCAAGCTCGAGCGCACTATAGGCAAATTAGAGACTTAGCAACAACCTGTCTCAAAATAAAAATGAGGGGATAAAAGTTCCAGAAGTAGCTCAGTGATTTTGGATTTTGATGTTTTGGTTTTTTTTTTTTTTTTTCTGGAGCAAGTGCTTTAACCACCAAGCTACATCCCTAGCCCATAGCTCAGTGAGAAGGCTCTGGGTTCAAGTCTCAGTTACACACACACACAGCAGTAGCAGCAGCCGCAGCCGCAGCAGCAGTAGCAGCAGCAGCTGCCTTGGAGACGGCCTGGAACATGAGGGGTTCCTCTAGCTCTCAGCAGCCCCTGCAAGATCAGGGGCCCCAGATTTAACATCAGCAAGGGTCCCCTCCACATTCTGCACCAAACATCTGGGCCTTCATCCACCTGCTGGCCTGGGGAATTGAGAGGCCTCCTTTCCACAGGGTCTCCCAACATTCTCTTCCTTTTAGGCCTCTGACTCTTAGAGCTTGTCTCTCTCTCTTTCCAGCTGTCTCCCAACCGCCAAAGAGGTTAAAAATACCAAGGCTGCCTGCTACCACATCAGTAGCCCAAGCAGCTATTTTGAGTGGGCCAGGTTCTTTAGGAGGCAGATCATCTTCGTGGCAGTCCCACACATTAGGGACAGCTCACTCCACACAGAGAGCACAGAGCATGGGTCCCTACTTGCCTCTGCATACCCTACTTAAAGGCCTTGGCCTCATCACTACAGCTGCCCATGATGTGGACAGGAAGATAGGACTTCTGAGGTTGGGAGATCTCTGGGGACACGGACAGGGAGCACTGAATAATTTTTTTCATTTGCATTTGTTTTATTAAGCATTATTGACTCAAGGTATACTGATTTTCTTCCAAATACTTCAAATCTGTCTATTATTATTATTTTATTTTATTTTGAGATAGGGTCTCACTCTGTAGTCCAGGCTGGTCCTGAATTCACTATGTAGCCCAGGCTGGCCTCAAACACACAGCCATCCTCTTGCCTCAGCCTTCCACAGTGCTAGGATTACAGGCATGTGCCATCATGCCCAGTTTATGTGGTCCTGGGGAACTGAACCCAGAGCCTTGTGCATGCTAGCAAACGCTTCAACTGCAGTGCTATTCCCCCAGTCCCTCAAATCTGTCTTTTTGGGGCTGCAGTAATAGCACGATGGCTAAAGCACCTGCTTAGCAAGCCCAAGTCACTGAGTTCTATTCTGCAACACATAAATCGGGCATGGTGGCATACACCTGTAATCCCAGCACTTGGGAAGCTGAGGCAGGAGGACTGCTGAGAGTTCGAGGCCAACCTGAGCTATGTAGTGAGTTGAGGATCAGTCTGTACTACAGAGGGAGAACTTGTCTCAAAAACAAACAACAAAAACAAACAAACAAACCTGTATTTCCTTAGCACCAATTTTCTGAGGCCTAGGTCTGGACAGCTCAGGCAGTAGGGATGTAACCCCCACACGGAGTTCCTCTAGCTGGGGTTCAGGACACCTGGACCGTCCTTGCTTGCTGCCCCCCATGGCAGGGAATTTCCCAACTGCCAAAGACAAGGACCGTTTGAGAAGCCGCCTCCGCCTCGTAGGACAATGGAGCCTTATGCCTTGGAAATCAGAGCTGGGGAAGGAGGGCTAAGGGCAGGTGGGGGCCTAGCAGCCTGCACGCAGGGAAGCCCGGCAGCCAGGACTCCACGAGGTGGGGACGATCTTGGCCAGACTCCTGCATGGCCCGCTCAAGGAGGAGTTACTGGGTGCGGCGGGCAAACGCTATCAGCCCCTCAATAGTCCCTCTGTGCAGGGCTCCCCCTCAGGACAGAAGGAAGGAACTGTGTCCGGCGCCGCTTCCTGCTGGGCGGGCCTCGCCGCCCTGGAGCGGCTCCTGCCACCCGCGCACCCGCGCTCGGCGCGGTGCAGGCTCCAGCCTCTGGTGAAGAGCAGGGATCCCAGGAGGGCTCGGGATGGCCCAAGACCGTGGGGCGGGTAGGCTTATGTCCTTCCGGTCGGGTGACCCCCGGCTCCGGCAGGTGAATGCAGGCCGTGGCCCAGCTCCCGGTCCGGCCCTCCCTCCTCGTTTCCAAGGCGCCGACCCCGGCCCGCCACCGCCCAGACCGCTTTGTCGGGCTGCGGGCGCGGAGATGCCACCGCGGCCGCCACACAAGGCTGCCTTTGTGTCCCGCGGCCTCCGCCGGACCTGGTGACGTCAGCCTCCGTGACCGCCGGGGACGCGCCGAGCGCGGGCTGCTGCGCCCCCTGGCGGGCGGAGACGCAGGTTCTGGCCTTAAAGCCCCGCCTGGCCCAGGCTTTTTTTTTTTTTTTTTTAAAAGAGTCCAGGCTAATCCTGAAGTCACTGTGTAACCAGGCTGGCCTCGAACTCATGACAATCCCTGAGTGCTGGGATTACAGGTGTGCTCCATGATTCCCAGTTTGTGTGGTGCTGGGGAGTCGAACTCAGGGCCTTGAGTCTCTAGACACTTTACCACTTTAGCCACTGGGCTACTTCCACAATGCCTCCCGCGCCCCCGATTTCATTTTTTAAAAAACAGCCCTCCCTATATGTACCAAACCCTCCCTGTGGGTTCTGCCAGCAAGTGCCCTTAACTGTCCCTGGAAAGAAGTTAAGGGGGTGGGAGTATAGCTCAGAAGTTCTTGTGCTTGCCTAGCAGGTACAATGCCCTGGATTGATTCCCCAGCACCACATAAGACAGGACTGGTGTGTACGCCTGTAATACCGGCACTGGGGAGGCTGAGGCAGGACTGCTGTGTGTTGGAGGCCATCTTGGGCTATACAATGAGTTCAGGATAGCCTGGATTACAGAGAGAGACTCTCAAAAACAAAAACAAGAGGCTGGGGAATAGCTCAGCGGCTAAAACTAAAGTGCTTGCCTAGAAAGCTCAAGGCCCTGAGTTCAATTGCCCAGTGTCACTTAAACTGCGAGTGGTGGCACACACCTATGATCCAGGCAGGATTATTGTGAGTTTGAGGCCAGCCTGGCCTCCATAGCGAGTTCAGGACCAGCCTGGACTGCAGAGAGAGACCCTGTCTGAAAAACAAACAAAACCCACAAAGTTCAGCTACCTCATCTGGTACTCAGGGCTTAACCTCACAAGCACCCCAACACTGACACTTTCCATGGTTTCTTGAAACATCCAAGTTTCTGGGCTGAAGGAATGGCTCAGCAGTTAAAGTGCTTACCTAGCAAATGCAAAGTTGAGTGCTAAGTACCCGAATTCGATTCCCCAACACCACATAAATGAGTTCAGGACCAGCCTGGGCTACAGAGCAAGACCCTGTCTCAAAAATAAACAAATAAATAAAATATTCAAGTTCCATTTCCAATACAGCCATGTCTGGCAGCCTTCCAGGCCTGCAAGAATCCGACCCTAGGCTACTATCCCACCGAAGTGCAGTGTCCTGCCTATCTCTCCTGCCTTGGATTTGGTGAGGATGTCTTCTAGGTAAAGATCTTTCTGCTAAACCAAAGGGCTGCAGCCCACCTGGTTGTGTGACCTCAGCATCTCACCCTATCTCTGGGCCTTTGTGCGTACGAAGCACTACAAACTAGCTGGATACTGATTCTGTTCCCAATGTGCTCATTAAGTGTCAGTCCAAAATTGAGTATGATGGCACATGCCTGTAATCCCCTCACTCTGGAAGGCTGAGACAGGAGGACTCTAAGTTCAAGCCTCACCTGGGCAACCTGATGAGACATTCAAACAGAAGGTTGGGGACATATCTTGGTATGAAGGCTCTGAACACAATCCCCAAAAGCACAAACAAAACAAAAATCCCCCAGCAACACCCTCTCTCTCCAAACCACACCGCATTAGGTCCACTTGGCTGCTTTGTGAGACTTGAAGGTTTTCCCAAGCTCAAAGCTGCAGAAAGCAGGAGATGGGGGCCGGGAGGCAGGGAATCCACAAACCACACAACATAAACTAACTGGTCAAGGTGGTAAACTAAAGCTCAGCATCTAGCCTGAGCTGGGCCCAGAAAGGTGAGCACCCAGGGACCTGCACCAGGTAAGGACTGAGGTCTAGACGACCAGCACTCCCTGGGCACACCTTAGCTTTGATGAGAAAGAACACCCAGCAGGTCTTGCTATTTTTTCTTTCTACATTTTATTATGTCAAACCATGTGAACAATTCCGTAAAATGTGAAAAAAGCAAGGTGTTCAACGCTGAAGGACCCGGGCCTGGGATGAGGGCACAAGGGGCCTGACCCCTCAGCAGGCAGTGGCGGTTCCTAGGTTAGCGCTAAGGAGCTACATTTAGATTAATGGAGCTTGGGCCCAGGGCTGCCAGGTGGGGCCCCTAGTGACGCTGGCAGTTGTCTGGAACAGCCCTTGGAACCCATGTCTGTGGAGGGCAGGGTAGGGGCACCACCTGCATGGGAGGCAGCCAGCAGAGGGCAGGTGTAAACACGCAGACACACTCAAGGCACAGAATCACTGGAACAGGGGCTGGGTGGGTGCTAGTCAGGATCTTACAGTTTTAAATAAGTTTCTCTAAAAAGTTTTCTAGGTTTGCAGTTTTTCCTTTTTTTCCTTTACTTTCTTTTCTTTCTTTTTTTTTTTTAAAGCTACGGGAATGAACAGGTGGACTTGTGGTCTCCAGGAATAGTGGCGTCTCACGCTTCTTGTGCTTTTTCCTTTGGGGCCTCCAAGTTGTAGGGAGGTGTGTGGGGTAGGCAGGAGGCTCCCTGTAAACATTTGGACTTAGGCTGGGTCAGGGCTGGTGTTGTGCGAAGCCAGGGGGTCAGGCTGGAGAAGTAGGTGCCCCACCAGACACAGGCCTTGGGAGAATCAGCATGTGCTCCCTTCCCTTCCCTAGTACAACAGTCAACAAACTAGAACAGATGCCCAGGAAGCAGGGACTCTGGCCACTCCCAGCACCTCAGATAAGGGCAGGATTTGACCAGAGGCCTGTGGCAACCTCTTCCCCAAGTCTGAAGCTGAGGGAGGGGGCAGAAGAACTGAGAACAGAGGAAAGAGAGAAGCAGCTGGGGGACAGGCAGGGAGTGTGGTCTTCTCAGCCCCATCCTCCTCAGGGGCTGGGGGAGCAGAGTCAGCAGTGGCCCTAGAAGTAGACAATCAGAGCATGGGTGGTAGCCGGGGTGTGCCTCTTCCTCCTGCCTCCCTAGACAATGATCTCCTTTACCCACCCACTTGTTACCAGGGACACAGTCACCATCCAGGAGCTAGTTTCTGTTGCTGGGTTACCAGAGGAAGGTAGGGATGGAGAGCTTACAGCATGGGCAGAGTAATGCCAGAGTCACCAGGGCCAGTGAGGCTAGCCTGAGCTGAAGGCCCTCAAGGCCCTTAGGCAGATCTAAGGGAAAGGTGGCTAGGGGTTAAGTGCAGGGCTGGTTATAGTGAGGAGCAGGTGGCTGGGCCCCTCTCCACATTCAGCTTTTGTTAGGCCGGGCCAATAGCCTGATGGGTAAGGAGATGTTTTCTCAAAGGGATACTGGAACAGCCTTCTAGTTCTGTCTGGACACTAGACCAGGCCTACCCGTGCTTCCTCCTCTGTGCCTTGTATCCCACTCAGCCAGCCTCCTGAGTCATCACCTTGTGGTCCCTCCCCTGTCCTCCTGTCTCCAACTGTCCCTGGCCAGGCAAGACTCTCTAGATTTACCACCCCTGCCTGGTCTTTCCCAATCCCCAGGCTCGTTTCTCTCTAGGCTCAAGGGCCCCACTTTGGTTCTCCCCATGTTCTGGCTCAGCTCCCTCTGGCTCACCATCCTGCCAGGCCCACTGCCCTTCAGAAGAGGCCGCAGTCCTTCAAGTTGTTCTTGATGATGACATCAGTGACAGCATCAAACACGAACTGCACGTTCTTTGTGTCGGTGGCACACGTGAAGTGTGTATAGATCTCTTTCGTGTCCTTGCGCTTATTCAGGTCCTCAAACTTGCTCTGGATATAGCTGGCTGCCTCGTCATACTTGTTGGCCCCTACAGAAGACATGGGGTGAAGATGTGTTTAGGCTCCATCCAACATGTACAGCAAGGTTCTGTGTGTGGACAGATAAGCCCGGATGCATGAACACAGGATGATAACATGTGAGTGAACACACCTACCTGCAGACATAAAGGTGGACCTCTGATGAATAAAGCATATTTCCATGGGCACGTTTAAGGGTACAAGCTTGGGTGTGTTCAGAAGGGCCCACTGAGGACTGGGCTGCAAATCAGTGAGGGTACTTGCCTACCAGGGACCCCACCCTATGTTTGATCCTCAGCATGGCAAAAAAAGGGGGCCGGGGGTCTATGTATGTAGACACAGCATATAAGCCCGAGTGTCCTGTGGTTACCATTCTGTCCACAGGGGGGCGTCCAGAGTCCAGCTGATCCCCACTGGCTCCTTTTGGCAGGTACCACCCCTCCCAGAGACTGATGCTCCCCATGTCCAAACCTGTGTACTCAGGGAAGCAGATGGTTAGTGGGCTGTGTGTGATCTTTTCCTCAAACAGGTCCTTCTTGTTGAGGAAGAGGATGATGGATGTGTCTGTGAACCACTTGTTGTTGCAGATGCTATCAAACAACTTCATGCTCTCATGCATACGATTCTGAGGGCAGAAGAGAGGTTGGTAATGGCCACCATATGTCACAGCCCTCCCCCCATCCCTGCCCCAGCATTTCAGCTCCTTTTACTTCTCACCATCTCTTCATCCTCAGCTAACACCAAGTCATAGGCGCTCAGGGCTACACAGAAGATGATGGCTGTGACGCCCTCAAAGCAATGGATCCATTTTTTCCGTTCAGACCGCTGACCACCCACATCAAACATCCTGCAGACACAGAGTCACCTTAGCTCCAAGAATGGAAGCCCCTGTGGAGGCTCCTGCCGTGTTTCACAGGCTGTCCAGAGAGGGTATTGTGGTTTGGATCTGGAATGTTCCCCAAAAGTCTCATGTAGTTCAATGTTACTGATTATCTATGGAACCATGTGCTGTTGGGAGACTAGGGCCTAGTCTGGAGGGGTGGATTACAGGCATGTAAACTAGGTTATAGGCGTGTAGTGGGGGTTTACTATACCTTCCACACCTGGATGCAGGAGGGGCTGATGACTGGGATGAGACCTGGAAGGACATATAAGCTGCTTCCTGCCTTCCTTAAGGACTAGTCTCAACTTGCCTTGACTTGGCTTCCCGTTTGTGATGTCATGAGGAGCTGCCTCCACCTCTGCCTCTGCCATGTACTTCTGTTGCTGTCGGCTGCCCCTGAATGGACTGTGACCTTCTGAAACTGTGAGCTAAAACCAACCTTTCCTCCCCTGAATTTGTGGATGTCAGGTATTGAGTCACAGTTACGAAAAAGTAACCAAGACAGAGGGGCAGCTGCCTTCTGGAATCATCTATACTTGCCCATCTTGTCCCTGACTCTGGGCCTGGGCATGTCTAGACGACAAGGTTGGGGCAAGGCAGGCAACACAGGGCTGTGTCAGAGTCATAAGCAGCCGACAGGAGAGGACACTGACCTACTGGGTGCCAAGGACACGCTTTCTTGAAACACAGCCTTGAGAAACCTCAGAGGAGGAATGGGGGATGCTGGGCCAGTCCCTCCTCTGCCTCCCTGAAGGCTAGCAAGTACTGCCTTCCACCCTGCCCGCACGCCTGCTCACTTGAAGTGTAGGTCCTTGAAGGTGAAATGCGTTTCCACAATACCAGTGGTTTTCACGCGGGTCCGCAGCACATCTTGCTGCGTGGGGATGTAGTCACTCTGTGCGATCCGCTCCAGGTCATTCAGGTAGCTGCAGGTGGAGAGTGGAAAAGGTTGGCACGGGTAAGAAGGTTCCTTACCTGGGCCCCAGGCCAGCAGGAAGAGGGCCCTTCTCTCCCCACTTGTTTCTTTATCCCCTGTCTACTAGCCTGAATTCAGAGCCCCTGATTTCCTTCTCAAGGAACAGAACAGGAGGCATGGCTCTGTAGCTGGCTAGCCAAGCGCTGGCATCTAGTATCTAAGCTAGATTTAATGTGTATAAGTCCAGGGTGTTACAGCTACAGACAAAGGGAGGGCGGGGGCTAATCAGTCCTCTAGAGAGAAATTCAGGATGCTAATCACTGCAATTATGGCACCTGCCACAGAGCAGCCTGGTGCAGGGCCTCCTTGTGGGGCTGGACATGTTAGGGCCTGCCTAGTCTGGTAGGCACTCTGCCTAGCACCCAATAAAATCTGGGCTCCTCAGAGAGAAGGCACAGGCACTTGCTTGGTGAAGATCCCAGTGAACATGGCCTTGCTGTCAGTCTCAAAATCCCCACTGCCTTCTGGGGGCCAGGGCCACACCTCTATACTGCCGGCCTTTATGGCGTGCTACAGGAGCGGGGCTGCTGGGGTCAGCAATCAGGCCAAACCAGGCCAGAGGGAAATGATCTCAGAAATGCAGGGACAGAACAGAAAAACAGGAAGGACCATGGGGGACCATGACGCACGCACGTGTTGTTAGCTGCACACCAAGTCCTGCCCTGCCACTGACAGAGGCCCAGCCTGGAGGCCTTATGGAGGTTCCACACCAGCCTCTCCTTTCTCTCTTTTTTTCAGACAGATTCTCATTCTGTAGTCCACATTGGCCCTGAATTCACCATGCAGCTCAGGCCTGTAATCCCACCATTCTGGGAGGCTGAGGCAGGAGGATCACAAGTTAAAGCCCAGCCTGGACTATTCAGCAACCTGACAAGACCCTGTCTCAAAATTAAAACTAAAAAATTAGGCAGGAACTGGAGGATCATCTCAGAGGTTTAAGTGCTTGCCTAGCAAGCTTAAGGCCCTGAGTTCAATTTTCAGAATCACATAAAACTGGGCATGGGGCTGGAGGAATGGCTCAGCAGTTAAAGCACTTGCCTGGCAAGCACTAAGTCAAGTGCTAAGAACCACATAAGCCAGGTGTGGCATTGCATGCCTTATAATCCCAGCACTGGGAGGCTGACACAAGAGAATTGATAATTTCAGAACTCAGGAGGCTGAGGAAAGAGGATTGCCAGGTGAATCCAAGGCCAGCCTGGGCTCCATAGTGAGTAGTGAGTTCAGGGACAGCTTGGGCTACAGAGTGAGACCTTGTCTCAAAAATAAATAAATAAATAAATAAAGCTGGGCATGGTGGCACATGCCTGTAATCCCAGCATTTGGGATTTCAGGAGGCTGAGGCAGAAAAACTGTCTATGTGTTCAAGGCACACCTAAGCTCTACAGTGAGTAGTGAGCTTAATTCAGGGCCAGCCAGGACTGCAGAGCAAGACCCTGTTTCAAAAAAAAAAAAAAGAAAAAAGAAAAAAAAGAAAGAAAGAAAGAAAGAAAAAGATAAAGATAAAAAAGGGCTGGAGTAATAGCTCAGCAGTTAAAGTGCTTGCCCAGCAAGCACTGAGTACCCAAGTTTGATTCCCCAGCACTACACAAGCCAGACATGGTGGCATATGCCTGTAATCCCAGCACTCAGGAGACTGAGGCAAGAGGATTGCTGTGAGTCTGAGGCCAGTCTGGGCTGCATAGTGAGTTCAGAACCAGCCTGGACTACAGAGTAAGACCCTGTCTCACACACATACACACACAACCCCCCCCCCCCAAAAGAACAACAACAAAAAAAGAAATAAAAAAATGGGGCAGGAAGAATAGTACAGTAGTTAAAGCACTTGCCTTGTAAGCATAAGGCCCTGAGTTTGACTGCCTAGCACATATGAAGCCAGGCATGGTGGCACATGCCTGTAATCCTAGCACTCCACTTGAGAGGCTGAGGCAGGAGAACTGCTGTGAGCCCAAGGCCAGCCTGGGCTACACAGGGAGTTCAGGACCAGCCTGGACTATAGCACAAGACTCTGCTTCAAAAAATTAATTAAACAAAATTTAAAAATGGGCTGGGGATGTAGACTCCATGTGAAGGTCCTAGGTTCAATCTCCAGTAACATATAAAAACACATACACATCTGGGAAAAGAAGAAACAGGATGACAGAAAGTAAAGTGAGAATTAGCCTAGAGATGACTCTATCCCAGCTCTTCTTGACTACGGGGCCTATGAAGAGACATTTGTTGATAGGGTTCACCTCTTCCAGCCCCCATGACCCACAAACTCTGCTGGTGGCTGAGCCTAAGATCTCAAGGTGGAGCAGTGCCGAGGCCTGGAGGCCCTATATATTTGTCTGTGGTCCTGCAGCGCCTGTTCAGGGGAGAGCACACTCCCAAGGGGCCGTCAGGCCATGTGAGCAGGGTGGGGGAGGCTGCCCATGTGACTGGGGAAGGGCTTAGGAAGACTGGCCAGGCAAAACCTGCCCTCTCATCCATTATTTCAAGGTCCAGCCACTCTTGAGTGGACAGGAGGAACCAGAAAGGTGATCCACACAAGGGCCTGGTGGAAGCAGTGAATGGGAGAGGAGGCCAGAACACAGGCCTAGCAGCCTACCTGGTGGCACTGGCCCATGCCTATGGCTCTCCTCTTTGGCCTGCCGGGTTTTTTTGTTTGTTTGCTTTTTTTTTTTTTTTTTTTTTGAGACAGCGTCTCACTCTGCAGCCCAGGCTGATCCTGACTCACTGACTCACTATGGAGCCCAGTCTGGCCTTGACCTTACCCTGCCTCAGCCTCCAGAGTGCTGGGATTACAGGCATGCGCCACCACACCTGGCTTATGTGGTGCTGGGCAATCGAACTCGGGTACTTAGTGCTTGACTTAGCACTTGCTAGGCAAGCGCTTTAACCGCTGAGCCATTCCTCCAGCCCCAGCCTGTCTGTTTTGTCTCCTTTGGGGTCCTCAGCACTGTATACCAATCCTGACACATGGCAGTGTCTGCAGGAAAGGTGCTCAGAATGGTAGGCTGGCTTACAGGATCCAGGCCTGTCACAACGATGGGATTCCTGGACCCTGTGTAACATCCCCGGCTGAGTCCTAGGCTTGGCCTGGGGCCTGCAAGGGTCAGAGCTAAGGTCCAGGCTCCAGCCTGTGCATACATCTGTTGCCTTGCAAACAGATTCTTCCCTCTTTGGGTCCCTTACCACCAACCCTGAACTCCTTTATGTCTTCAGGTTTGCAGGGGCTGTGCCTCTGCCTGGAGCTCCTCACTCCCTCCTCCCCTAGCCAGCGCCTATTCAGAACTAGCTGAGGCAGTCCCTCCTACAGCACTGACACTGTCAGCTGTCACTGGTTGGGAATCTATCTGTTCCACTCATCACTGTCCCCAAAGACTTGCACAGGGCCCAACACAGAACAGGTGGTAAATGTTTTCTAGAATGATTGTGTGTAAAGACAGATAAGACTTGAGTGACCTGAAAGAGGTACCATCATTCCTCCTGGCCTTTCAACACCATGTTATCTCACCCACCTCTTCCCACACAGCAACAAGGCCTCAGTTGACAGTCACTGGCTTCATAACTAGAGACTAGTACTACCCTGCTGGGGGCTCTCATGCCCTCTGGCCCAGCCTACAGTCCAACTTCCCCCAGTTCCCTGCCCTGCCCACCACCTGGAGCACTCACTAGGCAGCCGAGTCATTGAGCTGGTACTCTCTCGAGCGGCCAAAGCAGGCCTGCACACCGTGGTCAGCCCAGAGCCTCCGGATGACGCCGGACAAGTCCTCAGGGAGCATGCCCTGCTCCTCGGCAGCGCAAGAGAGTGCAAACAGCTGCCTGGCGTCGTCCTGGGCACAGTGGAGGTGAGTGGTCAGCCAGTGGAAACAGTGTACCCCCACCCTGCCTGTCAGAGGCAAGGCATCCTCTGGAATAAGGTCCAAGGTCGGGCATTCTTGGGTTCCCCAGGAAAAGACTTGCCCTGAAGCTTGATGGGAGATGGGGGGGGGGGGGGAGAGATGCACATACCGCACGGTGGGGATCAGCAAAATCAATCTGCAGGTTGCCCATGGCCTTGACAATGGCCATGATGGACTGGATGGTGTTGCTGTAGACAACCGCCCGGTACTGCCGGCATTCCTCCTCTGAATAGCCATCCTCATGGATGATCCTGACAGGCAGGGGTTAGGAGTTAGGGCCCCAGGGAGCTCACATGGCTGCCTGGAGGTGCTGGGGCTTACAGGGACCTGCTCTAGAGACTGGGGCCCACTAGGACTTGTAGGTGAATGGGCCTGATTAAGACTGATGGGTCTGTACTGGGGAACAGTATAGGCCCAAAGGAAGAAGAGAAATCAAAGTTTGGAGACCGCCTTGTGCACAGCACTTACTTCATCTGCTTGACAATGGTGCTCTTCCCTGATTCGCCAGCACCTGTAACAGAGGGAACAGACAGTTAAGGACAGGCCCAGAGGGGCACCACAGGTGGGCGACAAGAGGCCAAGCTGCCAGTAGCCTTAGAGGCAGAATTCTTTCTCCAGATCAGTGGGGCATGAGGTTGAGGAAACTGGGCCTGGAAGGCACTTAAGATTCCAACACTCATTAAGCCTCATAGTGCAGGCCTATAATCTTAACGCTCTGAGAGGCTGAGGAAGAAGGATCCTAAGTTTGAGCCCAACCTGGGCAACTTAGAAACTTAGTCAAAAATACAGCTCAGTGTTAAGGTGTTGGGCTTGATGCCCAGTACAGAAACAAAACAACTCAGCACCTGTCGTATGGCAGACCCTGCTGCCCTGCACTGCTTGTCATTCTCATATACACAGGCTTGCCAGGTATGCAGCTGGGGCTCACCAATACGGCTCCACAGGCAGGGCTGGCAGGAAGGTCCCGTGCTTACTCCAGCAAGATAGCAGCCCTCTTTTCTCCACATGGAGCCTTAGCTGCTGGTACACCTGTGCTGGGGCACAGGGTCACATTCCTGCCTCCTGGACACAGCTCAAGGACTATCTTCTAGTTGATGGGCCACACCAGCTTTGAGAACATGAAGCAGCAAACGGGAGGCACAAGGACACACACACACACACACACACACACACACACACACACACACACCCCCGTACTGCCTCAAGCTTCTGATTTAGCCTAGCAGAGCTGCTATTCCGCATATCTTCCTATCTGGTTCTGAGAAATTTGCTGCCTTTCTGTCCTATGTTTGTCATAGCAGCCCCATTAGCAGACATTAATTCTGCTCCCATTTTACGGATGACACTGAGTTTCAGGAAAGTGAAGTCTGGGTTGAGGGTCATGCAGCCAGAAACTCTGCTCTTCCCAAAATGTAGCTCAGACTCTGCAGGATCACGTTCTGCGAGGTGATTTAAAAAGACACATTTTGCTGGACTCAATGGCACAGGCCTATAACATCAGCACTCTAGAAGCTGAGGCAGGAAGATCTCATGTTCAGCAGGGCAACTTACGAGGATACTGTCTCTAAAACAAAAGGCGGGGGGGCAGGTGTTGGGGATGTAGCTCAATGTGAAGGCCCTGGACTCTATCTCCAGTACTACTAGACAGATAGACAGACAGATTCTGAGCCAGGTCTGGTGGCAGGGGGCCTATGATTCCAAAACACTAAGGGGCCGAGCACAGGAGGATCACAAGTTTGAGCTCATTCTGGGCAATTTAACAAGACTTTGTCCCAAAATTTATTTTCCCGCTTTTATTGATATGCATAAATGTAATACATAATGTTTACATTGATCTTGAGTATTTTGTGCATATACATGTTGCGGCAAAATTATAAATCCTTCCCCTCTCCCTTTTTGGTCCTCCCACCCCCATCACTCCCCTCCGGTTCCCTTTATTCCCCTCAATTAGTTCTATGAAATGACTGTCATCTGAGCTTCTCATATTAGAGATACTTAACGTTCTGCTTCTGACTTACTTCACTGAGCATGATGGCCTCAAGTTACATCCATTTACCTATGAAAGCCTCAAACCTATCTGTCTTTATAGATGAGTAGCATTCCATTGTGTAAAAATATGTCTCAAGGGGGCTGGAGGAATAGCTCACCGGTTAAAGCACTTGCCTAGAAAGCACTAAGAATCCAAGTTCGATTCCCTAGCACCACATAAGTTGGGTGTGGTGGAGCAAGCCTATAATCCCAGCACTTGGGAGGCTGAGAGAGAAGGACTGCTGTGAGTTTAAGACCAGCCTGAGATACTAGTGAGTTCAGTGAGTTCTGCGCTACAGAAAGGGACCCTATCTCAAAAAAAAGTCTCAAAATTTAAAGAAATAAATGTAAATGGTAGGCAGGCTGAGGATATAGCTCAGCAATGAGGTGTTAAGGCCCTGTATTCAATTCCTAGTAGCGAAAAAAAAATTCTGGGAGTGTAGTTCAGTGACACAGTTCCCATCTATTACGTTCAAGGTCATGGTTCAACCTCTAGCACCCAAAACAAAAACAGAGAAGAGATTTCCAGGGGCTGGAGGAATAGCTAGGTGATCAAAGCGTTTGGCTAGCAAGCTCAAGGCCCTCAGTTCAATTCCCCAGCACCACATAAGCAGAGCACAGTGGTGCATGCCTGTAATCTCAGCACTCAGGAGGCTGAAGAAGGATTACCATGTGTTCAAGGCCAGACAGGGCTATATAGTGAGTAGAGGACCAGCCTGGACTACAGCATGAGACCCTGCCTCAATTATTTCCAGATCCCATCCCAGATACCTAGCCAGATCTTGATGGGTGTGGCCCAGGAACCTGTTCTTCCCCAGGGACTCTGGGCAGAGTGGTGTGAAGACCAGGAGGGTCATGCCATCACGCTGGCAGGGACAACATTGCTTTCTGTCCCAAGCTCCAGATGAAATGGGCCTCAGCTGGGCAACACTCTCTTGCCCATACTGTTCCCTTTACTTCTGCCCCATCACTGCCAGTTACATCTACGCCTGCCAGACACAGCCTCTTATCACATCTGGGCCTTTGCTCATATTGTTCCCTTTGCTGGGCAGACCTGCCATATATTCCATACATACTGTCCAAAGTCGACTGTGGGAGGTCTGTCCCTCTGAGGAGCTCAGCTTGATGAGTAGAAGAACCTGCAGGAGGTCAGACTTGAGGACTGACTCAGCATCCCTGGGGCTAGTCAAGACAAGCCAGAGGGGCTGGAGGAATGGCTCAGAGGTCAAAGCACTTGCCTAGCAAGCCCTAAGTACAAGCGCTAAGTACCCAGGTTTGATTCCCTAGCACCATATAAGCTGGGCACGGTGGTGCACGCCTGTAATCCCAGCACTTGGGAGGCTGAGACAGAAGGATTGTCTTGAGTCCAAAGCCAGCCTGGGCTCCATAGTGACTTCAGGACCAGCCTGGGTTACAGAGTGAGACCTTGTCTCAAAAAGAGAGAGAGAAAAAGAGAGACAGAGAGAGAGGGGGGGGTAACTGAGAGGACAAGGGGGCTAACACACTAACATGAGCAGCACAATACCCCCTGCAATATCCGCAGAGCTGTGAAGAGCACTCACTAGGTGGCAGACATTATTAGTACATTCACTAGGGACTTCTCTTCGCAGCAACACTGAGAAGTCAGTTCTCTCATTCCTCTCTAACATGACGACATGAGAGACGCTGAGGTGACAGTTACAGTCCCCTCTGCAAGTGCCCCCCCCCCCACATTACATGCAGTCCCTTCTAGAGCTGTCCTAACACACTGTCCTTTGGGCCCAGCTGCACTGGTCACTGGGTTCATTCCCCGTCAGCTGGGTCTAATGGCATAGGTCTATGATTCCAGCACTCTGGAAGTCTCAGGCAGACTGATTATAAGTTCAAGCCCAGCCTGGGCAATTTAGCAACTTAACAAGACCTTGTCTCAAAATCAAAAATAAAAATGGGCTGGAATGCAGATTAGTACAAAAAAAATAAATAAAGGAGACCTAGGGCTGGAGGAATAGCACAACGGTAAGAGTGCTTGCCTAGTAAGAACAAGGCTC